>SMMW01000123.1:0-355000 GCA_004794655.1 Marisa cornuarietis | reverse complement strand
TGTCCACCTCTGTGGTGTATAGCAGTGTGAAAGTACGGGTGTCCACCTCTGTGGTGTATAGCAGTGTGAAAGTATGGGTGTTTCCACCTCTGTGGTGTATAGCAGGGTGAAAGTATGGTGTGTCCACCTCTGTGGTGTATAGCAGGGTGAAAGTATGGTGTGTCCACCTCTGTGGTGTATAGCAGGGTGAAAGTATGGTGTGTCCACCTCTGTGGTGTATAGCAGGGTGAAAGTATGGCGTGTCCACCTCTGTGGTGTATAGCAGTGTGAAAATACGGGTGTCCACCTCTGTGGTGTATCGCAGTGTGAAAGCATGGGTGTGTCCACCTCTGTGGTGTATAGCAGTGTGAAAATTCGGGTGTCCACTTCTGTGGTGTATAGCAGTGTGAAAGTATGGGTGTCCACCTCTGTGGTGTATCGCAGTGTGAAAGCATGGGTGTGTCCACCTCTGTGGTGTATTGCAGTGTGAAAGTATGGGTGTCCACCTCTGTGGTGTATCGCAGTGTGAAAGCATGGGTGTGTCCACCACTATGGTGTATAGCAGTGTGAAAGCATGGGTGTGTCCACCTCTGTGGTGTATCGCAGTGTGAAAGCATGGGTGTGTCCACCTCTGTGGTGTATCGCAGTGTGAAAGCATGGGTGTGTCCACCTCTGTGGTGTATAGCAGTGTGAAAGCATGGGTGTGTCCATCTCTGTGGTGTATCGCAGTGTGAAAGTATGGGTGTGTCCACCTCTGTGGTGTATCGCAGTGTGAAAGTATGGGTGTGTCCACCTCTGTGGTGTATAGCAGTGTGAAAGTATGGGTGTGTCCACCTCTGTGGTGTATAGCAGTGTGAAAGTATGGGTGTCTACCTCTGTAGTTTATAGTAGTGAGAAAGGTGAACATGCAGTGACTGACAATCACCCGTTGCACACCACCTCGCTCTAAGCAGAGACTCACGGGCACAAACATTCCTGCGCGTGTACAGAGCAGTAACCGATATTTACTCTCATTTCCAGGTCGTGCACATGAGGTGGAATCCCTCGCTGGACAACCCGGGAGACAGCTCCATGGCAGATCTGCTTCTTGCTGAATTGCGGAAATGTCAGGCGTTCCCAGCTGGTCCAAACTATGAAGTAAGTAGTCGTCGATGATGATGATGATGATGATGATGATGATGATGATGATGATGATGATGATGATGATGACGACGACGACGACGCGCAATATCCAGGCCAACAGGCTCAGTGCGCTGAATAATGAAGACGGGGCGATGTTCTTGACAGGAAATGATGGCAGCACCACAGAGTTCTTTCCTATCAAACTCTCTCGCCCACGAAACTTAAATCAAAAGAATGGCTGTTATTTTCTACACCTAGACATGCCTTTATTCATGAATGTTTATCGTCACCACCTATACACACGCCAGCTGATGACCGGGTATGTCTGTGGGTGCCAGGTGCTACTGGGTCAGAGCAGTGACCCGTGTCCAGTGCCGAACACTGTGTATGATTCCATGTGCAGTCATCTGTCACGGACTGGAAGCGACATCAGTCTCTTGCATGAGTGTTATCAGCGTGACCAGAACGTGACACCCAGTGTGTATCGTCTGCTGGACAAACAAGACATTGAAGGTGGGAATCGTGACTGGCTGTAGGAGTCTGTCTGTCTGTCTGTCTGTCTGCCTCTGAATATACCCAGTACCCCTAAAACTTTCATTTGTCTGTGTTATTGATTACAAGTTGTTACAAGCTATCTAGGAAGACGGCCAGTACTACAATTATTTTCTTTACGTTTACAATTCAAATTAATATGTGGTGATTTGACACATTATGCTAACTTTGTTGCTTTTGTTGTTAATTATTATATTTGTGTACTATATGTACATATTTTGATATCGTTATTCCATGTAATATACAAGCGCAAATATTTTATAAATATCTGCATCTTTATGAGTCTATTTACACATAACACAGTGATATATTATGTCGGCTGTTTCGATTATCCTCTCCCTTAAAGTCGGTCTGTTGAAACGAATTCCTATTTATGTTCGAGATTGAATGAAGGAGTGGATGAATTACTGACTGACTGAATATACCGGCCTGTCAACACGTTAGTAGACCAACCAACGGGTTAATGAACAGTTTGAGGAATGAAGATAACACGGAGGTATAGTGAGGCCATTTGCTTCTCGCAGCGATCACCGCGTGTTCTTGGGAGGAAACCGAAGCCAAACTCTCGGAGCTCATCTCGCGCGGCACGAGACTTGCCGTGGAGGGCGCTAACATCACAGAGGATGACACACCATCAGGTAGGCAGTGTCGTGCAGATGTTTTCATTCACGGGATGTTCAATGAGTCTGGTGTTCTCCAGGACTGCCAAACTCAGTAACCCGTTGTTTGCTGGGCTGAGGAAAACATTAAGGATCACCTTCCATTCCACAGCAACATAATTTCTTTCTTCAGGAAAAAACTAAACATCTTTTACAGTTCTTCGAGTAAGTTTGTGTGTGTGTTTTGAAGCAATCAAAATCTATTTCATCAGATAATCAAAGCGTAAACAAGACGATTCCGTGTTTTCTGTGCTGAGTAGTGTTGGAGGGAGACGCGCACCAAACTCAAGTCAGTGTCGCCGATGCAGGGACCCGCGAGAACAGCTGCATCCTTGTCCTGATGATGGAAACAGTGGGCCACAGCGATGTTCGGACTTCCCAACAGATCTCTGATGTCGAGGCCCATCCCACTAGTGAGACTTGTCAGACCGGTGTGAAGATGGTCTGTCAGTGGGCACCTCCCTGTGTTAATTGTTATACTGACGAGGTTAGTCTGTAGGTAGGAGTGACTGGCTAGACAGTCAAAAATTTGTCATTTACTCTGCTGCAATTGTTTCTCCTGAGAGAATACGAATGTCTCAGTTGGTCATTTTGTTCTATATTGTATCAAATTAGCAAAGCATAAAATGATGATGATGATGATGATGATGATGATGATGATGATGATGATGATGATGATGATGATGATGATGATCCTTCTTTTCTTTCTCTATTATTCTTGTTTCCAACCATCTTTTATTCGTCATTCCTTCCTTCTTCTATGGTAGTTTCAATGAGACGTACCTTCTCTCGGGTTAAAAAAACGAACTTTCTGTCAGGTGAAATGGATGAGTAAAGGGAGCGACAGAGACAGCGACAGACACCACCTCTCTGGTCACTTGTGCCGGAAGCTTCGCTCTTTGCTGGACCGGGGTATGAGAGACCGGGATACAATGTCTACTACCGAGGGCATTGACCCCCTCTATATGGAGCTTGCTCAGCACTGGGGGGAGGCCGCTGAGAGGTGTGCAACGTTTGCTGGACAGGAGGTAGTTCTCACCCTGTCTGTAATCTCACCACCTCGCCCAATGTTTCAGGTTTTGCCGGCTCATGTAGCTGGATGCATTGCTTACCACTAAGGCAAATAGCTCGATGGCTTACCAGTCACTGTTAGCTGAGAGCGGATAAGCTATGTAGAGGTTAGCTGAGTGCTAGGCATTAGCCATCCAGCTAGAGACTAGTGACACAGAGCGTCATCATACTGAGTATATGGCTGAGTAACAATCTGTGCACTTTCATCAGGATAGTGTGTGTGTGTGTGTGTGTGTGTGTGCGTGTGTGTGCGTGTGTGTGTGAGAGAGAGAGAGAGAAAATATGTAAGAGAGAGTGAGTGAGATAGAATGTGTGTGTTTGTGTGTATGTGTGTGCGTGTGTGTTAGAGGGAGAAAGAAGAGGGGAACGGATATCCGGGTGACGAGAGCACTGGCGTCCGACCCAAGTGGCGCCTGTTCGATACTCGTGGGACGCAGCAAACTTCTCCAAGTCGAACCAGGTGTGGGAGTGGTTACCTGTCTTCACAGAGAGTTAGGAAAGGTAATACAGCCAGAATAAGGGATGAGCACCGCCCTCACGAAAAAGCTGGCTCCGAAAAGTGGGTTCACCCCAAATGATCTATGAAAGACTAGGAGGCGACCACTCTCTTACCAGAGAGAAAGCATAGTACATAGTATTTTTCTTTGCTTTTTTGTTATATGTATCTATGTGCGTGCGTGCGTGCGTGCGTGTGCGTATGTGTGTGCATGAAGTGGATAGAAAGCTTAGTGAGTACTACGTTAGTGAGGCCTGTAGCTTCCTGTACAGTAGCCTGATATAATTTTGTGTTGAGGCGCCGCTGATGACGATCTGCAGCTACATGTGTGGAAGCAGTAGTCAGCCATTGGTCATTTACGGCGAGCCTGGAGTGGGGAAAACTTCCCTCTTGGCCAAAGCAGCATCAGCAGCTCACATGTGGACGTCAGGCAAGAAGATGAGGACGTCGCTGATTTTCAGATTCATCCGCCTGACACCAAACAGTTGCTCCCTGCAGCAGGTGCTGCACTCAGTGTGTCGTCAGGTAATGTGGTTCTCCAGATAAAATCATCCAAAGCAAGAGGGCAAAATGCAAAAACAAACATAACAAAAAAACAACAACAAAAGAACAACAAAAACCGGAAAGATCTGATGCCTACGAGGCAGATCAAGGAAGCTGTCCGAAGGACGTAAAAAAGACGTAAGAACTACTACACGACTGATTGAGATGACATAAAGAATACGCAAATATTTATGTCTTGTAGCCTTCATCCTGCTGAAACAGAAGGCAATAATTAGAATTGTGACATGAGTGTGCGAGATATTGCGGCCACGTGTAAGTTCTACCAACATTTATATCATAAAATAGCAATTAAGACTCTTTTTCGTTAGAATCAAGAAATACTTCTACCATAACTGTAACGGGACAATGGCATATATAACCAGATAGAGTCTTTCTAATAGTCAATAACTACCTTTTCCATCATGTAGATTCCATTCTTTTGTCAAGGTTGGTGTACAAATAAATGTAAGAAGGCATGCATTATAAAAAATAGTACTGCAATGAAATATAAACAAACATCTACAAGAAAAAACAACGAAATATTTATCATTTTTATGGTTTCCTGCTGGTCGCCACACCTCGTTCATTTAATCTTCAGATCGCCTGGGTGTCAGGAAAGCCTGAGCAAGAGATTCCAGAGGACTGCAGGAGGCTTAAGAACTACTTCATCGACTTCCTTCAGCGTGGGGAATTCCCCGGCCTTCTGATCATCGTGCTGGACTCTCTGGACCAGCTGACTACCACTGACGGCGCCCACAAACTGGACTGGTTGCCCGCGCGTATTGCACCCAATGTCAAGGTCCGCAAAGATAGAAAAAATTGTCTCCAACACCAAATCACCACCTCCATTTAGCTGGAGAGAGAGAGAGAGAGAAAAATAGTTAATGACTGATTAACCTACGGACAGAATCATTCAGGCAGCCAGACAACTTTTAAAAGAGGGATATCTAAAAATTAATGTCTGTCGACTTCGGTAAAGACAATTACTTGTCAAGGCTCGATATCAACGATTTTTGTTTACTATCCTCCAGTCCTGACCCACCCCACCCTCATCCTTTCCACATTTTGCAGCTGGTTGTGTCAGTATCGTCAGCCGACATCAACCTGGCGAACAAGTTGGAGCTCAAGGTTCGCAACTCCATGGAGCAGTTGTTGCCCCTGTCGTTCTGGGATGCAGAGGAGGTCTTCAAGGGGCTGCTCAGGACAGCACGACATCAGGTGACTGCACAACAATGGCCAGTCATACAGCAGGCCTTCCACCACTGCTCTTTGCCGCTGTTCGTCGTTCTCACCCTCCAGGTACTGCGGGTGATGATGATGATGATGATGATGATGATGATGATGATGATGATGATGATGATGATGATGATGATTTGTTCTTGCTTCTTATACTGCATGAACAACCGCATAGGCGCACATGCGCATACACAATGGGAGGTTTTATATGATATTTCTTTCTTTGCAAATGACCATTACCCAGTAGTCTACAACAGATGAACTGTCTGTTCCTGTGGACAGGAAGTCTTACGATGGCGGTCGTTTGACATCGTGCCTGTCGACGCCCTGCAACACTCTGTGGAGGCAGCGGTGGAGAAGCTGTTTGAAAGCCTGGAAGCCAGACACGGTCAAGTGTTGGTGTCTCGAGCCTTGGGCTACCTCACCGCCTCCCGAAGCGGCCTGAGCGCGAGCGAACTGGAGGATCTCCTGTCACTGGACGAACACGTGTTGAACTCGGTCTTCACGGGCAGGCAGCCCCACCTACAGGCCGTGTCTCCTCTACTGTGGTCACGCATACATCGAGAAATCGCGCCTCTCCTGCAAGAGAAGAACTGGGATGGGGTTCTCGTTCTGTGCTGGTGCCACCAACGTTTGGCTCAAGCCGCTACACACAGGTACTTGCGCACGTCTGCGGACTATCTGCGGGCGCACTGCTCGTTGGCGGATTACTTTCAGGGTGCCAGAACTTGCCAGAAACCGTTCGCCCTCAGCCAGCAGCAGCGAGGCGACTTGGTGCATGGGGACGGTTCCCGCCTGGTACTGGACATGCCGCTCGTCTTCTGTACCTCCACGGGCAGCCACCGTTACAACCGCCGCAAGATGTGCGAGCTGCCAAACGCCCTGCGCTGCAGCCGCCAGGTGGACCGCCTCAAGTCTGAGTGCTTTTGCAGCCTCGACTGGCTGCGTGCAACGCTGTGCGCCACGTCCGTGCAGCACGTGCTGGCTGAGCTTGACCTGCTCCGCGACCGCGAGACGGAGCTGGTGGCCGAGGCTTTGCGGATGTGCAGTTCCGCCCTCCGGGACGACCCTGGCCGCCTCCAGGTAGAACTGGCAGGTCGCCTTCTGCCGCTTGGGGCCCGCTACCCAGCCCTGCGTGAATTGGTCAGGCAGTGTGACGTCATGGCGCAGAAGTGCTGCCCTCTGGTGCCGCTGGCACAGTTGTATGCAGCGCCAGGCGGGCCGCTGCAGAACGAATATGTCCTTGAGCCCGCCCCGAGGTCAGCTGATGACGTGAACGTGATCGCCTGTGCTGACACCATGCTGCTGACAGTCAAGTACGACAACTCTGACACGTTCAAGGTGAGAAAAGGAAATCATTTATTTAGATGTAGTCTGAGTGGTTCTCAACGAGTGCATGAGCGTGAATGTTTGGCTACAACGTTAAAAAAAAAAAAAAACTACCGAAGGATAACGTACAGAAGAAGGATGCTCTTTTCCTGCCTAACGCACAGCTTCCAAATCATTCATTTCCTGTCGCACGTCCAGTTCCCCCCACCCCTCCCCCGAAACTGTTTGGGTGACCCGGTGGCGCAACGGTTAGCGCCTGTCACCAGTACATTGAAGGTTTGCTGTCCTGAGTTCAGTTCTCGTCTCGCTCTTCTTTCTTTACGTGTGACATCTGTTTACAGGGCTGACTGCCTTGCCGTGATATAGCCTTAGTTTCTGTCCAGGCATAAAACATCAATTTCCCCCCCCCCCGACTGTTAAAACCTTTCTTGATAATCTGGATGTAGGCTGTTGGTACATTCTTGTAAGTAAATTACAGTAGACCTCCAAGACAAAAAAAGACTTCACACTAACTGAAATAAAAAATAAAATGTAGATCTCTCATATACGTATTAGCTGCTTTCTGTGAGACGGTCCAAGAGTTAAATAAAAGTACATCCTAGCATAACTCTAGTGATTAATTAAAAAAATTAAGTTGTTCAAAAGTGATGTTTGTCCTAAATTATCCACACACACACACACACAGGTGTGGGACCCAGTGCAGGGGGAGCCTCGCCAGGAAATGCAGCTCCCTGTTGGAAGGATTTTATCCACCAGAGACAGCCGTTTATTATGTGTGCTGAAAGACAATCGCTTTATCAGCATATACGATGCTGACAGCGGGAATCTTCATGGAGTCATAGACTACGACTATGGAAAGGTGAGAACATCAACTAACTCTCTGTGTGTGTGTGTGTGTGTGTGTGTGTGTGTGTGTGTGTGTGTGTGTGTGAGAGAGAGAGAGAGTGCATACATTGGTAACTCAACCTCAGTGATGCTAATAAGTTTTATGGGTGTGGAGCATGCAATGAAAGAAAGGGTTACCAAATGACCAGATGAAGTGAGTACTCTGTTCACGGCAAGCAGGGTGGGAGGGACTGAGCGAGGGTGAGGGACTGACCAAGCGGTGGGAGAGAGGCAGTTTCTTATTTTTTTTTTTTTTTTGCTACGGTCAAGAGTAAGGAGTGTACAGAATAACAAAGATTCCAAACGTATTGCAAACGTGTTTGTACCCGCGGGCCTTGTTTTGTTGATGTACCTCCCCTAGACGAGCTCGCTGTTGGGGAGTAGGTTTTCCTCCTCACTCGAGGCCAAAGAACAGTCATCCAGTGACACAGAATCTGACCATCTAGCATGGCCTACCTGATCAACAAGAAATGGCCTCACTCCATGTGTTTATTTGTGGTTAATTTCGTGGTAAATTCAGTGGTGCTACCCTTTACCCCAGCGTCGTACCTGGTCCCTGTATACATGTATGGTTGGTGACCTGGTGCACCTACACGAGCTCAAGATATCTCCCTACATCATGGCAACACAAGGTGGGCATCGGGACTTGCTCGTGTCACTAAACGAAAGTTGGAGTTAACTTTTCTTCTTGCCATCGGTAGAAGGAACTTATTTCCAGTTCACAGGCCTTCACCTATGAAAACAAATTGGGTTACCGACCAACACTGGGATTTTGAGGCAAGAAGTCAACTGTTGAATATTTGCATCAACAATAAATAAATAAATAAATAAATAAGACAGAGAGAGAGAGACATATGTATGGCATATTACAAGATTATGGTGAGACAGATCGTGAAAGAGTTTTGTTTTCATAATGGACTATTGGGTCCGTGCTGGGGGTTGGTGGGGAGATGTATAATATTGGTGAATGTTTTATGTATGTTTGTGTAAGCCTCCCTGGATTTGAGCGTCTGCCGCCTGGTTGTATAACCACACTTGGCCCGAGTGTCAATCGTCTAAGGAATCAGGGGGACGGCAACTGGTTGGAGTTAGTGGGGAAAGTGTTTCAGCCCTTGTCTCGTGAGAGTCCTTGACCCGCTCCTCATATCCACATGACCTGGGTGACCCAAGGCAATCGTGTTATTATTTGTTTAAAGGATGCACAGCTGTGGTGAATGCTTGAGTTGTAAATTACTAGTGTTCATGACAGTGTGTGCGTGCGTGTGAGTGTGTGAACGAGGTATATAACTAGAAAGAAAGACAGAGAGAGCGACTGAGAGTATTAGCCTGCTGGAGACAACCAGGAATTATACACAAACACATTTAACATTAACTGTAAATATTCATCCAATAACCTAAATCTAATCATATCTATTAACATGGCAAAACATTTCACCTGTATACCTATTCAAGTATTGTGTTAGACAAAGGCTCGTCCACAAGGTAAGCATGGGATGGACGACTATGGACATACTCCATCATCATTCATTGATTAAAATTCGTTTAGTAGCAACTGATAAGTGTGTCCATCCATAATAATCCAAATTGTATTCGTTTTAGAAAAATGTCGACTTTTGCTCACGTGATTACTCAATTAGTACTTAAAATGTTAAATAGATTTTTGCTTTTTTTGTTTTATTCACATTGTTTCCTGGCAGGTGAGTGCCGTAGCGACAGGTAACCGATACATGGCTATCAACACGGAGCGTGGGGTGGGACCCGTCGTGGTGGACCTGGAGGAGGTGACACAGGTGCATCGATTTGCATTCCACTCACAGGCTGCGGCCGTTGGGGCAGACGACAGCACCTTAGTCATCTGCGCCGGTCGCTTGGTCCTGCTGTACTCTCTGCCCCTCATGGAACGAAGGTAAGCGTCTCTACCGGCCCTTCACCGTTCACAGCATGGCCATAGATGATATCAATCTGGAGAGAAAATACTTTAGCCCCGATAAATGATTACAGGAGAGTTGTAGAGCAGTGATGTTAGAGGAGGTTAGTCATGCGAAGTCCCCCACCACTTCTGCCGCTTTTATCACATGACAGGGGCGTGATTGAGGCGCGCGATGTGCCGCAGCAGGTGTACCTGTCAGTCCCCCACAGCAAGTGCTACCTGCTGACCCGCACCAAACTTCTGCAGTCCATCAGCTTCAATGTTGCGGTACAACCCCGGGCTCATGATCTCTTCTGCGACCCTGACCTACGTGGCTTTACGGTCTCTCACAACGAAGTAGGTTCTCCCTACACAATTCTGGGCGTTTATAACCGCCAATCTGTCTCATTCTAGACATAGATATTTCGATTGGTCGCTTTAGACCAATACATTTCTTTTTTAGTGAATTTAAACAAAATGGTTGAATGTTCACAAAAAGGTAGGCCCACGACCTTTCAGTTACTTGGAGTGAGATGTTAGAGGCTGAACTTTTCTTGCGGCCAACGTTTTTGTAATGGTGGTGCCCATCTCTTCTTCCTCGTCTGCTGTACCTTTCCCAGCCCTTGTTGGGTCAGTTATTCACAAGCTGGCGGCTCAAACAGGGCGAGTATGCTGCGCCAACTGAGTATCGCAAATAATTGAAGGAAAATAACAAACGACAAAAGTAACAAGGTGCATACAAGGCAGAGGGTACACTCCTTCCTTTTTCTCTTTCAGAACATGATCTTGTGCCGCTCAGAACGCCACCTGCATGTGTTAGACGCACACAGGAAGCAGGTTGCTAAGCAACTACAGGTGGCACCAGGACTTTTCCACACGTCTATGACGTCATTCTCCGCCGCCGGGTTTTCTCTCGACGATCGCCTCGTCGTTGCCGGGCGCCACACCCAGCTTCTGGTCTGGAACACAACTTCTGGGCAGCTGCTGAGGGTACTGCAGGCTTCCTTCACGCCCATGACCAGACTTTTCTTGTTCCACGACCTCGACAAGGCCGTCACATTACTGGAGGACAACACGGTTCAGGTGAGTGCGTGTGAAAGTGTGTTTCTGTCTTCATTCTCTTCTGTCTCTGTCACTGGACATCAAAGTTTGAGCACTAAGATTACTGACATGTGCTTCAACCTGTCCCGCTGGCGACAGCGTCTTGTTATTTTCTCCTACTGCTAACGAATCATCTCTAAGTATATTCAGCTCCGTTGATAATATTGAGAAAAACAACAAAGGTTACATGGGGAAAACATGTGGTGGTAAAGATTTGTAAAAGAACTACTATTATTTCCTAAGGAGCCAACAGCGTTTACCGAACAGCTTAGCAGAAACAAGAAACTCATAAGCGTTTTGCGCGAAATGAACAAAACAGGTATTCCAAATTTGTAACTTTAATGAAAACTCTAAATTCTTATGTATAAGAATCGCACAACAATGCAATAATTATTAAAAATTCTTTATCTGTTTGTTAGGCTGATAGAAAGCGTTAGAAAGGCAGCATCGTCTTTACGAACTCAGTGAAAAGTTCAGGTGTGTTAGCACTGGTGCTTTCGCACAAAATAACATCTGACAGATTTCATTCTACTATTGCTGTCTTTAACTCAAGTACAAACAATGGTGAAATATTAACATTACTATAACTTACAAATTATTTATTTTTATAGGGAGATCTCAGTTTGAATATCAAGAACTTTTGACTGTATTTTGTTAAAAACATTGACATCTATCTTTGTCTACATGCATACTTCTAGAATGATTAAAAGACAGACCTATAAAAATGTGAAGAAATGAAATAAGGAGAAAAGAAATGGAAGAAAGAAGAGAAAGTAAGCTAGGAAGGAAGGGACAAAAATAAACAATGAACGTGAAAAGAAAACAAGAAATGACTAGCTGGTTCTCAGTACATTTCGCTTATCACTCATTTTGTTTGTTGGGTGAGTAATGTTCTACAACTATACGTGTTATAACCTGCGTAAAACAAATTACCGCAGACACTATATATATCTTGCTATATACCTCGATAGATCTGTACATCTGCCGTCCTCCCTTAAAAGTCATCTCTCTTTGAACTGGCTGTTTATATAAAGACAAACTGGGGATTTCTTATTTGTCATTAACGACAAGTCGTGCTAAATTGCCCAAAATATTTGCGATAATAATAATGTGGCAACAGTAAAAAAAAATTGTCCAGAGGTGGTACAAATAGCAGGTTGCAGCAACACGTTGATAGTTAAGAACGAATCTCTGCGACTTTAACATCTCTTGCTAGACAGTTACTGTAAAGGTTGTCTTTTGATCACCCATCTACAGCATTCCTAAGTAGCGAATTGACTTCAAACTTCAGAAGACTTCAGGCACCCAGGGCTGAGGTTCAAGTTTGATGACTAGCAGCCAAGCCATCAGCTAAGCTGATAGCAATTTATGTTCATGTCACTGTGCTACACGTTAGCCATTCAGCTAGTGGCCTAGCAGCGTGTCATGCCATTGGCCTCAAGCCCTGTGCACCGCAAAACTTCCTCGCCACAAGCTGCACCGCGGGCAATAAAAATAAAACCAAAACCAGAAAAAAACTCGCTTGGTGCACTTCCGCGTCAGTTAGGTTCCTTCTCCCCACCTCCCCACGATGCTGACCGCAAGTGAGTGAGTGTCAAGAGGGACTTCGTAGCAGTTTCAGCGGATTCCAATGGTTGTACGCAGCTTATCGGCCTGCACTGTTTCCTCATGTACGGTGGTGGACACTCCAGTGGTCTGGTCGCGTGCGATGGTGGTGATGTGGTGACAGCCCGGATTCTGCAGGCTGCTCTCCACGCGCAGGGTGGCGGTGTAGCCATAGCAACTGTCGTTGGGCTGCAGGAAGAACTCGTGCACTCGGGACTCACTATGTAACGGGCGCGACGACGATGGTTTCTTCTCTTCCACGTCCAGGCCGCTGGTACTGTTCTCCATGTTATCGTTGTCGTCTTTCTCTTGAGATTCTGAAATAACATGTTTATGACAGTTTTTAGTTGGATAGTTTTTGTCTAGTTACATTTTCCCTCTACAAAATGCATTTATTTTACAGGTTACCTTGACTACAAGGGAGGAGTAAAACGTAGGATCAGATAAATGATGTCAAGTATGTTTAGCATCTTGCGATCATTAAATCATTGCAATTAGATTTAGGATAGAAAACTTTAATATTTAAACATAAAAACACAGAAGGATGTAGCGGGGAAATGCCAATAAATAAATGTTTCTTGTAAATGTACAGGAGCTTTTCAAATAGAAAGGTAAAATAAACTCTTTAAGCAATCCCTTCCGCAACCACGCCTTCTTTACCTTCATCTGTGAGGAAACTTCTCTCGAAATTCAGCACGATGCAACCCTCCTTGGCTTCGGCGGAGCAATCGGGGATTTGGTCTTCCTCCAGAAAAGTTGCTGCTCGCTGTCCTTGCGTCAGCGTCGTCTCCGACTTGCAACGCCTGGCGCGACGAACGCATCCGGATTTGCGGTCGTCGCCAGGGGCACTTCTGGGCAGGTGTGCGGCTGTGGAAGTCAATCCATCATCAGTACAATCTTCACTCGAATCGCATGTGTCGTTTAGGTTTTCGGTGATGATGTACCTGCTGCATTGCCTCGTAGACTCCACGTCACCCCGAGACGTGGAACCCACCTTCCCCACCGTTTCGCTGTCCCACGGATACGAAATGTCGTCATCGATGTAGTACTCGTTGAAGTCAAAATATTCGTTGGAGATATCGCTGCGACTGAAACGTGGCCGCATGGAATCCGGTGCGATCGTACCCCACGTTCGCGGTCTGCCTGCTGTTTCAGTAGCCCCGGACGAGTCGTTCTGAGGTAAGCCCTTCGGATTCGAGCAGGTCTCCACCTTGTGCACCGAGCATAGTGTCACGTGCGATAGGTCCTTGTCCGAAGCTACGGGCAAAAACGTTTCGGCCGCACTCGCTGTCGGCATGGTGGCGCTTACGTCGGGCATGAGACCTGGTCTGTTCTTGTGCCTCGGTGTTTCCTCATTCAGGGGGCTACCCTGATTGGACACCGTGGTAAGACTCTCGGAACTGGGAGTTGCCTCTCCCTTTTCCAGCTCCTGCTGGCTGTCGGAGGGGCTGGTCTGCGATTGATCCTGTTTTCTGCAGACCTCTGCAGTGAGTTTCAACCGCTCACGAAGAAGCAGGGACAGGTCGTCCGAGCAGGTGCCTTGAGGAAACGCGCTGCCTCGCAGGATTGACTGGCGGAGGGTGTGGTTGTAGCAGTGGGCCTGAAACAGCTCGGCCAGGGAGCGCACGCTACCCTGGTGTCTGAGCTTTGCGTCCTTGATATTCTCCTCGGTAAGGGACTCACGGGCATGGGACTGACGGGACAGGGCAGAGCGAGACCTGGGCGAGCGAGGAGACCATGCGTAAAATAAAGAATTACGTGGGAGATTGCCGGTTTTCGGGGAGTAAGCCGCAGGCAGGGTTCTCGTGCTGCAGTATGGATCCCCGCTAAAGAAAGCCTTGACGTCGGTGGAGTGACTCGCTGGTTTCACGGGAGGGAGGAACTTGCAGTCGCCCTCCTGCGCTGCCATGTTTACGTAAGCGAACTGACTCGGGCGGGAATCTCGCAAAGACCGTGACGAGTAACTGTAAGCGTTTGGTGAGTGCAGGAATTTCGTTTGCGGAGGGCAAGACCGCCGCTTTAGCCTGGAAGCATGCCCGGAAGAAGGTGAAATGTCTCTGTCATTAGACGAAAATTTAACTCTGGAGTTTTGCTGCGCTAAAGGGGGCTTAGCCAGGCTGTCTGTCTTCCCACGTGACCTTTTGTGAGCGTGTTTTGTCCTTGCCAATGTTTTCTTTCCGTCGCATTCCTCACTTTCGGAGTCGTCAAGAGGGGAACAGCTGTCAGTGACTTCCTCAGATATCTCCTTTTTGAGACCCATTCGGAAGTGGTTATTGAGGTCAGAGGTCACACCTCCGCCTGGCCGAGCCCGACCGTCGACGTCGTTCCAGCTGCAAGATGTGCGGCTCGTCTGCTGAGACACGGAGTAGCCGCCTTGTCGTCCCTCGGAACCGAAGCTGTTGCGGCAGTGCTCGCGGGCGATACTGGCCACGTCGGCATCTTTGCCGTCCGCCAGGTCTGCACGGTCCGCGCTGGACCCTCCCATGCATATTCGCTGGTCGGACTCCCGCCGCAGGGTGAGCAGGCGATCCACACTGCTGCTTTTCCACCCCGGTGCTTTGTCAATAGGGCCTTGCAGCCAGCCGAGCAGCGTACAGAAGTCCGCGGGTCGTTCCGCAGGGTCCAGTCTCAGGCCATGCTCCAAGATGCCGCGGAAAAGCTGAGGCGTGCGGGCCTCCAGAATAGGCAGCTGTTCTTGCTCAAGCGTGACTTTCTCAAAGATTTCCTGGGCGGTCAAGGACTTCCAGGGCATCTCCCCGATGATCATTTCCCAGAGAACGGTACAGTAGCTGTACACGTCACTGGCTGGGCTCAGAGGCTGGCCCATCATCAGCTCTGGTGCCATCCACCTGTTAATCTGATCCTTTTGCTTTTCTGTTATGACCGCACTTGCATGTCCGGCTTCGGCCTTCCTTCGCTCTACCATGTGCTCGAGACAACCTATTTTCGCTTGGTGCTTGGACACCAAGAAAACAGCGTGTGATGAGAGACCACAATGCAGACAATTCTGATTGTGCATGAACAGCAACGCTTCGCACACCTGGCAGGCGATGTCACGGACGTAGGTCATCGGCAGTCGGTCCATCTGCTCATAAAGAACGTAGTGGAGGGAGCCCAGACCCACGCGTTCAAACACCAGCATGATGACATCGAGGGTTGGAGTCTGGCAGAGACACATGAGCAGCAAGATGTTGGGGTGGCGCAGCTTGCTGAGGTTCTCCACTTCCGAGATGAGAAGGTCCACGTAGTTCTCCCCGACTGCGAACTTGTCCAAACGCTTCACCGTCACCAGCGTCATGTTCCACTTCATGCTAGTCATCACGAAGTGGGAGCTGACGTTAAAGCACACGCCCTGGTCGTCGTCGCTCAGCATGTTCTCTGTGATGAGGGGAATTACAGAGAGCACCCCGCTGGAAGCGTCTCCTCCGTAATACACCCTGCCAAACCCGTGGCTGCGGACCCTGTGTGGCACCCAGTCCGGGTAAGATTCGAGCGAGATGTGGCTACCCACTTTGCTGCGCAACAGCTGCAGGAAGGACGGCGGGCGCTCTAGACTATGAGAGGCCCTGGCTGAAGCAAAGTCGCCACTGTAGCTGAGAGCGAAAAGCTGACTTTTCTGCAGGAACTCTAGCATCTTCAGTCGCCTTTTCGGATCAGACTGTCGCTTGGCCCAGTCCATGCACGTGCCCCCTTGATTGTCGTGTAGTCTCAGGTCACCGCCAGCTTCGATCATAGCCCCCAGAATACGCAGACTGCCTATGAAACACGCGACGTGTACGGGAGTCATACCTGTCTTGCTTTTTTCGTTTGGATTGGCACCGTTCTGCAAAAGAATCTCGACGACCCGGTAGTGACCTTGGTAGGCTGCGAGGAAAAGCGGTGTTTGTCCGGCGTCGTTCGGAACGTCTGGGTTGATGCCAGTCTGTAGGCATTTTATCACATCTTTTCTCCGTCCACTGCTTGCAGCAGAATGTAAAGACTTTACTGGTGGGTTATTGCTGTCAACCTTTCCCAGTAAAATCGCTGGATTTGTTGGCCTGTCCGATCGACTCCATTTGAACAAATCTCTTTTCCACACCGACATCTGCGATCACACTAATGATACGAATATTATGAATGCAACAAATATTTAATATCAAGTATTTACCTTTTCAAAATAGGTTGACGTTAGTAGAAGTATGTAAGCATTATTTTCGTCTTCCTGTTTATGATATTAAAGAAGAATGCAGTCGTCTCTTTTTTAAAAATGTATGGTTTCCACTAGACAACATAACCACCATTTCTTCTGCACTGCGCATGCTTGGAGATGAGCAAAAAGAATCGATAAAAATGACTACATTAACTATAATATGGCTTCTAGGAAAAAAAATTATATTAGCCTTCTTTGCAGTGATCTTGATGCTTTGACATAATTTTAAATACTTTGCCTAGGTAGTTAGAATTTTATTGTAATTAAGCTTCTTTCATGTCTTTTTTATCTTTTTATTGAGTTAAGAATTTTTTGCAGCGTCGACGAGTGATGCCATGGCACGTGACGTTATCATCAGGATATAGTACTTGTCGTTTGATAGTGGCATCGAAAGAACGGATTTTTCCAAAGTAATCTATTTCTACACTACGCACTCATGATCGCCATCAAAAAACACCTAAGGAATTAAGATGTCTTTGTATTTGCTAATACGATCTTAGATCTAGAAAGGCGTGCACAGGCCCATGCAGTATGGATTAGTCCGCCAACACGAACACGATGAATATATGATGCTGTAATACTTCTCTGTATCCTACAGTATTATGACTAGCTGTCTTTAAACTGATGGAATTCAAGAAAAGATAACGAGTTGCTGCATGTTTGCTGGTAAAATAGACGATGAGCATTAGAAAAGTCATCATCGTAGTCTAGTTAAGCAGACTAAACGTCGTGTTAGATCCAGCTTTCTCACTGAAAAGGTTTGTTATTTTATAGTTTTTTTCTGCGTGGTCTATAATTGGAGAGACCTAGATCTCTCTTTTTCTCTCGACTGTGGATCTATGTCACCTTGAGTTTCTTCTATTGATTTGTGCTTTTCGTTACCACACTTCTGGGTTGCACTTACTGCCTTACTATAGCTACGCCATGCCGTTTTGAGGGCGGCCCGGTGGCGCAATGGTTAGCGCCTGTCACCAATACAGTGAGGGTTGGTTGTCCTGGGTTCAGCTCTCCTCGCGGTCACGCTGTTCTTTCTCTGCGTATGGCATCTGTTTAGAGGGCTGGCTGCCTTGCCGTGATATATCCTTAGTTGCTGGATTGGCGTAAAACACCAATCACCACACCCCATGCCGTTTTGACCTCTGTATCACTTCACCCACTCACTGTCTCAGCAGTCTCTTCTTTGTCTTGGCCATCTTACCTCCAGTTCTTCGCTTCATAGGACTATAATTGTCTCCACTTCACTACAAATTTCATTTTTCTTTTCTACAGACCATACAATCATCTTTTATTCTGCTCTCCTAGTCAATCAGTCCTTGTGCTGTCTGGCACATGAGGCGACAGCTAGGGACATCCATCTGGCTCTGTCTGCTGCTATTCTGGGGCTGTCTCGAGTGATAGGCCTCTGTTCTTGAGGTCCTTTTCGATAGATCGCCTCCACGTCTCTTTGGGCCTCCCTCTGTTCCTCTTTCCCTGTGGTGTCCATCGCAGGGCTGTTCTGGGGATTGAGTCTGGAGGCATGCGGCACACGTGACCTAACCATCGCCAGCGCTGCAGTTGGATCACTTCGGCCAAGGTGCACATCCCCACCCTCTTACGCAGTTCTTCATTTGAGATGGTGTTGGGCCAGAAGATCTTGGTTTGAAATCTGCTCTCCTATGTACAGTACAATTTGTATAGATGAGACTTAGCAGTCTGTCTAAACTACCATGACTGAACTCGAGGAATGTGCTTTGTACCATCCAGCGTTCTGCACCATAATTTTTTATAATATAAATTTATGAAATATATTAAAAGATATATATTTAAAAAATAAATTTATAAAATATATTTTACTTATATATATATATATATGTATATGTGTGTGTTATCACTGGCTTTTTTCTACTTGTAGGTATGGAATTTTAACAATCTAGATGAAGGCATTCTCCACACCATCAAAATTGCCCAAAGTGCAATCCAGTCAGTCGCAGTGTCAAGTGTGGCTGGATTTGCGGCATGTCAAAGCTACACAGAGGTTAAGCTGGTTGACTTGGGCACAGGTCGGGTGACAGGCACTTTGCAGCATGATGCTAATGTGAAGCAAGTGACTAATGTTACCTTGTCTCCTGGGGGCAGGTAAGTACTGTGTATATATGTGTCTGGCTTTCAGACGATGTGAAGGAACCTTAATGTTTAACTCAATGATCAAGCACTTTTTCTGCTGACTTAAATTAGATGCAAGTGTTTTATATAATAATTTATGTCAGTTGTTCAGTAAATAAATTCAGTAACTAATTATTTTCCATCTATATTGTTTCAGCTTGTGATTAAGCACCTCAGCTTCATATAAAGTTATTTATATTGCAACCGAAAATGTTGTTACCATTCTGTTCCTAGGGCCTGTGCACGCTGTTGACCTATGCATGCACAAGTAAATAGTGATCTGCATTAAGACACAGATAAATGTGCTTATCAGTTAATTGTAACACGTGTTGCTAACCAGTCCCTTCCTGCATCCCCTTGACATGGCCATCTTCACTATCATCGTTCTAACATTCACCGTCCACAAAAGCTGACACATCCATAGCTTCTTCTCAGTCAGATGATAAAAAGTAAATATTTCTATTTATGTTTTTCTCTAGATACCTGCTTTCATGCTGTCTGTTGAAAAATAAAGAAGAGTTGGAGGAAGAAGTGTCAGCATGGTATCTTCTTCGTTGCTTTGTGCTGTGGGAAATCGAGCAGCAGAGGCCCATCTATTCAAAGGTAAGGCAAAGGTCTAGATGCAGTTTCTTTTACATGGAGCCAGGACTTGTAACCTAGTGTGAGGGTATTGTATTTATCTGTGGTCTAATACAACAGAGGGAATGTTTAGAGGTAGATAAGGTAGTTACTCCATTTCTGAATTAAGACTGGCATACACTTCACCTTAGTGCTGAAAAACCATGCTGACTTTTTTCAAGTTAGCCAAAGAATTTACCAAAATTGTTGTATTTACATTTACTGCTGTTGGTAATCATTTCTCATTTCTTTCTCCCACATCAGGTCAACTGTCGCTTTGCATTTTTTGACTGTTATGGGACATCTCTGGGAGTAATTCACTGGGTTGTCTACAATCCATTAGACTGGACTAGCAACTGGTACCAGTTCACTTTTCTGCAGCTTGATGCCAAGGCCAGAGGTTACAATGAACAGCATTTCGACCTTCCGGAGAATAGTGAGCTTGTGGGATGTCCATCTATTTTTTGTGACAGAATGACCAATGCATATGCTCTTGTGGCTGTGCTGCAGATGTCCTACAAGGTGTTGGATGAGAACAACCAGGCAACCAATCACAGTTTTGAGACCTTAGTCTATATTCAGTTTGTGGCTGACAGGCAAGGAGAGAGTCGCACCAGTGAAGCTGGAAGTGAGCCCGGCATGGAGATGCCAGACGCCAGATACGTGCGACTGCAGGACCTTATCGGACATTCTGAAGTCACAGACCACATTTCTCATGTTCTTGTACTCCAAGACCATCTACTGCTTATCACTTATGTAAAGGGTGTGGAGTGTTTTCTATTTGATCCCTACCATGGGCTTGTCATTCCACCTGATGCCCAGAAGGGAGCTGTTCTTTATGATCCTATCAAAGACATCGTCTTGAAACACTTACCACAGGTCTGTGAACTAAACCAAGACATTTGGGCTATGCTGGTTTCTACAATGTCTTCCAGAATGTTAGAGCAGCATCTTCAGGTATACCTTACAAGATATGTGTGTTGTATGAGTGGATGGTGTGGTTGCACATGGGTGCGTGTAAGTGTATGCGGGTTTACGAGTACGTGGCAGGAGCACTTAAACAAAACACAAAATCAGACTTTAATTCTATCATACAAGTTACATAACTGCTTTTGACAACAAAGACCATAAATATTTTATTGTAGTTGATTTAGAAATTAGCTAATTGTCTTGGGCTGAATGCCACTTCAAAATACCATATTCTGGAAAAGAAAGGAACAGTTAGGTGCAAGAGGCAGACATTAAGTTCTGTCAACATTAATATTTTGTTTCTGTTAGCTGATTAAGTGACTGCAGTGATTTCAGTGCCGTATATGAAATGCCACAAAAAAGTTTGGTAGAAAAATGTCACAGGCAAGAACTAGCTTTGAAGAGCCCACGGTATTAGTTTTCTCCAAAATGAATCTGAACACATATCTGATTTTTCCTGGCACTAGCAAACAGAATAGACATTTTGTTACCATCAGGTGTCCAGGTCAATGAGCAGTCACAAGTTGAGCTCAGCCCTGATACAACTGCATCCAGATTTTGTACGACCACTTCTGCATGGTCGATACATAATGGGCCTGACCTGTGACTGTAAGAATCTGACGATATACAGAAGCAGCGATGGTATACAAAAGGTAAGGCACATTAGTATTAGTAATAGTGCCATTAGTAGATAACCAGGATGTAATCAAGCTAAAGAATTATACAGATTGAGAGAATATTTTGGTCTGAATAATTTACGTAAATAATTATATCGCTATGTAGATGAACTTTTAGATTTTGTTACTATTTGTGAGATTATAGAAGACAGATTTTGCCAGCGGATTTTTTTTTTTTTTTTTTGCAAAACAGCACAGCTTTTATCTTTATTTTGTAACATAGACTGGAGCTATAATATTCAACAGAGAAGTACACATTTCAGCTCTTTTGGTTAAGGCCTACATGCACTGGATTATGTCGAGAATTGCTGCAACAGGGTGTATTCATTTCTTGCTTCTAAGCCACAGGGGGATAGTCTGCTTTTTTTTTGAGTATAGAAACACATAAATGAAAAGTGTAGGATATATTGTAGACATGGTTACAGACTCGATCAGATCTTCTCTTTCATAGCTTCGGCACAAAGTAAGTGAGGGTTATCAGAGATAAGGGTTATCTTGGGGTAAGAATGGTAGAACTGTGCATAAGATGGGGAAGAAGACAAGAGTTTTTAAGTTGCAAATGTAAAAGACCATAATCCAGCAAACATTTAGACAATTGGTGGACAATATAGCTTTGGCATAAAAAGTAATAAATATGAATATGTTTGCTTTATTAACACGACAGATAACAAGTCACATGTTCTTTTAAAATTAATATACATGTAGCCTGCTAACACAAAGATGCATTATCAAAGCCCTTCATATAAAGTTTGTCTTGGACAAAACCAGGGAATACAAGCCTATTCATTCACTATAAAATCTCAAACCAAACAAAATGACAGTAGCTGAAACCATGAGTTAGCAGCCAGTAGATGCAATTTGGTAAAGGAGCAATTAAGGTATTTGCGCAATAGAGATTCTTTAGTTTTATTCCTATTCAATCCAAACATGATAGTTTACACACTTTTGACATAAAGAGTAAAGAAACTGAGTGATCCCGATCAGTACTTCAGACTAAAGAAATGTTAGTTTTGGTCTGGGGTGGACGACATGATCTGGCCTAATAAATTTTAAGAAATCCATTTAATATGATCAAGCATTAATGTCAGCATCTGCTACTGAAGCCATGATGCTATTGAAACAATCATGTTTCCTACAATTAGAGTGTTAAACTGCAGCATGGAAATAATGGAAGAGCCAGAAATCTTGCTTATGACCATTTCGCAAGGCTGCTCATTGTCAAAGCACATTATGTGCATGTGGTTTGGTACTTCAGCAAATGTAATACCATAACTCTTTCCCTGTTACTTAAATGTTGTTGCTGATTTTGTAGAAATGTCATTAGAATACCAAACAAGACCATTACAGCAGAACCGGCACTAGTGGAGGGACGAGCAAGAATGATCGCCCAAGGCCCTGCGCCTGATGGGGGCCCTGCGGTAACAAGTGCACCGTAGGGATGAGACAGTCAATAATTTGTTTGAAATTCTAAAAATTGATATCATTTTCCTTCTCAGCTAAGTAAATTCTTTTGCGCCTTACTGTGTGAGCCAGTTTTGGTACCCTTTTGCCCTCTTATCAGAAAGCTGTCAAACCTGGCATCCTTATCCTTTGTATTGAAGACATGCAGTGGCGAAATGGCTTTCAAGGGCAGGGTCATGTGGTTTCCTCAAAACCAATGTTCATTATTAATTATTCGGAAGACATCCAGCACTTTTTATTGCCCTGCTACGTATGTTGTGCCGGCTTCCAAGGACCCCACGTCCCCTAGCGCAGGCTCTGATTAGTTTTCCCAGGCTTGCTTTGTTACAAAATACGACATCAGATTTTAATATGATAAAACATTTAACAATTTTATAGGCCTCACTACTGATACATGGGAAGGCATGCAGCATAGCCGTGGCAGAAGATGGCCGCACAATTGCTGTGGGGACTGAAGACAGACGAGTGATGCTGCTGGGATTTGTGCTGGAGCTCAGTGACCCGTACAGTGAGTTCATCCGGAAGCTCCCTTCACGAAATCCACCTCTCCCAGTTCTTCTAGAGCAGGAAGATGCAGCCAAGAGAAGTATCCCTCAACTACTGGATGAAGACATGCGAGTGGTTCATGGTTTGATGTCAGACCTGGTTTGGCTGCCCACCAAGATGCAGTCCAGCATGACAATAGCTGTCAGTCATGAACCAAGTTTCAGCAGAATCAAAATGCCATACGTGTGACTCAGAAATGTTATCATGCACAATCCCAGACATCACCATCATTTGATTACATCTTTCCTTGAAGAACAGTAACACTTAACAAATCTCAAACGAGCCCTTTTTACCCTCAGTTTAAATGTGCATTGCTGTTTAGTGGATGGGTATCGTGCAATCAAACATCATCTACTTAACTGTGATTTCTAGACTGACTACATGCTTGTATGTTTCCCAGGCTCACAAAATGAAAATATATTTATGTGATCTGCAATTATTCACGAAAAAACATCTGTAAAAATAGCTTGTCTAATTCTTAAAAAAAGTCTGTTTTTGAGCTGGTGAGGCCAACACCTTTTTCTTGCTGAGCAGTTTTATAGCAGCAGCTCTTAAAGTTATTGTCTCATTCAAATTTCTACTCTTCAGCAAGATGTATGCAGTTCCCATGGGGTATACACAGGTACTATAAAGAGGAATGTACAAAAACGGCTCCTAAAGCTTGTCAGTATAGTCAGTACAGTTGTGTGCACTGCAGGGTATCCAGGGTTTAAAAGAAAGATGGGCGAATTATGCTTGAGAAATTCATATCTGTGTTTTGCTGTACAAAGGAGCCTGTCATCCCTATTGCTTCATGAATTAGAACATGACTCCCATGAGGACATTGTCACCCTTGAAAAATTATAGCTTCTTGATCAATTCATGGAAGAACTATTTCTTCAATAAAAGTATAATCTTTTTGCTGACTTTGGACCATTGTTGGATGATCTAATCTACCATGCACTGAGCTACTGTTCATTGAGATATTGGCATTTTAAAAATAATTTAAGGGAACACGATAAAAAAAATTGAAATCCTAAACTACTTTGTGTTTGCTTGCCTTTGACCACTGGATCATAAAGGATTTTTATTGCCATATTAACTAGAGTGGGTAGCTGGAGTGAGCCATTAAGTAGCACACGATGATGATTAATGGAGATAGGCACATACAGTGTTTTGAAATGGTGAGCTCTCTACTGAGCATATTTATGTGAAAAGAATGAGTAAATGTGTGTGGGCTATCAGCTGCATGCTTTATCTTCAGTTAAGAGTGTGGTTCAACAGGGTGCTACAACTTTACCCAGTTTAGTGGCTTGCCTATCACCATAACGACCAATGCACTGACCATGACTTCTATTTTTATAACGTTTATTATTATTATTCTTAACTGCAAAGAAGACTGCCAAGGATTGCCCAGCTAACAATGAAGAAATTAACAGCTGGTCCTACCACATCTGAATCATTGCTGAAGACAAATCTTTCATCCTCATCAGAATGTTAGCAGTTTACTAAAGTAAAATACTGGCGCTATTTATTAGTTTCTTACTTGAACTATAAATACAACAAATAGGAAGTGAACTAACAGGTCTACTTCAATGAAAGATGCAGCCTCTGTTCATAGTAACAGGTTTTGCACATAAGT
Organism: Marisa cornuarietis; assembly: GCA_004794655.1. Classification (NCBI taxonomy): domain Eukaryota; kingdom Metazoa; phylum Mollusca; class Gastropoda; order Architaenioglossa; family Ampullariidae; genus Marisa; species Marisa cornuarietis. The sequence continues at coordinate 330,290 of SMMW01000123.1, read as the reverse complement.
CAAGAAATTTGCACTAGGAACAGAAAGGATTACCATTTAAAATTTGAACATTCTTCTGAAAAAAAACCTCTGCTTACTGTTTTCTTAAGATCAGTTATTGAAAGTGATAGCATGGCACACAGCTTTTGTGTTTCTTAGTGTCGTTTGTTGCGACTGCAGTAGACTCCTGCTTCTGTGCCTGTGCGTTCATCTGCCACTGAATTTTAGTTTCAACTTCTGATAAATACCCGGGGGTGAGCGATGGTCATACCGGAGGAAGGACGCGTGTGTGACTTCGTCTGGTTAAAAAAATGTGTTTTTTTAGGTCAAAAGTGAATGTTTAGCCTTTAAATGTCCAAGGAAAATATTTTACGGAGACCTGTTATATTTCAGAATAGAATGGATTTAAAATCGCATCATTTGGTCAACCCATAAATACATGGGATTTAAGAGAATCGGAACATGTCGGCAGCAAAAGAAGGCGAAGTAGTCAGAGCTGTGCAACTGCTGACCTGTAGTCACTAAGAAACTGTGTGTTGGACGACCGCGCGAATAGACTGTGTGTGTTGGTGATGTTTCCTTTCATCATTTGGAAATAAACAATGGCTCCGAAAAAGAACAAGAAAAAGCAAAATTCTAGTACGGAGGAAAGTTCATTTGATACTCATCATGAACTTGGAGAGACAGATGCAAGAGAAACACGGCTGAGAGAAAGATCGGAAAGCATGACAAAAAAAAAGTAGACCGTCATGTGACCGACAGACTCTCTTAACACACGCTTTTTCAGTTCCTGGAGTGTCTAATAATCAGATAGTTGAAAACTGGAAAATCTACAGAAGACAACATAAACAATGAAGCAGCAAATAGAGGACTGCCATCATGCACTAGTTAAACAAATTGACGATAAAGTAGAGATGCTAGCAAGCGCACTCTTTGACGTCAAAAAAGAAAACGAAATGTTAAAGACAACAGTGGATACTCTTCAAAAACAAACAGAAGAATTAAGAGAGGAGATTGACAGATTAACACATCTCTCGGGTGACCAGAAGGAAGAAATAAATCTGTTAGACCAGTACTCTCGGAGAGAATCGATAAAGATCCACAGAATACCCGAAGACCATAGAAACGAAACAGCAGAAGAGTGCGAGAGGAAAGTACTTTATGTCATCCAGGAAAGACTTGGTCTGTCGGGGATTGACACCAACAAAATTTCAGCTTTACACCGAGTAGGCAGGTTACTCAAAGACAGACCGAGGCCAAGACCGGAAAGACAGAGACAGAGTGCTGAAAGCAAGAAGCGGTCTCAAGGGGTCAGGCATGGCTATCACCGAGGACCTCACTAACCTAAACGTGCAGAGACTCAATCACTTAAAGCAGCACGAAGGTGTCCTCGATGCATGGTCGGCGGCTGGCGGTAAGCTGTTCGTGAAGCTGCTTGATCTTTCTGTGCGGGAGATCAGAGGCGGCAACGTCGGTCACATTGACCAGATGCTGATAGGCATGAGCCACGAGGAAATTGTTCAGAAGCATCGGGAAGAAAGCGAGAAGAAATGGCAACAGCCTCCTGTAAGGACACCACAACAACAGAACTGGAAGAAACCTCAACAACAACAGCCAACACATGGAAGAGAAGCTCACCATGCGACTTCTATCTCCATCTTTGAGCCAACCCCCCACCCCTACTCCACGCCGTCAGCAACAACAACACCACAAGTGGACCCTGAGGCTCGCACGTTCCGCACGACGCAAGTGCAGGACGCCCCACAGCTAAATGCGACTTCACTGTGTTTCTGTGCCCTCTTTTTCTCAGTGGCAAAATTTGGGGACTATTTATAGTAGTCTGCCCTCATATCACTACTACTAGCTGGTATGTGTGCTTTGTGTGTGTGTGTGTTTGTACTACATAACCCAAATTAAGCTGTTTCTCGTTCCATTAGTAACAGTAGGGTAGCAAGTGGGACACGAGAAAGTTTTTTTTTTTAAGGAGGTGAATGGAATGCATAGTGAAGCCCTTTTATAATACAGATTGACATGTTCTTCATTCTTAGATCCCCTTAAAGCAAATATAGAAAGATTGATTATGTTGGAAAAAGGTCTCTTTCTTTTAATTAAAAATGTATAGGTCTTACAGGAGATTACAAAAAAGCCTGTTAAATATTACCCACCCACGGCCTACTTTGTAAACACCTACATACACACAAGCATATTTTTTATTGATTAAGATTTATGGCATTGGTGTGTTTCTTCCTACAAAGATTATTTTGTAAACACCCACATACATAAAGCATGTTGTTTTGTTTTGGTTTTTTTTGCAAGCACTTTGGTTTAAGCTCATGTGCTCCCAAAGCTAATATAGAGATATGGGAAATATTAGAAAAAGGCCAAAGCTTACAAAAGAATTATAAATCATCAGAGATTCTAAAACACTAGCTAAGTTTTACCCACTTTAAGGCCTGTTTATGTTTTTATTTTGTTGTACACAACATTCAACACACACATGTACACATATGCGTGTACCTACTCAGCCTTTTGGATAAGGTAAGTGGTTGTGGATAGATATACATAGAGACCTATACATAAGTTATAGTAACTACCTAGACACTTTAACCACCAGGGCTAAAATACTAGATCACCGCTATTGGAAAAAATGGTGACGGTATTTTGTCACCCTTCCAGACCTGTTATAAACGTTTTGTTCATCCGTCTGTTTTTGTTTGTCCATGTATGTCCTTTGCTATGTTTTTTTAACTTTCCATCTGCTCACTTATCACCAAATACTTACACATCAGTTTTGTTCTGTCTCGGCTGTACTTTTTTATTTTTAACAACATTCAATCAGCACTTTCTCATATTTTGGGAGGAGTAAATATCCTAGTTATGCCCCTTTAAGTAAGCTGCCCTTATTTACAATATCTGTCAAAAACTCAGATTATTATCCTGGTGGTGGATACCATAACTTTTAAGAATTAATGAACAAATTAGCTATATGTTCTGTAAATTGTCAAGGCTTGGGCAACCTGAGAAAAAGAGATGATATTCTCCATTTTCTCAGAGAAAAAAATACAGCATATACTGTATTCAAGAAACACATTTTACCAAAAACATAGAATATATTGTCAAAGCAAAATGGGGATATGATGTCTACTTTAACTCTTATAGCTCAAATGCTAAGGGACTCGCAATTTTAATCAATAATAATTTTGAATATAAAGATCTCTACAATGAAAAAAAAAAAAAGAATTTTAGTTTCTACCATGCTTTTGTGCCCTGCCACAGGAATTATGCACAGTATTATTCCCCAACTAGGCTAGTATTCTTTATGGCAATGACATTTTTTCGGCTTTGGTATTCCTAACCTGCACACTTTGAATTCAATAGACATGCAGAAACACACTGTCGCTGTTTATAACACGTGGTCTTTCTTGCAACTGATATTTGGGATTCTGTGGCCACTTTTCTCTACAGGAATCTGCTTGACTATTCGCAATGCTTCCTAAGCCTTTGTAAATTATCCTTCTGCGAACTCAGTATTAAGAATTTTATTAAGAGTGGGTGCTACGCAACATGAATTTCTAATATTTTTATTTATATCTATATAGATGTATGTGTGTTTACATATGTGTGTGCATGTGTCTGTATGTTAAGAACACAAAGCTCACTTGTACAGTAGGGAAATGCAGTCTATAAATCCTGTTATTACTCTGTCCTTTTACAAACTCTTTTGAAGGTAAACATGAAGGTAGTAGTAATGAAAAACGTGGCGCACAGTTTAGCAGTACAATCTCGATGATTTAGGTGTTTGACAGTCTTGTCAATGGGATTTGGCAGTTTGCCATCATGATGTAGGAGTTCGACAGTGAAGTCATGATGATGTAGGAGTTTGGCAGTGAAGTCATGATGATGTAGGAGTTTGGCAGTGAAGTCATGATGATGTAGGAGTTTGGCAATGAAGTCATGATGATTCAAAGAGCTGCCGAGGCACAGTAGGGTCACTTTGGGCAGCAGGATGACAAGCAGCACCGACACTGCCTACACATGTTTCCCAGCACTGAAAGCCTTCCAGCTCCAACTCCTTTTTCACATTCTTTATATCATCTTCATCAGCATCTGCAAGCAGCCAAAGACTACTCCGCTACTTATTACATACAGCTAACATCAGTGCATGGACATACTTGCATATAAGAACAGAGGTATCATTCATTCTATGCTTGTGTGTTGATAGCAGAAATAGCAATACACACATGCTTTCAAGAGTTAGACAATGTAAAAACAGAAAAGGAAAAGATGAGACAGCAAATTAATAAATGATATAGAAGAAAATGTGGAATAATTCTTGAAGGAATGTTTCTTTCAGTGTGTTGACCTCCGAACTCACCACACTCCAAGCAGGTATCTCTGTACTAATGCAGATACTCCCCTCTTTTCCATTCCCAGAAGCAGCATGAGATCTTTGGTGAATCCTAGCTATTGTTCCATACCACCTGAGATTTCACAGTGTCCATTTGTTGTAAAATTTCATCTACTGTTCATATTGTTCATGGACTTGATTAGTGCCCAGAGCATAACACTGATGTTGTGGTAGAGTGCTATACAAATGTGCTTTTGTTATTATTATAGCCAAGCTCAGTTCAGACAGAATGGAAACTATAAGCAATCTAGCTCTGGTCATTACAGTTTAACAAATACAAAAGAATGTTTTTATATATATAGACCTGCAAACAAAGTGGTAGTGGACATATCAGAAGAAAGGAAAACCATTAACACGAACAATTTATCTGGGTGGATAGGTCAGCAGAGGAAAAAAAATATTGCTTCAAAATGACACTGATGTGAGCCTAAAGTAAAAAAATACAGAATTATAAATCATTTGTACAGAAAAATGGTGGTGCGGATAAATCAATTTAGAGCTAAAATTTACAGTCCTAATGCAATGCAAAAACAGAGCTTATGTTTTAAATGATGGGAAGACCTGTCATTTTGAAAGTTCTTTGTGGCTGCATTAGCCAATTCATGGTTGGTTGGCTGGTTTGGTAGGTGATTTCACAATTTAGGTGAGAGATAATAAAAAAGGGAGAGGAAAGGGAAAAAGACAGGTCCTGCAAATGAAAACCCCCTTGGTCTACCCTGACTACCTACAATATAAAATATGTGAAAAATGCATCAACAAACCTGGCTGGATCAAGGTATATGTACATCCTCCACCTCCAGCTCCGGTCAGCTTGGTGTGAAGGTTATATTTGGCTGTCAAAGCCACTATCTTGTCTAATGAGGCATGTCCAACACCTATGCCATTCAGAAGGCTTTGATTTATATCAATCAGCTCCTGAAAGTTAAAAAAAAAAACCGGAGTGCATTATAATAATAATGGCATTGTTCTAGCATTTCAAGAAAACAAAAAATTACACACATATTTATTACTAATATTAACTTAAGATGAAAATCTCACAAAATAAAACACACCATGTGTCATTCTTTCAAAATCATCCCAACAATTTGATGGCAAATGTATGCATATAAATAGCTATGTTATAAAATGCTGATGACTGACACTGACTGCATCTTTTTTTACTCTACTTTGACCCCTGGAATGAAAATCATTTTTTTTTTAAATCTCATCATTCCCTGGACTCATTTACTTAAGAGATTAACACGACAATATTTTAAATTTTATTATTTTTATTTTCTTGAAAATGATCTAGCCCAAACTATTAGAAGATACAAATTCTCAAAACTTGAGCAAATTGACTCCATTGAAACGATACACAAAAAGCCTTCAAATATTGATATTCCCTCCAATCTTTGGTTTTGACCACTCTATGTACACAAGTGAAAATGTTATTTGACATTCAATGTTTTGCGTAAAAGGAGGGACCAAACTGTTCAGATTTCAGGAATTAAAATTTTTCAGAGAACAAAGGCTAGTCCTTTGTTCAAAAAAGAAAAAAAAGTAAAACTTTTATGTCATAGCTGCCCTATTCTATTGTCCTTGTAATCACTTTCCATAAGGTTTACATCACAAATTACAATGGATATCCTGCTGCTATATTTTCTAACTTATATTTTCAAATTTTAATGTGCATTTAAGACAATTAAAAACATATTTTCTGATCATGTGATGAAGATAAAAAATAACAAAGCCCATCTTCTGAGTCCATTACTAACAGGCAGTGTGCTCAGTTAAATACAGTCTTATATGTTTTCACGACTGGTAAAAATAGCAAAAACAAGAACACTCGGATCTCACCTCCAGGTCTGTGTAAGCTTCAGTGTCAGATGGTTTGTCAGAAAGAGCTGCAAACACTTTAAGACTCTGCTGAGCTATGCCTTCAATTGCATCCAACATATGCTCCATCACTAGCGTGTGCTATAAAATATAAAACACAGACATGAAACATGCACTAATCTTGCTATATTTTTACAACATCATGGCAATTAATACTAAAAATTTTAAGTCAGTTATGAAGCATATAAGGAATAAAATTTCCTGATATCTAACTCTAAAGAGAATTTATTGGACTGCAGCAAATTCTCAGATCCTACTGATTTTGGAAACATTAGCAGTGCCTGTGATCACACAAAACAGCAAATTGTTGACAACTCTTTTGGTAAAGGGAGTAAGAATCAGCACAAGACCCAGAAGCTTTGATCAACAGTTGTTTTTTTTTTTAAATCAATGAACCTGTCTCAAGTCTGTTTCAAAATGTGAAGGTCTTTCCTTAGTAGCTGCAAAGTAAACAGGAAAAATACCACAGAAGCATGACTGTTGGGTTTGCGAATGTGAGTGGTTTACTGTGACTAGGACACAGCACGTGGAAAGTGGAGCCCAAACCTCTCAATACAGCACCTTTACATGTGTTGATATATCAGGTGCTCATTACATCACCTTGACATGTGTTGTTATGTCAGGTGGTTATTGCATCCTCTTTACATGAGTTTATATGTCAGGTGCTCATTTCTGGTTACAAGGTGAGAGGCGTGCCAGCCAAAGGCATTGCAAGGCACTAGACCGACGCCAATCTCATTAACCATAAGGCTATTGAAAAACAGCCCCTCACTCTCACTCCCCTGTAGATCAAATAACTGGTAATATCTGGTCTGCTGTATCCACCCTACGCATGCACAGTAACATCCCAATTCATGTCAATAAATAATGCATTTATGCAGTCTTGCATGCACATACTTAGATGCATGCACACACACTGGAGGTAAGTGTTTTAAAATCACAATAGATATCAAGAATGAAACAACAGAATTGTACCTTTTCATGACGTTTTCGAACGCCTGCAACTAAGATTTTTGTGCTGCGTGGCACTTTTGTATTGGTAAGCAGAATTCTGAGCTTAGGCATCCTGCAACACACACCTGAATGTAGGCAGGAACAAACAAAAGGCAGCATAGTGATCATACAGCAATTACATAAGTGTTATCTTCTTGTTTTTAGCATGGTGTGATGATGAGCTTTTTTTAAAATAAAATGTTAATTTGCAGAAAAGAAGACAAAATATAGCTATATGCAACAGTCTGTGAAATAAAATATATTAATAAATACCTGACATTTTCTTTTTGACATAACGTGAACACTAGCTTGAAAATTATTTTGAGAAGAGCAAAAACTTTAGGAAAAGAAAAAAATCTGTTGTAAGTGGCTTTTCACAATATTCTAGTTTTACAAGCTAAGAAAGCCACTTGGCAGAAAAAAAATCTGGTTTACTGCAAGATTCACCGTAAGAAGAATCTGAATTCCACTGTAAGCTGTTTTCATCTGTCAAAATGTAACAGCTTCATGTAGGGAGGGAAAGAAATGTTTAATACCAAGAAATAAACTTCATGGCACACACTTACTTTTCCACAGTTTTGATGATTTTATTCTGAAAAGAAATCGCCCCTCCTGTAATTAATAAATGAAAACGACCAAATTAATAATGTACTTAAATAGCAAACTAAAATATAAGAAGGATAAATCTGGATGAACACACTTTTCCCTAATGGAGGAGCTCCTGCTTTTACTAAGGAGGGAAAATAAAAACCTTTGACATTCAAACCCAGAACTGATGCAAAACATGCTCATCCAACCCAAACATAATCGCTCAGCCAACCTACCAACTGACTGTAACTCACATCTCAGGCATGTCAAATATATAACAGTGTAGCACTCTAGTAGTGTACGAGATAATTTTATTTTTGTAAAGGTCGGACGGCCACCACACTGTCCCCTTTCTCACGCCGGCTGTGTAATAACCAGCCCCTGACCTGTCCGCAGCCTGTAATTGTCATTGCATGTCGAAAGGTGACCCACTTAGGAAGGCCCTGACCAGACGGTGAACCGTTGGTACTGTCATACACGAACACACACGCGTACACACTTGCATACATACATGCGGTCATCACATGCGCTAACACATGCGCACGTACATGCACGCGCACCGACATTCACACATGATCGTCGTAAACGTGCGTACACACATGCACACACTTACACACGCTCTCAAACACAAATCACACCACGCATGGACAGTAAACCATGACAGTGGCGTAGGAAGATGCTCGGCTTTGGGGGGGGGGGGCAAGCTCCATGCTGACAATGAATAACGTTCACATTCTTGCCTTCCCATCATCTTTTTTTGGGGGGGGGCGACTGCCCCCCTTGCCCCCCCTGTTCCTACGCCACTGCATGACGTCTGGCCTTGGACCCTGGGAACAGGTGGGGGAACAATGCCCGACATGGTTCAGGGACAGGTCGAAGACGGGGGAGAGAAAGGGATGGTTGCTGGAAAGTTCGACCGGAGAGGGATAAATAGAAAGATCGTGGTATTTTTTGGTATATTTTATAATCTTTGTTTTAGGGTTTAGGAGAAAAATTCACATTTGAAAAATATAGTAAACTTTGGAATCCATGACAAATCTGTTGAAAATAACAGTTGCATATCAAACTTTGAGGCTACAGATAAACAAAAAATTGGACACATCCCTGGAAAAATGGAGTACAAAATATTTGCAATTGTTTGTAGATTTTATCAGTTTGGATTTGTAGTAGTGCATTACTCTTTGTTTTTGAAGCCCTCAAATATGCTCTTGAAATGAAATTACATAGGCAAAACTTTAAATTTCGGAATAATTTAGATCATGCGTTTGAGGTTAATAATCCTGAGCTGTTGATTTTGTTTGTATGAACTATTAGCAGCCTATAGCTGTCACTGTTACCATGTCATAAAGAAATGGCAAGTTTGCAAAGTTGGGAAAAAATTCTCAAATTGTGATGAAAACAAAACTTTGCACCTTTGAAGTAGTCTATCTCTGCTTCTAGAAATGACAGAAACTTACTTCTTTGTTTACTTTTCTTGTATTTTCTTACACATCACAGACACACACATTGCTAGACAGTTGCATTATCTTATTTTACATTATATTTAACACAACCACTTTTTTACAACTGTCCTGAAACATTTAGTGTAATCAGTGTATTTTTATTTTTTAAAAAAGAGGGTATGTGTGATAAAGAGAAAGAATTTTCTCACTTATCATACTCATTTCCCCACAATGAGCACTATGATTTGGTTAAGCTCTATGGATGCCACAGCTGTACTCACCAAGTGTGCTAACAGAGTTGTCTATCCCTGATGGTTGACCATGTATTATCTTCTCTCCAAGAAATGCCCACTTGTTGATCAGCAGCTGTTCATTGTGTGACCATCTCACTGAACCATTCATTGCTGCCTTCCCACCATTACCCTCTCTGGGCTCCGATTCAGGTAAATGTTGGGGGCTCCTACATGGTATCTGGCCTGACCACTGCAGGAGGACCGCTGCAAGACAGACTGAAAATGCTGCTGAAGAACCAAGACCAGCACCAACTGGCAACTCTGAGATCATTCGTAGATGAAATGCTGGAAGAGTTCTGAAAAGTTAGTAGAGAGAGAATGCACACGTAAAATATGGGATTAACCAACTAAATTAGCCAGTTCTAAACCGTCTAACGTTTCTTTTATTAAAGCTCTTTATTCATTGATCCTACTGATCGACCCACAAAGGCTATGTTTGCTAATAAACGAACATCTACAAAAAAAAAAAAAAAAAATGTAATCATTCTTGAATTGAAGAAGAGATAAACTGGTGAATTAGTTCACATTTTCTAGGGAGATTTCCTAAAGTTCAGAAGAACTGTTGAATACATGTTACTAAGATGGAATTTGGGAAAACTGTTTTTTTTAAAGTTCACCTTTTGGAAGAACTGCACAAAATTTTGCAATATAGGTACAGAAATGCAATGACAGCAAGCTCTGATGTTGTGGCAGTAGAATCCTTGGGTATTCTTGCAAACTCTTTCAAAATCTCAAGCTCATCCTCGGATGCTGGTTCTGGGCTAACAACACCATCTGTAAATGCCCCCAGAAAAAAAATTGTAGGATAAATGCAGACTGGATTGATGGACATACTGTTCTCACTATTTTTAGTTATGTAATTTGAAATCCTTCAAATGATTCAAGTAAGTTTTCTTGAAAGGCTCCTACATTTCACAGATGAGTTATGTTTTTATCATTTATTAATTTTCATGTTACAAACATAAACTCTTTTTCACACTTAATTTAACCAATAAGGATTTGCAACAAATTTGAACATATGATTTGTTTGAAAAATGCAGCATATCCTTTACCATCTTGCAAAACCAGTCTTAAAAAAAGGACTTCTGATATTACCATAACCACCTTGAACTAGTCTGGGCAGAAGATTATCCTGGACACTTTTCGCTGTCCACTGTCGTTGGAGAAAAACATCAGGCAAGTCCAATTTGATGCATCCATCTTCACACAGTACTGCTCTAACGAAACATCTTAGGTTTAAGCTCGATGCAACAGCTGTCTGTAGCCACATAACATGTCAGAAAATATAAGGGTTTGTTTCAAACTAAGGCTTGATATGTATCAATTAATCAGGTTTGATACTATTTATGGTATGTGTACAACAATTCTAATATGCAAATAAATTAAAATAAATACTGAGCATACTGACAGATCTAATAGCGGTATTAATGACGGCAAAAATATTCTAAAAATAAAAAAGCACATTTAACGTTTTGCGAATAAATGGCTCGCGGCATTATCGTCTGCTCGGTCCACTCAATTGCCCAATTGTACCTAATAACCTAAACCTAACCCTAACCCAAACCCTACCCCAAACCCTAACCCCAAACCTCTGACAAAATAACATAGACCAGCCCATGACGTCACATTATCTCCTATAAGAAAGTTCTGCCATTTGGAATGAATAAAACTTCAAATTGTGAGTTTAAGAGTGGCCAAACCTTTCCGTAGACTACAGCGTGCTCTCCGTGGAGAATCACCTTGCCAGGTGCTGAAATAATCGTTTCATCCATGTGGTGATATACCTTCCGTCTGTCACCAGTTACTGTTGCCGTGTCGGCTGCCCATGCAGCAGACGATCACGCCACTCATGATTGCGACCCCAGGGCGCGCGTTCTTGTCACCGGAAGTCACAGATTACGAAACTGCAAAGGGAGTTCAATCTGCTTAGTCGAAAAACTCCCAGAGTGATTTCCCCTTAATAGTTCGTTGTGTGGCTGTGATGGGTGTGCTATTTGTGTGTGTATGTGTGTGCGAAAGTCCAAATGAAATCGAAATGTTGTTTGGTGTCATCATGTATACATGAAGATATTCGAGTTCTATTGTAGTTTTAAGAGGTATGTGCAGCCCGAGATATGTAGATACACTGAGGGCGCCTCACTTCAAGGAAGCTATTATAATTTAATTTAAATCTACCAGTTACGTGACACTAGCATCAATATTAAATTGAGCTACATGTTCTTTACATGCATATGTTGCCTATAATACATTAAATCGAAGCAATGTGTAGAGCACCGATGACATCACGGGTTTGTTTACAGTGCATTTTTCCCCAGCAATTTCTAGTTACTTTTGGTCTTTCTTATATTGTTTGACAGAAGTTCGTCTGGTTCTACCTGACCACACCCAGTTTGTGGCGAAACTACAGCTTGACCATATAGAGCGGGCTAAGTTTTAAGTAGATAAATTTGTACGGCCTGCGAATGGAGTAATAAATATCAAAATGGCCCTTGGAGGAAAAAAGATTCCCTATTCTACTCCTGATCTAACTATAGTGGGTATGACTGTGTGGATGCTGTGTGAGGTTAGAGGACTTTGTGTGTGTGTGTGTGTGTTGGTGAGGGGGACCATTGTTAATAGAAAGTGTTCACTGTTTATGAATAAAGTCTGGAGGAGACGAGTGTAAAAGAATGTTAAATAGAAACAGTTCGCACAGTCTGAGTGGAGATTACACTTTGTTAAAACTTACCCGCTTTTGACATTCATTAAAAATAAGAAGGAAAGTAAAATATGATTGTTTTAGGATCAGTATAAGGCAGACAACTACGCTCTTCGTCTGATGACCGTATCCTAACTGATCCTGTCACTAGAACAACAACATTATATGTTCAAAGGATTTTCGGCTACTGTGCAGTAAAACAATGGAACTCTCTCCTTTTCCATATCCGCCACCGCTCTTGCTAATTTTCTACCCATCTTTCTCTGCAGAATCACTATATTTTCTCTGTTCCTGTTACTTGGTGCTTTTTGTGTTTTCTATCTTTGTTTTCTGCTTGTCGTCGTGCTGTCGTTTATTCTTCCGTCCCTCGTGTTCTATCCATTTAGTCCACGTCTCTTCCCCGTTTTAAGCGCTAAGAGTATGCTCTCTATGAGTGTGAATATGCGCTATAAAATCATTATTATTATTATTATTATTATTATTATTATTATTATTATTATTATTATTATTACAAGCAGATCTTTATTGTTGTTTGTTCGAAAGATCACGAGTTGATGCGGTGTATGCGCGGTGCTACTTGTGTCCTTGACGATCCCCTCATCGCCCAGCGTAAAAATGTCTTCTTGTCATTCTGGACTCCCTTTCGATACAGCTCCCCATCTCCCTCTTTGTTTTTCATCTCCGACGCGAGAGTGCTGAGTCTCCATCAAGGTAATTGTCCCCCCTTTTTTATCTCACATTTGGATTAATGCAACTCCTTTTATTTATTTATTTATTTTGCTGGTTTCTGACACTTCACACCCGTCAATGTCTTCAGCATGAGGTACCTGTTTGGTGCTGCGGGCGCAGAAGACTGATCATGTCGCCCCTCTGCTTCGTTTTCTGCCAGACTACCTACCACCCACTATATGGCTTACAAGTAGTACTGTCACCGACTGAATAGCTTACAAATAAGACTGTCTTTGCTATAAATGTCTCCACCACTGCTTCTAATTCCCTTCTTCCTGCTCACCATCCAGACTTCATTCCACCCACTTCCACCAACAGCTGATACACTCCGACTAAACATTCCCTGCAAACTGCTGCACATTCCCCGCACTATACTCCACAAATCACACAATTTGCTCCACATTCCACACACGATGATCCACATCCCCGCACTCTGCTGGCCAGGCAGTCTTTGCATACCCTGGCCCTTCTGTGTGGAACATTCCCACCCCACTCTTCCCCTTTAAGTTGTTTCAACAGTTGGAGATTCATCTTTAAAGCAGAGATATCAAAAGGTTAGGTGGAACATCTCTGAAGACATGAGCAAGTGACAGACATCAATAACAATTTGAAGTCGAACAGAACTTACTCACATAGTAGTTGTTTCAGTAACAATTCTTACGAGACAGATCACGTGACGCTCAACCACAAACATCAGCTTTTTCACAATCATGACAATTTAATCAGACTCGCAGTCCTGGTGTAATTTTAGGACATCTGGAGAATCTATTTTTGTCCTCGCGACTGTGACGACTGGCGAGCCTACCATTTGCCTGTTGTATCGATTTTGACAATATATCAGGCTCAGGTGTTTGATTGGTCTGTTGAATAATAAATCTCGGCTTTGATATATATATATATATACCTTCGCGGTGACTTTTTAACTTTGCAATGCCTTCGTCTCTTGTAACAGTAGTGTCTACGAAATATCTTGTTTTAAACTATCAAAAGCATGTTACAGCGAAATCGACCTGAAAACTTCTTTTGAGGAAAGAGAGAGAAAACCTAGACTATCGTTACCATTTAATAAAAAGTGTTTTTCCTCTAAAATGTAATTTGTAACTTCGGTAGTGTCTTTGTCTCCCTTGATAACAGTGTTAACTAAATGTCTTATTTCATTGTTTCATCAATTATTAAATTGACCAAGTTAGAATATATGTTTATATATTTTATTATTAGGATATATCGTATACATCCTCCTCCCCTCCTTTTATCGTGTAGGGACGATGCAGTTGGCCGTTTAAAATATCAGAAATATCAGAAATACCAGAGAGCATGAAAACGACTTGGTAGCAGGCTTAAAAAATACAGGCGGATATGGTTTTCCTTCTCCACATTAGAAGCACCATGTCAAAAAGACATGACGAAAGTAATTTATCAGTTCTATTCTCGATGCTATACCACTATCATCGAGGTAGCTCCTAGCAAGCTCTCCACTCTGGTTTCCCGCTGCTTTCTACCTCCTTTTCCGTTCTCCGACGGACATCCGTCTTCTCTCTCTCTCTCTCTCGGTCGCTTCAAGAGTCACTCACACGGATTTTATCTTTTCTTGGCTCTGCCATTTATGGATAGACACTTCATTCTCTTCTTTCGCAGCCTTTAAATCTCATAAAATGAGTTTGGTCAGAAATGATTACCTGCAGAGCTCCTCTGTTCTTCCTCGTCTTGTTCGATTGGGTAGGTGTCAGTATTGTTTTTTTATGCCTGAGATGTGGGTTATTCGCCGTATTTTCTGGATGGTGTGCATGCATGACCGAAGGAATGAGTCTAGCAACTGTTGAATAGGCGCCTTACAAATATTCCTTGTTTCTTCTTCCTTCCTTTCTTCTTTCTTTCTTATTATTAGCGCCCTTTGCATTTTTATTATGACCTCATCTCAGCTGAAAAGAGATTGTATACAATGGATGTCAGAAAGTGCAAGAGTTATTGAATGTGCTGGTCTAAAGGATTATTCACCACAATTTCTAGTAAGAGGAAAACACGGAGGGAATAACAGTGCCCTAGGAAAAAAAAAACTCGCACGGTAAAAATAGAGGTCTTAAACACTTCAGACCCAGATTTTCTTCACCTTTTATTTGTGCAATTCACTCAATATTAAAGTCTTCTCCTCCCTTCCTTTATATTTATAATCTCTTTCTTTTGGGTTTCTCGTGTTCTTCGATTTTCATTGTTTGGTTTTTGCAGTTAAGCATCAGTCTTAGTGTTTCGTGACTTAAGAAGGCGATTAAAACATAATGTTTAAATGCCAGAGTTCAAAATAGTTTATTATCACCAAAAGAAATTCGATGTTTCGAGATGAAACTGTAAGGTTGCGAGATGAAGTATGATGACAGAAAGACACGTTCCGACATTTCTCGCGCAAAGAGCCTCTCATTGCAAAGACATGAAACATAATATGAACCTTCTTTCAGGATGAGGTCAGGATATTATGCACAAAGCCACGATTTGAGAATAAAGGCCACACGAACGTTTTTTTTTTTTTTTTTGACATCACGAATTAAATTTCACGTTTCGTAAGACGACTTCTTGAAGTCTGTCCATTTTGAAACTGGATAATAGCTTACGCCTGCAGCTGTGCTTATTCGCTAGTATTCAGTTTGTGCATATAATATTATATATATATATATATATATTAAATATGTGCACAATGATTCTTTTTTTAGTGTCATTTACTTTCCTTGTCAGTCTCGAGAATATATAATATATAAAGAAACATTTCGTTCAAGCCTCCAAAAAGGCGGAAAATCGAGCGAGTGACCAGCAGCATTCTCGATGTTGGAAAAGGTTAGAGGTTAGAGTCACAAGCACTGTCTGAGATCACACAAGTAAATCGTCAAATCTGACTGGCATTTCGTAGCCGACAACGATGTCTGATGTGATAATCTTGACACTGATCGTCCATCAACAAGCACGCTGATGGTGTTGCCGACTGCTACCCTTTAACCGAAGGGTCGCGAACACGTGGGCATTGAGTCATGGCCGGTACAGTCTGTAGTCAGTGAGTGTCCAACAAGATCCGTCCTACTACACCATCAACGTCCTCTCCAGCAGCAGCCACGCTCACTGACACGCATCTACCTTTGCTGACCAGCAGTACCCATCTTCACTGACCAGCAAAACCTATCCTCACTGACACCTATCTTCACTGACCAGCAAGAGAATCTACCATCACTGATCAGCAACATACACTTTACTAGTGCAACAGGATATGCCTTTGCTGGTCAGCAGCCTCCACTCCCACTGACCAGTAACACTCATCCTCACTATTCACTAAGATCCGCCTTCACTGACAAGCAGCACCCGTCCTCACTGACCAGCAAGAGGATCTGCCAGTTCTTCTCATCCTCCTGCAACATCCACATCCACCAAACGCCTGAGCAAAGTGAGGAGATTGATAATTATTCGGAAGGCATGGGTTTCGAAGCCATCTTGCCATCCTACATATTTTCTCTTGGGTTTTAATCTGTTGATTATTATCATCTAAAAAAAAACCTTCATTTATCCCTCTGCTGGTTCCACGAACGAATCCAAGGGTACTGGTCTTGGGAGTGAATAGCTAGATAGATGCACCAGTCGACCGATTCACCAGTTAGGTCTGTTTTAGCGGGTCGTAAATGAAGCAACCAATCAACTCTTTTAAGTCTGCATGACCATACCACTTGCGCCACTCAACTATTGCAGGGAAGGGTTCCTGGAGTGGAGACTGCTTCGCACAAAGCCATAGGTTTTATGTTCCCTCTTCCAAAGCAACCTCCCTGCAGGCACTTTTTGTCGAATGACTGGCTTCTCTCCGTATCGGGAAGCAGAGACCCCGTTTCACACCTGTTAAGCAGGATGGGTACTTCGAGGGACGTGTAGAGTCTGTTCTTGGCAGCAAACCTGATGGTTTTACTGCATTGCCGACTGCAACCCTTCAACCGAAGGGTCGCGAACACGTTGGCATTGAGCCATGGCCGGTACATTCATCGCGGACAGCCACTAATGCCGTGTTAAAATGACGATTTGGTGTAGGGGTTAATTTTCTTTCCCGTGATTGGAGCCGTTTGTCGTTGGCAAGGGTGAAGGTCGAGTGGGCGAGGAGTGGAGACGAGTGCCCCTTCCGACCATTCATCACACGGGACTCACGTTTGCGGGACGCACAACGGTGTCTATCGACAAGTTACATCGCATGCCCAGCAAGTATTTTATAATCAAAGACGTTTTCGGTGTTCAGACCCGTTGGAGTTGATAAAATCAAACCCTTCTGGCCGAGACCCGTCCCACAAAGCCATTGGCAGGTCCACCGACGTCTATAACTCGACCACATGACGTCACTAGCGACACGGTCGACTGCTGCTTGCCTCTTATTCCAACAACCGTCGCTGCCCCGGGGTCACAGGTTGTGTCGTGGGCGAGTCTTGGGCCAAAGGCGGGAACTCCAGGCGCGCATTGGCTTGGTCGCCGCTGTCGCTGGAGCAGTCCGTGGCCCAGATCTTGAGGATGGTGCCCGGGCAGCAGGGCACACGCTGGCGCAGGCGCGGGTTGAGGGTGAAGTAGACGAGTGGGTTGGAGATGTGCGACACCTTGGCTAGGAGGGTGGGCAAGACGGTGATGAGCCCCGACACGTGCAGTCCAGTGACGTAGGCCGAGACCATGCTGACGATGGAGTAGGGCAGCCAGGCCAGCAGGAAGCACGCCGACATCAGCAGGGTGATCTGCCAACAAGATTGGAGAGACTGGCTTAGTGTGTGGAATGACAACTAGGCAGCGGAATCTTGTTTGTTTGTTTGTTTTGTGAAGAGGGTGGTGGAATAGGCGGATATTCTATCAGATATCTGTAAACTTTATTAGGAAAATAAAAACAGGCTGACGTCAACACCGTCTTCTGATTAATCAGCTTTGGGAAACTTGTTAATCGTGTTGGCTGATAGCTGGAGAGTGGTACACGAGGAGAGGAAAAGACGACAGCAAAATGTATTTTTATGTATCGATTCAGGGTTAATGTTAGCTCCCACTAGAACCCCCCACCCTCCTCACAATGTGCGAAGGAAGAAACGGAAATGGCGAACAGGTGTTACATTTGTAGGGTCCACTTAAAGTTATCGGTGTTACATTTGTAGTGAATACTTAAAGTCATCCGTGTTACATTTGTAGTGTCCACCTAGTCATTGGTGTTACATTTGTAGTGTCCTCCTAGTCATCGGTGTTACATTTGTAGTGTCCACTTAAAGTCCTCGGTGTTACATTTGTAGTGTCCACCTAGTCATTGGTGTTACATTTGTAGTGTCCACCTAGTCATTGGTGTTACATTTGTAGTGCCCACTTAAAGTCATCAGTCTTACGTATGTCGTGAAGTAAAAGT
Organism: Marisa cornuarietis; assembly: GCA_004794655.1. NCBI lineage: Eukaryota > Metazoa > Mollusca > Gastropoda > Architaenioglossa > Ampullariidae > Marisa > Marisa cornuarietis. The sequence continues at coordinate 311,905 of SMMW01000123.1, read as the reverse complement.
GAAAAAGTGTTTATTTGAGTAGCAAAGAAACGTTTGCAGCAGTCTGGTAAACATGGCAAACATTTCCAACAGATGCAGTTCCAAAATCGAATTGTCCCCCCAACTACCAGAGAAAAGATTCAGTGTGCCGGTAGACGTGATTACAGATCTGCACGAGGGTTGCTGTGTCGAGGTCTGCATGGGAAGAGACAAGGGCTAGATATGAGAAAAAAAGAAAATAAAAGGCAACAAGATTGTGAAAATTATTTCTCTGCAGACTTGGAAACAAACAGCAGAAAGCAAAAACAAGGAGGGGACACCCTAGTGAGGAGAGCAATGACGGACGAATGGACAGGGTGCACACCAGGATGCCCAAACACGTGTGACGCAGGCTCCTTCCCTCAGTTGTCTCAGAAGGAAACAAACTAGAAGACAAACAAAAAAGCAAACAAACAAATATCCAGCAGCCAGTCAATCAGCCAGCTTCATACGAAGCTGCAAACTGCACCATTAAGCTGTTTTAGGAAACCTTACCACCTGTGTTGGTTGTCTTGACCTCCTCCGTGTTCATAAAATGTCTCCTTCTTCAGAACGAGTTTACAGTCCTAAGATCACATTTCCCGTGTGTTTTTTTCTAAAGAGCACGAGTGAATTTTCGTTGACAACCCACGCTGGTAAGAGGAGCTGGGCTTTACAGACATCCCTCTTATGTAAACATTAATGATGCTTTCATTTGCGGGCTGCCAGTCCTTCAGCTTTGTTGCTCCGTTATTTAAGCAATTCACCTCCACTTCCTGTTACATAGAGTTCTTCGTGTCTAAAGCTAGTGAAAGAAAGAAAGCAGGGGGACAACGGAAGAGAAAACAACAAGCGAGGGAGAAGGAGACAGAGAGAGAGAGAAGCAGACAGAAAGAGATACAATACAATACCATACAACTTTATTTATCCCCAAGGGGCCATTCCAGTTAAGGCTCATACTAGCAGTATATACATGACATAGAAGAGGTAATACATACATACATACATACATACATACATACATACATACATACATACATACATACATACATACATGTTGGAATAATTTCTCTCGCGAAAGATGTCTGGAAATCAGAACAACAATAAAAAGAAAAAGACAAGAGAGAAGAGAAAGATTTTCACGTTTTATCCATTTCCTTAAATAACTTGTTTAACATTCAAAACTTACTTTGATTCGTTAATATTTGATTAGCAAATTATCTTCTCTAGGGATCATTTAAAACAGGTAACCAAAACGCAAATCCCAGTGTTATGCAAATGTGTATTTTTGTGAAAAATATTCTACACAGAATCCGATTTCATGGGGATTTTGAGCTGAGGGGACTTTGCAGACCATTTTTTCCCAGAGACAGGAAAAATTCCCGAATTGTAAGTGTAGATGTACTTTGTGTAAGTCGACAGGATAGACTGAGGAGTCTTCTTCCTCTACTTCCAGAATCAATGGTAGGAGGTGTAGTATTATCAGTATTATCAGGAGACCGGCTTATTCCACGCGAGTGAAACTTGGTCTTGGCTTCTTTCTTCCCCGGACAAAGCAGATCATATCTTGAAAAACATTTTTGAGAGAAACGTCCCTCGGCAGTTGGGTAGATAAATCCGCTGCACATCACATGATGCACACAGGAAAGTCTCAACAAGATAAATTAATTAAAAAAATTAGTAAATTACTCACAACGCAAAAAAGTAAGCGCACCTGTGCTTGAATAGAGTTTACTCCCCTCCCCTCCCCCATGGGAGAAATTTATTAGGAGACTGTTTCTTACTAAACTGAAACAAGATACTACAAGTCCCAAGTGCATTTTATTTTGCCTCACCCCTCCCATACCTTCGTCCTTAAGATTCTTTTCCGACTCTCTCCGCCACACATTTGTTTGTTTCAAAAACTTGAGGGGTGTTCGTTGAATTTTTAAGCTACCCAAAATATTTGTCACACATCTTAATTGCAAGTAATAACTGAACAAAGAACACACAATAAAATCGTATGTCCGATGAAACTCTTGCATCTCCCAAGCAGCATGCATGTCGACATTTCTTTTGCCCAGGCTCGACTATCAAGTCTGTTGGAAATACCGACTGTAATCAGAAATATCAGAAACCGGTCTACCCCGATGGTTCCTTTCCCTGCCATTCTCCTTCTTCCTTCATGTTCATGGGGTTGTTCACTGTACATACCAGATTGTATGTATGTCGGCTGTGCATCACACGGCCTCCTTTTCTACCACCCTCTGTAAAACTCGTTGAGCTCAACTACTTGTGAAGAAATGCGCTATATAAATCCTATTATTATTATTATTATTATTATTATTATTATTATTATTATTATTATTATTTAGACGAATGTGCCCGTGCGCCCATGTGTTGGAGTGTGTGTGTGTGTGTGTGTGTTTGTGTGTGTGGTTCTAATAAAATCATTTCTTATTGTTGCTACATGACAAAATAATAAATAGTAGGTTTAAACAGAAGAAAGAACCAAATTTTCTCTTTTCACTGACATGTGGAAGTCTTACCAAACTTTTGAGTTTTGCCGTCGAACCAAGTTTCAAGCCTGAACTGATTGTCTGAACCAATGACGAACAATGTCTGCTGTAAATAAGCAACTGGCTTACTTTTTTTTTTCTAACACCGTACAGTGTGCTTCGACATCAGGAAAGTTGTGCCAGCTGCAGCTGTGAACAGTTCTGTAAATAACAGGCTGCCAAGGAAACCAGAAGAAAGTCTGTGACACTTGAAGGGAGGTCGCTAATAATTGTGTTCTGAGGATTTTGCTCCCCTTTCCTTCTTGCTCTTCCACCAGCTCTGCAATGTTGGACTCATTTTTGTGTTTCCATTTGTCTGTTCACTTTTTCTTACGAGTTTTCTTTTTGTTTACCACTGTAGTTCGCTAGGATGTTTCATTGCAATGGACAGGCACATGCGTGTTTCAATCCAGTATTATTATTATTGTTATCAACTTTGGCGGATACAGCTTAAAAAACATGCGCGGACAGGAAGGCAGGCACGCATGCAAACGCGCACTCTCTCTCTCTCACTCTCTCTCTCTCTCTCACACACACACACACAATTCGCACAGAAGCATCCACCACTAGTTTCTCATATCCGTAGACAACATTTTTCTAAAGTCTGTACTCCTGAACATTACTTAAAGGGATGCGAGTCGTCTCGTGACTTATCAGTTGTTGTTTTTTTTAGGGGCGAGTGTAGGAAAGGAGGTGCCTCTTTCCTCTCCTTCGCGGACTTTTTTAACCCTTTTTAAGGGTTTGTAATAGTAAGCGTCTTTATTCTGTTTTGGGTTCCATCCTATAGTCCACACAATGCTAGTCCTTCTTAACCCCGCCCCCTTCCCTCTTGCTACTTTACCCATCTTTCTCGCAGAATCACTATATTTCTCTGTTCCTGTTACTTGATGCCTTTTGTTTTCTGTTTCGTCAGTACTGTCGTTTTCTTTCGTCCCCTTTGTTCTGTGTCTACTTAGTCCACGTCTCTTCCTCGTTTTAAGCGCTAAGAGCATGCTCTCTATGAGTGTGAATATGCGCTATACAAATCTTCACTATTATTATTATTATTATTATCCTCTATCGTTTCTCCCATTCAACCGTCCGATGCTACGTCAAACATTCTAAGTCATCCTTACTACATCATACATCCTACGTCATACATTCTACGTCATTACGTCATTCTTACTACATCATACATCCTACGTCATACATTCTACGTCATTCTTACTACATCATACATCATACGTCATACATTCTACGTCATTACGTCATTCTTACTACATCATACATCCTACGTCATACATTCTACGTCATTCTTACTACATCATACATCATACGTCATACATTCTACGTCATTACGTCATTCTTACTACATCATACATCCTACGTCATACATCCGTGATGTCAATCTCCTTGCGCTCTACTCCTGTATTTGTGTCCCCCACCCTCTTAGGCCTCTTTTTTTTCAACGAAATACTAAACCTCCCCAAAATGTCCTGAGCAGTCCACCCATTGATGTCTATGGTCTCAGACACCAACACCCACAGGTACACACGCACGCTGGGCATCACACAAACATTGCACACAAATCACACCTTGATGAGTCGTAGTTCGTGGCGGGTCCGCCTGGGGCCGTAGTTGGGCCGATGTTGCCTCAAGCGGCGCGATGCCCTGAGTGTGTTGCTCAGTATACAGCCATAGGACAGCGACATGATGCCCAGCGGCACCACCAGGCAGCCCATGAAGACGGAAGTGACGTAGGAGCTGGCAACACACAGCAAAACACTTCAAGGAAAGTGCTGTCATTATTTTGACAAACCCTCGCTCCCCCAGCCGACTAACAAACTAAATGAGTATGCAATGAAAACCGGCTGGCGGAATGGACAGTAATTTCAGGGAATGCTGAAAGCACTTTGTGGCACTTTCATTACGTGTATACATACACAGAAATATGGCGGACTTGCTCACAGACACACATTCAATCATATCGTGGCATTTGAAGGGTTACTTGATTGTTCATTCTATGCGCTTATTTGTTCTTGTTAATGTGATATTTGACTACGCTGTCACCTCGACACTCTCACAGAGAACGACACTAGCCCTAACCTTTAGCCTGAACTTTATATATATATATATATGTCTCCAAAATTGTATAAATTGCTTACATTTGTATAATGGGCAATATCAATTATCAACACATTCTGACAGTTACTTTTCTAGTGATGGGGAGCGCCCTCATCAACACTGCAAGCTTACAGCGTTTAATGTAAAAGAACTGCCCCCCCCAAACACCTTGTTAAACCCCAACTGTATTTCGCTATTGAGAACACATGGGGACAGTACTTTTGAAGAACGAAAATTGGCTGTCTTGTCCAGCTTAAAACATTTCTCTTGTCTGGCATATTGAATTTCCCGGGAGATTACAAGAGTTTGAACATGTTTTTCGTTGATTATTCCCAGTCGTGGCCAATTTTTCGCCAAAATGAATACAGTTTGGAGAAGACATTCGTGGTCTTATATCCAGTTGGCTCATAAACGAAGGACACCTAAAGGGCAAAAGCATACACACCAGCTGAATAAAAAAAAAGAAATAAAATTAGAAAGAATTTGCAGAAGAAACAAATAACAATAACAAAGAAATTGCAGAAGTGTGGAGGACAGGATAATGTTTCTCATCGAGTGACAGACCTTTCTTAACAGAAGAATGTGTATACTGCGCATTCTAGAAACTCTTGCAACACGTGACAGTGGGATAATTTTCTCCTCTCACATCTCCGTTTTGTATTTTTACTCCGTCCGTCTTCCTCCTTTTTTCGGACGTTGGCCTTTTCTTTCTTCTTTGATTTAACATGCATGCACCGTACAGAGTGTGCTTACCTACTGATCTACCTCTTCACAACTTTATTCGCACACTTGCTCCATGAGCACACTAATAATGACGACGACGACGACGACGACGACGACGATGATGATGATGATGATGATGATGATGATGATGATGATGATGATGATGATGTCAAAGCAAAATCTTCATTAAATGTCCGGTTAGTGTAAGTACTCGTTGAGAAGAAGATCAATGCCATCAGCACAGATGCACTCTGACCATTTCATGGGATCTTCGAGAAGTGAATAAAGTTCTGCGTCGGAAAACATCTGAAAGTTATTATGATGTTTATATGGAAACTCAGCTCGCAATCTTCGGTGCAGCGGCTTAACTTTCACAGACAGAAATATCGTTTCATCAACACAACTCCTGTTAGAGCAACACGATAACGGTCATCGTAAACTGAGCTTCCTGCTGATGCCAGCCATTGCAAACCTGCATTTATTGCGCACAAAGCTTCCTGATAGCTCGACATAAAACTTTCTGAAGCAGCTGCAGAAACATAATCAGAAAAAAATCTTATTAAAAAGAAATGACGATAAAAAAGTTAATTGCAGCTGTCTAATGAGAATACAGTCTACTGTACCGGGGGTACAAGGATCCCTGGGAGAGTAGGAAAATCAGGGTGTCTTGGGGTACATAGATAGGCTCTCGTTCTATTGACCCACCTGTCGGTGCTGGACCATTTCAGGGTACACGAGGTACCAAACGGCTCCACGTCGTAGTCCCCCCACCCGAACAGGGGACAGGTTGCCCAGAAGGTGGACACGACAGCCACTCCAATAATTGATGCCAGAACTCTTTTTCGTGTGAAGCAGGAAACTGAAAGAAGCAGAAATAAATACACATCTACACTATATCCAAATCTCCTCAGTCACTATTAGTCATGTCATCAAAATTCTCACTTTAAAAATTCACTACAAAAATTCGCAGTGACATAAACTGATAAAAATAGTCACGAATACTCTATGGGAGAAAAACTGCTCAGGGGATTGTATATTCTTCAAATACAAGACTAGTGTAATAAATAAAGTTGAATGTGTGGTCGATGTGGCGAGCACAGTCAGTTCGGTGGTGAAGGTCGCCCCCCGAACCCTTTTCAGTTGTGCGGGAGAGAAGGTGTTAGAGATCGTACTTTTCCGGAGATAGCTTTACTTGAGGGCGTTGTTCCTCTCCTCCCACTCATCGTCATTATCTTCCCCAACCCTCTGTGGAATCAGGTACCCATTCTCGACTTGGGGAAGTTTGCTGCGCTACACGGGTATCGAACCTTTGCACCTTTGAGTTTGGACGCTAGCAGCACTTTAACCACTCGACTGTCTGCTTTCCCAGAGTGTAAATAAATCACCACGTGACTCGACAGGCTGAGTGGACGTGTGGACCACTACCAAGACAAAGCTATTTTAATGAGATGACTAGACCACTCCCTATACAGTAAAAATACACTTGTAAAAACGCCGAGGTACGTTAATAACAATGCATTATGTGTGAGAATATGGTTAGAGAAATGACATTTGTAATTCAGGACTGGCGATTGATGAACATTCAAAGCCTCTCAAACTACAATATTTCTTTTTAATCGCTTGATTTCTCATTTCGTCCGTAGTCCCTGTAATCATTCTGGTGATATTGTTTGTTGAAATCCAAGCCGCTGTAGCGATTGGTAATCATTTCATTTCATCACAGGGTCTCTCGAAAGTTTCCCCGAAGCTGATCGTGACAACGGCGGTTATCGCTGTTAAATCCGTTTTAGCCAGTTTAGAACAGTTTCGAAATGTTTTGCACTTAAGAAAGAGCAACCATTTTGAAACATAGCTGAACTAAATGTGCAACGAAAATAAACGACTTTTGCAAATAAAGAAAAGATCTCAGTCGTTTCTAATTTCTTCTTTAGAACCTGGAGAAACATTCTGTGGAATGGCCTCAAGACACTGTTTTATAATAAAAAGATAAACACACTTGCACTTGATTTCCCAGCAGTATCATAGGAAAATGACTTGTCAGAAATACGGCCCTGGGTTGTAAGCAGAGGACAATATTTTATTTCTAGTACATTGTTACCCCGGAGATTGCTTGAGTCCACAAGATAGTGCTTTGTCTCTAATCCATTGTTTCCTCCGAGACAGTCTTACCTCGGGTTCACACAGCTCTGCAGGTATGAGAGAATAATATTGTACTCTGGTTTAAAACTTGCAGAAATGTTTTCTTCTGGTGGTGAGGTCCATGTAAAACAGATCAATCTCAAAGGAACACCTTCGTGAGCAGCACCAACGTGCAGGATGTAAGCTCACACAGGTAGTTCATCAAAGTGCATGGTATGACAGCTGTAGTCTTAAGGAAAGGAAGAAAAGGAAACGGAAAATATCTAAAGCTGCTGTTACCATGATCTATTGCAGAGGATTATCTGTGGACTGAAAAGTTTCCTCGAGGGCAACGGATCGTCATCTAATTACTGACGATTAGAGCAGATGACCTGAAAACCCACTTCGTTCATCAGTTGCACAGGTACGGCTTTCCATAGGACTGCAGCTAACGGATGGCGAGAAAATGCAACCTCGAGAGCAGCCACATACCACTGGTTTATATCTATGTTCTAGGGATGGGGAACCTTTTTTTCTGCCAAGGGTTATTCGGATACTTATAACATCATTCGCAGGCATTACAAAATTATCAACTTAAAAGTGAGTCTTCTGTATGTGGTCAAACCTTAGTTTCGCCACAGTGTTGACACTTTTGCAAAGGTAAACAATCCCAGCCTGCCACTGACTGTCCTGTGTCACCACATCACAGGCTGCGAGCAGCTGACCAGAAGGATAAAGTCTATCCCGTCATGAACTTGTATGTGTCCTGTCTGTCTCATAACAGATGCTCCTTGTCTCTCAAAACTTACTTTATTATTATGATTCACGTAATACAAAATTATGTTGCTATGAAAGAAAGTTCCTAGATTCATTGAATTTCGAGTTCTTCTTACTGTTGGTATGGCCGGGCCAGAGCAAATCGTGGACCGGACGTCCCCCATCCCTGTTGTCCAGGGTTTATTGAAATGAAGGAAGTTCCGTTTCTTGGCGGTTATATTAAGACTTTTACAACCTTGGTTAAACATTCGTCAATATTTTTGCGGTTGAGAAGAGCAGGAAAGTGGATAATAAATGGATTTCTTATGCCACGTGGAGGAGTGTAAGAAGAGGTAGTTGACCTGGCGATCACACCATGAACTCTGCTGTGAGTGAGGCCACAAACATGCAGTGAAGCTGTTAACAGTTCGCCCTCTCACACCCCCGTCTCTTTCGCGCCAAGCACGAAGCCCCTGGTCGCAGGAGAAATTTGTGGCTTTAGGCCGAGGTCAACAGCAGGGGGGAGGAGGGGGGATCAACACCGACAGTAGCAGACAACAGCAGCAGTGATCGATGACATTTTGTCCCTCGGCTCGTTTTTTTCAGACAGGAGAAGAATTCCTGCGCCATTTCTCAACGGGGCTCCCAAAAGAGGCTGAATATGATTCGAACAAGTTCAGTGGAAGGGCAGCGATAAGTTTCTTAGTTGCTGTTGACACACACGTCAACACCGCCAGTAGCAGCTGCAGCAGACATATTCATGTTTTTCTCTATTCAGGGGTTGGGGTGAGAGGTGGGTGTAATTGCTGGTAAGATAGCGAGCCTGGACTTGATCCAATTTTTTTGGGTAGGGAACTTTTAGTGATCTATCATTCCTAGAAAGTACAGGCAGCAAAAGCAGCTTGACAATCCAGGCAGCCTACATGACCGTACAGATAAAGAGATTTTGCTGTATTCACCTCTGTTTGGTTTGCCCGGCTCCTTCTACACGTCAGGACGACGTTGATGGCACGTGACCCTTCACTTACCGAGCGCAAGTCACACAGAAGTGGATTTTTTTCCAACCACACTCACGTCCCACAGCTCTCCATAAAACTCCACTGACCTCAGACTCTTCACTAGCTCTGTGCGTGTGAGTGTGTGTGTGTGTGTGTGTGTGTGTGCATGCGCGCGCGTGTATGTGGGAAAGGACAGAGACTTTCCTGTACGTTTCTAAATGTCTCTTCCGGCTGCGCATTTATTCCTCATTGATTTACTCACAATTCAGGTACCCCCTCCCCACCAAGGTACAGAGACCTTATCTGTCAGTCGACAGTAAATTACCGCCATCTTGTATCTTTCATCGAAGAATAATAACTGGATTTCTTTTAAACTTAATTGTCACGCACATGTAAAGTAATGGCGGGAGAGGGCTAAAATAGAAGGCAATTCACTGGAAATGATGAGAGTGGCTGCAGTCTGGCAGCAGAAGACAACCGAATGCAAGACTATCCCCTCCCTGGCACCCGGGTGTCACCATTCCACGACAGTTTGATACTCACAGGAAGTAGGGTAGCAGACACACAGAAAGCGCGAGAAACTGAGCAGCGAGAGAGTAAAGATGTCAGCGATGCCGAAGAAGAAGCCGAGGAAACCGTTGATGATGCATCCTGGGATAGAAACAGCATGCGGCTTACAATAGGCAGCATTACATCAGTCTATGGCGACTATTTCTAGCCTCATAGTTACAGCCTAGATTCACCTTACATGGTAGTTCAAAACACGAAAGAAATCTTTCTCTTGCTGATTTTTATTCTTTCTGATCATTTCTTCGGAAACTTAATCGCTGCTTTCATACATCAACAGAAAATATATACCAGAAGACATATCAAGTTTTATTTATATTAAACGATAGAAAAATGGATGAATAGAATATTAGGACAGAAGAAAACAGATAAACGGTGGACGAATATCATTTCGGAAAGGTAACAGGTAGTACACAAATACAAGTAGTATTAAATCATCAAAGATAAAATTGATACGAAAATTAAATAATTCCAACAAAACAAATAAATTAAGAGCATCACCTTTAGCATTATAACCGACTAATTAATTCAGTTTTAGGTTTCTTCATTCTGAGATGATGATGATGATGATGATGATGATGATGATGATGATGATGATGATGATGATGATGTCCATTTGTCATGCGCAGGTATCCATTCAGAAGAATGCTCATTGCACAGCAAAACCAAAATAAATAAAAAATAAGAAGAAAAAAATAAAGTAAATAAATAGATAAACACCAGAAAAGTAAAAAAAAAAAAAAAGAGAAAGGGAAAAGGGCAAGGGGAGAGGACGGTGGGGAGTAGGGGTTGGAAGGGGAGTAAAGAATGTGAAGAGAGGAGACAACATCATCATCATTTTACAAGAACTTCACTGTTAGGAAACTAAAATGATTCCGCGTCTAGAGACTAATGTGTCCTCCAGAAATAACCCAAGAATTTTGTCAGGTTCCCAGACTGATGCCTTTACCTCGCTAGTTACCGGGCAATGTCAGACACCAATTATTTCCTTAATCCGTCCAGTCTTTATGGGTTGACAATATGATACGTGAGAGGATTTCAGCAATCTTCTCCTTCTGTTCTGGAATATTCTTTCATGCCTTTAAAAGGTATGGAAATGAAGAAAAATCTGAATGTGATCTGCTTCCAGATATTTATGGCCAGTAAGTGCAACAGCGAGATGGATGGGCTGAGTGTGGAGATGCGATTTGCGACTGTGGACGAGACAAATAGCTTGAGACAAGCTGGTGACCAGCTACCTCTTGTGTGGGAACCGACTGCTGTCTCTCATTCCACTTCCTCGTGGTTCGTTTTCCTCTCTTCCCATATATTTACCCGGTTTCGTCGTTCTTGTAGGTGGAGCAATTGGACTGATGCTCATAGATAGTCAATCAAGTGTATTCCTTCTTATAATCCAAGAGACAAGTGTCTTGCTTAACATCTCAGAAATAATAAGTGAATTCCGTACGTCCAAGAGATCATTAGTGACTTGTTTAATAACACCTCAAATAATTAGTGTACTTCTTTTGATCGTCCAAGAGATCGTTAGTGTCTTGTAAGCTCTCAAATAATTAGTGTACTTCCAAGAGATCATTACTGTCTTGTTTAATAACCTCTCAAATAATTAGTGTACTTCCAAGAGATCATTAGTGTCTTGTTTAATAACTTCTTAAATAATTAGTGTACTTCCAAGAGATCATTAGTGTCTTGTTTAATAACCTCTCAAATAATTAGTGTACTTCCAAGAGACCATTAGTGTCTTGTTTAATAACCTCACAAATAATTAGTGTACTTTCAAGATATCATTAGTGTCTTGTTTAATAACATCTCAAATAATTAGTGTGTTTCCAAGAGATCATTAGTGTCTTGTTTAATAAACTCTCAAATAATTAGTGTACTTCCAAGAGACCATTAGTGTCTTGTTTAATAACTTCTTAAATAATTAGTGTACTTCCAAGAGACCATTAGTGTCTTGTTTAATAAACTCTCAAATAATTAGTGTACTTCCAAGAGATCATTAGTGTCTTGTTTAGTAACATCTCAAATAATTAGTGTATTAGTTCGTATCATTCATTTCATAACAAATTCTTTTTTATCACCCCAAAATGACTGGTGTACTCCTTTTCCCCTCGGGATGATGATTGTATGCTGATCTTTTATTTATGACATGGTTAATATAATATTGCTTGTTATCTAAGAGTGGATTAGTGGTAGATAACTATGTGTTTGAAGAGAAGCTATGTCTTAACGTCTTTAGTGTTCTACAGTGAAGGTGAGTCCTCGGACATAAAAGTTCTCATTTGGGTGTTGGGAAAGAAGTCAATAGGTCATTATCCATCACGTGACACGTCGACTCACTGATTGGACAACTCCTCATGAGCGCATGCTACAAGCTCTCCCATTGGTTGTCTATGAAGTCAGCAATTAGAATGTAGGCCAATCTACGCGTGCTTCTCTTAAAACGGAAATCACTTCTATTTTTGTAGCAGTTTTATGGTCTGATGACGTGCCAGTAAATGTTGGCTTCACTTTATGTTGGATTGAGATCAGTCTTTAACGACACATACAGAAATTCCTCTTCCTCCCTCGGAATCAATAGTGAGGAGGTTCAGAAGACTGATTCATTAAACCCGTTAGCACGACTTTCTCCAGCCCTCTATCTCTCTCCTGGGACGAGGACATCGATTTCTAAGCAGCTGCTGCACTTCTCGAGGCATCTCAAGATGTTGGAATTGAAAACTACTGTGCTTTCGTTCAGTCCAGACATCGTTAATGATGAGACCTAATTTGTCGTAGTCTGTACAGCACCTGCATTACCTAAACCCAGCTACCCACACCCACCCAAACCCCCACCCACGCACCCACACAAGTTTCAGAAAATTGAAAATCTGGACACCTCCCTCTGACCCTCAGCAAACAATCCTGTTTCTTTCTGATACTATTGTATCTTGAAAACGAAAGATAACAAGGAAAGACAACATCCACAGGCCAGGGAATCAAGACTGAGGAGGCATTTGACCTCTGACCTACCCGTTTCTCCGAAAAGCCAGCGATGGGAGAAAGTGGACATCATGGCCATTGGATAAGCGAAGAGAGGTGAGCAAAGATCACTGACGGCCAGAGTCAGAATGTAGTAGTCCATGATGGTGATGTTCTTCCACCGGGCCGCGAAGGAGCAGATGACGAAAGTGTTCAGCACCACGGCACTGACAACTGAAACGGTGTGTGAAGGAGACACAACCTCTACAATTAATGAACAATTTTATGCAGGGATTGCAGATCGGAAACCTAACGCAACGTGACTCGTGAATTTTATTCTGTTAACCAAACTAAACACTTAAACCCCACGAACTGGCTTCATAACAGTACAAAAATTATAGTATTTTATCAACCAATGCTTCATTCTTTCTTAGGCGATGGGCATCAACATATTTTTTCTTTACCCTCCATTGTACAAAATTAGATGTCTCCACCATCTGGAAAAATTGTTCAGAAAGAATGTTGAAGCTGACATACAGACAGAGAGGCAAACCAGCGGACAGGCACTGTACTTACTGACGAACAGAATGACAGAGCCCACCAGGAAGTCTCCGGGGTCACCCAGCGAGGACTTGTAGTTGGCGCACACGTGACTACACGCTGAGCCGTTGCCAGTGGCCTCCATGTCCCTCCCCGTGGTGTTGACACAGCCGGGGAACAGCTACAGGGCAAGCACGCAACCCCACGTGTTACACAACCACATGGCATCGATCGAACTATAGGCTTATACCCGACTTACACCACGTGACAAAGTCAAATGAAAATCGCTGTCAAGAACTAGTCTGACAATCTGACTACGAACAGGCATAAGTTTCTCGAAATCATGTGAAATATTCTGTGCAGGTGACTGACTTTGTGCCGTTTCCGACGATGGCGGTGAGGAGAAGTTGCATGGGAATTTATTTTTGGATAAAGTAATTTCAAATGTTCAATGGAAACTGTCCGTTAGTTTTATTTGACTTAGTCAAGCTGTGTCCAGGCAGCTTTAGGTAAAGTATGGACTTTTGATAGTAAATTACTGCTTTCTCTCTCTCTCTCTCTTTCTCTCTCTCTCTTTTTCTCTCTCTCTCTCTCCTACGTCCTGTGCCATCACAGCAGGTAGCTAAGATCTACCCCGGATGTACCTCTTTATGACTCTGAGACATTGAGCACAGTATACAATGGTGGTCTGAGGACTTAGTGACAAATACGTTCAGGGTCTTCAGGGTCCTCCAAGGATTCAGTAACAATAAACCTGTGGTGAAGCTTTTCACACACTGACAAACGTGTTAGTGCTAATATACACTAATACAACAGAATGGCGAATATTCTTCCCACTACCTGCTACCACCATTACTAACACCATCACCGCTACAACTACCACTTTTACTGCCAAGAACACTGCTACTTAATGATTGCTATACAAATGATGTTACCACTACTATCACCGCTACTATTAACATGACATATTGCTGTTACTACCACCATTATTCTATAGAGTACTGCCACTACTATTTCCATGTCTAAATTACTGTTACTCTAGTGAGCACGACCCTTGCCTTGTACCACCACTATTACTACTATGACTATTGCCACTAATACTTTCATGACTACTCACACTATTACTACTATGACTATTGCCACTAATATTTTTATGACTACTCACACTATTACTGCTGAGTATTGCCACTAATATTTTTATGACTACTCACACTATTACTGCTATGACTATTGCCACTAATACTTTCATGACTACTCACACTATTACTACTATGACTATTGCCACTAATATTTTTATGACTACTCACACTATTACTGCTGAGTATTGCCACTAATATTTTTATGACTACTCACACTATTACTGCTATGACTATTGCCACTAATACTTTCATGACTACTCACACTATTACTACTATGACTATTGCCACTAATATTTTTATGACTACTCACACTATTACTGCTGAGTATTGCCACTAATATTTTTATGACTACTCACACTATTACTGCTATGACTATTGCCACTAATACTTTCATGACTACTCACACTATTACTACTATGACTATTGCCACTAATATTTTTATGACTACTCACACTATTACTGCTGAGTATTGCCACTAATATTTTATGACTACTCACACTATTACTGCTATGACTAGTACCACTAATGTTTTCATGACTACTCTCAGTATTACTACTATGACCATTGCCACTAATATTTTCATGACTACTCACAATATTACCACTATGAGTATTACTTCTAATATTTTCATGACCACTCTCACTATTACTACTATGAGTACTATCACTACTGTTTCCATTACTATTACCGCTATCACCAGTTCTATTTCTATGACCATCACTTCTATTTCCACACATCTTATTACTGTTACTGTCACAGCTACTACCACTTTTGCCATGTAGTACTACCAGTATTACCACAATGAGTACTACCACTATTATTGCCTTGACCACTACCACTATCATTGCCATCACTGCTACCACTATCATCAGCGTGATTACTACCACTACCATTGTTGTGATTACTACCACTATCATCACCGTGATTACTACCGCTATCATTGTTGTGATTACTGCCACTATCATTGTTGTGATTACTACCACTATCATTGTTGTGATTACTGCCACTATCATTGTTGTGATTACTGCCACTATCATTGTTGTGATTACTGCCACTATCATTGTTGTGATTACTACCACTATCATTGTTGTGATTACTGCCACTATCATTGTTGTGATTACTACCGCTATCATTGTTGTGATTACTACCACTATCATTGTTGTGATTACTACCGCTATCATTGTTGTGATTACTGCCACTATCATTGTTGTGATTACTACCGCTATCATTGTTGTGATTACTACCACTATCATTGTTGTAATTACTGCCACTATCATTGCCATGTACTTTTACGACCTCTTCTACTATCCAACGGTAGAGGTGGTCCCGTGACCTTATGGTTGTTGACTCCTAAGATGTCCCCCACGTGTCTCGTCCCCATTCTCTAGTGGTGGTGGGAGGTTAATCTCTCTCTCTCTCTCGCTGCTTTCCCACCCCAACCTTTTTTCAAAGGGACAGTTCAACAGCTTGGGCTGCTTGAGGGGAAGAGTAGAGTATGCTGTGTCAGACGGATATCAAATATGTTTCTCAGCACGATTCAGGCCTCCACAGTCGGTTCTCTTCTACACACCCACTCAACGACTACAGTCTAACAAAACCGAATGCCGAATATTTTTACTCAGAAGTAATGCGAGGCGTTTGCTTTCGGCATTGAGTGGTGGAAGGAAAACTACTGCTGCTGCTGCTGCTCGACACGACCATCACAACACAGTCGGAAATTCAATTTGTATTCATTATGTCAGCTGATAGCACGAGGAATAAAGTTATCAAGCATCCGGTGATGGATGTAGAAAATGAACAAATTCGCTCAGGAAAGCTAGCACGAGTCTGCTTGGGGTTCTATTATTTTTAAATGTCAGTTTGTTACTGACCTCACGAGCCATGATGAGAACAATATTAGAAATAAACTGGGGAGAGTATTCACGCCGACAGAAGGGCAGCTGCCTTGAGACTAATGCCCATCTGTCAAGGCTTTCATACCAACCTCATTTATACATAGTGCAGCTGCAGATGGTTTGACCGGCAAGGTATAGATTATCATGTCATCTAAATTAACACTTTTAACTGCAGTCGTCAAAAACTGGATGAATTTCTTCTGAAATGTTACCATTCAAGGAAAATAGTCTGGACATGAAGCAAATAAAATAGAAAAGTGAAACAAAGACAGAAACAGTAATATGTAAATAGTTAAAGAGTAACACCGCCCCCCCCTCAACACACACACACACACACACACAAACTCCCCAAAAAGCATAAAGAAAGAGAGAAAAGAAGGGAAGAAAAATCTCGTTTCAGATGTTGATATGGTGATTGTTGCCACTCAGATGTTGTCTCTGTCACCTGTCTGTCAGTGGGGATGGGGTCAATATCGTGTCTGTCAGTGAGGATGTCAGTGGGGATGGGGTCAATATCGTGTCTGTCAGTGAGGATGTCAGTGGGGATGGGGTCAATATCGTGTCTGTCAGTGAGGATGGGGTCAATTTTCTCTGTCAGTGAGGATGGGGTCAATATCGTGTCTGTCACTCGTGTCTGTCAGTAGGGATGGGGTCAATATCGTATGTGTCAGTGGGGATGGGGTCAATGTCATGTGTGTCAGTGGGGATGGGGTCAATGTCATGTGTGTCAGTGGGGATGGGGGTCAATATCGTGTGTGTCAGTGGGGATGGGGTCAATGTCATGTGTGTCAGTGAGGATGGGGTTAATATTGTCTCTGTCAGTGGGGATGGGGTCAATGTCATGTGTGTCAGTGAGGATGGGGTCAATATTGTCTCTGTCAGTGGGGATGGGGTCAATGTCATGTGTGTCAGTGGGGATGGGGTCAATATTGTCTCTGTCAGTGGGGATGGGGTCAATGTCATGTGTGTCAGTGGGGATGGGAGTCAATATCGTGTCTGTTAGTGGGGATGGGGGTCAATATCGTGTCTGTCAGTTGTAATGGGGTCAATATTGTCTCTGTCAGTGAGGATGGGGTCAATGTCACGTGTGTCAGTGGGGATGGGGTCAATGTCGTGTCTGTCAGTGGGGATGGTGTCAATACCGTGTCTGTCAGTGGGGATGGTGTCAATACCGTGTCTGTCAGTGGGGATGGTGTCAATACCGTGTCTGTCAGTGGGGATGGTGTCAATACCGTGTCTGTCAGTGGGGATGGTGTCAATACCGTGTCTGTCAGTGGGGATGGTGTCAATACCGTGTCTGTCAGTGGGGATGGTGTCAATACCGTGTCTGTCAGTGGGGATGGTGTCAATACCGTGTCTGTCAGTGGGGATGGTGTCAATACCGTGTCTGTCAGTGGGGATGGTGTCAATACCGTGTCTGTCAGTGTGGATGGGGGTCAATATCGTGTCTGTCAGTGGGGTTGGGGTCAATGTCATGTGTGTCAGTGGGGTTGGGGTCAATATCGTGTCTGTTAGAAGCGTTAAGAAACTCAGTTCCAAGACTTTCTTCCTCCTCTTCTCTACTTCTCAAGAAGTATTTTTTTTTCAACGCTTCTATGTTTTCGTGATGACAAGGGAGGCAGAATTTCTTGGCTTAGTTTTTTGTGATCAAACATCATACCTGGAATCTATTTTTGCGGGTCACCACCTGAGCACACGCCAGGGCTGCGTTGCCGCGTAGTACTGCAGTCATGATGTAATCCCGACACCAACATCAACAGCAGCACTACCACCAGCAGCAAACTCGTTAGCTTGTAATAGGCTGTAGATAAAAATTGTATTATGATTACCTCATTGTGTTACAATGGGATGTGGAAGGAAACGTTTATTATTAGTAACTCACCATCTTACAATGGTTGTAAATTTTTTTGTTATTAAGTCGTTGTATGACAATGGTTGAAGGCAAAATTCTTATTAATTATTACTAACTTATTGTCGTACAGTGGGTTGTAGAGAAACTTCTTGTTAATTATTATTGTCTTTGTTTTACAATTGGTTGTAGAGAAAATTTCTATTAATTATTATTAACGTGACTATGGTTAGAGAACGACGGAAGAAAAAATATTGTAATGTAGACTTCAGACTTTCAACACTTCCTCTTTCATTTTTTTCCTCTCTCGCATTCTTTATTTCTTTCATCTCTCTAAACCCTTCTTTCCTTTCTTTTCTTTTCATTAATTCTTTTTTTCCTTTGCCTCTCTCTCTCTCTCTGTCTCTCTCTCTCTCTCTCACACACACACACGTTCGCGCACGCACATACAAAGTCATAAAGAGAGAGAGAGGAAAGTGCACCAGGCAAGGGTTCCGCTACGAATCGGCAGAAGAAGAAATTTTTGACACAGAAAACAGAATTCTCGTACTTAATAGCAGATGCGTGCTCTGAGACCCGTGTGTGAATCACATAAAATATTTCTGTTGGAAGAAGTTGGAATTTAACTGGCGAGCCTGACAAAGAACAGTGCACAATACCGCAGATGAAATGTAAAGCCGGGTTTCTTGTAGCGAGGGCTGTCAACGAGGAGCAGACAGATGGACCCCAGGAAACTGTCTAAAGTGCAAAGGATGGAGTATACTACTCGCGATGGGAAAAATCTGCAGTTTTGTTTTACATTTCCTATTTCAAAATTTTTTAGCTGTTTCTTGAAACTGCTTCTAGTTTTTCTTTTAAGAAGAAACAAAAAAATGCAAGAAAACTGGAGTCCTGGAAAAATGTTCGAGTTCACTGAGCGGAGGATCCAGTAGAGAATAACGAGAAGGTTTAACAAAAAATCCCTGAGCTGTTGTTTTAGGAACTTTATTCGTCCATAAACAGTTTTACCTGCAAGTTTGCTGGTGTTCCAAGCTGTCTTAATGCGGTTTCAGCTGACTTGATCCTGCTTTAGCAATTAATTAGCTTTTGTTCTTTGAGATGAACGTGCTGAGTTTCAAGTGAAATTAATTTTCTTCTCACGTTCTTTTTCTTGCTTCCTTCTTGTCATTTCTTGATGTGTCTGTTTTTTTTTCTCTCATTGGTTCCTTTCTTCCTTACTCTATTTTTCTGTTTTTATCTTGTTATCGATCGTTGAATATTTTATTTCTGTGTCTCCCAGCTCGTCTGTCTCAAACAATTTTATGGGTTAGGACGACTTTAGGAAAGTGTGATTTCCTTTGAGATCCTAGACAAAATTCCCTACGTCAAACGAGAAATTTTTTTTAATGAAGGACCTTTCAGCGGCTAGAATAAAGTCTGTGACGTCATCAGGGTACATCTGGCCTTCCTTCCAACAAGTGTGTGACGTCAACAGGGTACAGCTGGCCTTCCAACAAGTGTATGTCGTCATCCGGTTACAGCTGGCCTTCCTTCCAACAAGTGTGTGATGTCATCAGGGTATAGCTGACCTTTCAGTAAGTGTGTGACGTCATCAGGGTACAGCTTGCCTTCCAACAAGTGTATGTCGTCATCCGGTTACAGCTGGCCTTCCTTCCTTCCAACAAGTGTGTGATGTCATCAGGGTATAGCTGACCTTTCAGTAAGTGTGTGACGTCATCAGGGTACAGCTTGCCTTCCAACAAGTGTATGTCGTCATCAGGGTATTGCTGGCCTTCCAACAAGTGTGTTACGTCATCAGGGTACAGCTGGCCTTCCTTCCAGCAAGGGTGTGACGTCATCAGGGTATAGTTGACCTTCCAGTAAGTCTGCGACGTCATCAGGGTATTGCTGGCCTTCCAACAAGTGTGTTACGTCATCAGGGTACAGCTGGCCTTCCTTCCAGCAAGGGTGTGACGTCATCAGGGTATAGTTGACCTTCCAGTAAGTCTGCGACGTCATCAGGGTATAGCTGACCTTCTAGTAAGTCTGTGACGTCAACAGGGTGCAGCTGACCTTCTAGTAAGTCTGTGACGTCAACAGGGTGCAGCTGACCTTCCAGCAAGTGTGTGACGTCAACAGAATGCAACTGGCCTTCCAGCATGCTTCGTGTTGCGTTTTAGAGGAAAAAATGGTTGACATCGTTAATAGAAATATTAGTTCGTATCCATGGAGACGCCTTTCCTGTCGCCAATAAGCAGCTTAAGATGCCAAGAGCTCAATGACTTATCTAACATGCGAACAGTGGCTGACATTTTTTACAAGTTACATCATTGTTTTAATCAGGATCTGTCTCGTGCTCGGCGCCGGTAAAGTACACCTGGTGCCGTAACAATGAGCAGGTGAGTGTTCGTGCTGTAATATGTTGTAAATGTCTTTACTTACATTATTCATGTTCGCGACAACAGCTTTTCCAAACAAGAGAGGGAGAGCAGAAGGTAACCTTCTAGCTGAGTACATTTCTGTCGAATGGCTGACTTTCGCTCTTTGCAAATAAAAAAGTGTTCCAAGCAGTTGAATTAATTTTCCATTGACAAGATGGCTGCAAACATTGTCATCTTCCTACACAAACCTCAAACTACCAGGTATTGACATAGAGGGACAAACATACGTTGTCATGGATACAGCCTTGGGGAGAGCTTGATTAGTTAGGCATTTCATGTCTGAAGCTATGTGTGTGAATCATCAATATCTCACCATGCAGCCAGCTTGTCAGTCTCTAAGTGTGCGAATGTCTTCAGATGCGTGCAGCCACACAGAGCAAACGGCAGAACGAGAAACAGAAAGACAGAAAGATGAATAAAGGGACGGAAAGACAGCGATATAGACACCACGTCACTTTGTTACATAGATATGAATGGAGGTAATGATAGCAGAGCGGACAGACAGACGGACAGACAGAGACAATGAGAGAGCTCGTACTCCTTAGCTGTTTTAATGCTGAAGTCTCCATCTTATGCATACAAGCATTGATTTAAAAAAATTTCACCCGCGTAACTTTTTCAAAAAATTACTAATTAGGGGATTAGGCAGCTTCGATGCAGATGACTTCGATATACGAGAAAAGTACATGATGATGATGATGATGTCCATTTGTAATGCGCAGGTATCCATTCGGAAGAATGCTCATTGCGCAGCAAAAACAAAATAAATAAAAAATAAGAAAAAAAGTAAATTAATAGCTAAATACCAGGAAAGTAAAAAAAAAGACAGAAGTGTTGCTTGGTTGTTTAAGTCCGTCTTAAATAAACAATATACATGAGACATACCTACCTGCAGATATACAGACACGCATCCATATAACGGGAGGTTGTGAGTGACATATATATATATATAGGGTGGTTATGACAAATATAACGGGAGGTTGTGAGTTATATATATATATATATAGGGTTGTTATGACAAATATAACGGGAGGTTGTGAGTGGCATATATATATATATATATAGGGTGGTTATGACAAATATAACGGGAGGTTATGAGTGATATATATATATATATATAGGGTGGTCATGACAAATATAACGGGAGGTTGTGAGTTATATATATATATAGGGTGGTTATGACAAATATAACGGGAGGTTGTGAGTGGTATATATATATATATATATAGGGTGGTTATGACAAATATAACGGGAGGTTATGAGTGATATATATATATATATAGGGTGGTTATGACAAATATAACGGGAGGTTATGAGTGATATATATATATATAGGGTGGTTATGACAAATATAACGGGAGGTTGTGAGTGGCATATATATATATATATAGGGTGGTTATGACAAATATAACGGGAGGTTGTGAGTGATATATATATAGGGTGGTTATGACAAATATAACGGGAGGTTATGAGTGATATATATATATATAGGGTGTTTATAAGAAATATAACGGGAGGTTATGAGTGATATATATATATATATAGGGTGTTTATAAGAAATATAACGGGAGGTTATGAAAGACTGAAGGGAAATGGGGACCGAAGATGTGACGGTGAAGATGGATGGAGAGAACAGAATGTAAATTAAAAGGAGGGTATAGAATTGAGGCTGGTACCTCCGTGGTTTGCACAGCACTGTGTTAACTTCCCGATCTGCGACAACATCAAACGTGTGTGAGGGAGGGGGCAGCGGAAGGGGGTGGAGGTGTAACTACAGGACCTCCATTAGCGCCTGGCCCGACGACCGCCCCTGCGGCGAGCAGCGAAAGTGTATGCCGCGTGTCAAAAGAAAAGAAAATTGTTCAGCAGTGCATGCTGCTTTCCTCACAGACGCCATGTTTTGGGAAGCAGCAGGTAAGATGGTCCTTCTGAATAATTGAAACCGGCTTTCAGTTATCCGAGGAGGAGGATGGGAAACACAATCTTACAGCGCAGTCAACTGCATGTACGAAGCCAAAGACTTCTGACAAAAGTAATTCTGAGCTTTGTAGACACCAAGATCTACTGCTGACGCCTGCACACGGGGCAGTAATAATCATTAATCAATAATATTTATTAAAATACACGGCAACATGTTAGGGGAAATGTGTAGAGGCGGGGTTAAAAGCTTAGTCTTCACGTTTTGGTGTTGACTTTCGATTAACATATCCATCGTGTAGATTGTTAACATTCACTCGTGTAGTGTCGGTGGTGTAGTGTAGTATCGGCTAGTCGTGAATTGTAGTGTCGGTTAATATGTCAGTGGTGTAGTGTAGTGTCGGTTAATATGTCAGTCGTGTAGTGTAGTGTCGGTTAATATGTCAGTCGTGAATTGTAGTGTCGGTTAATATGTCAGTCGTGTAGTGTAGTGTCGGTTAATATGTCAGTCGTGTAGTGTAGTGTCGGTTAATATGTCAGTCGTGTAGTGTAGTGTCGGTTGTGTAGTGTAGTATCGGCTAGTCGTGTAGTGTAGTGTCGGTTAATATGTCAGTCGTGTAGTGTAGTGTCGGTTAATATGTCAGTCGTGAATTGTAGTGTCGGTTAATATGTCAGTCGTGTAGTGTAGTGTCGGTTAATATGTCAGTCGTGTAGTGTAGTGTCGGTTAATATGTCAGTCGTGTAGTGTAGTGTCGGTTAATATGTCAGTCGTGTAGTGTAGTGTCGGTTGTGTAGTGTAGTATCGGCTAGTCGTGTATTGTAGTGTCGGTTAATATGTCAGTCGTGTAGTGTAGTGTCGGTTAATATGTCAGTCGTGTATTGTAGTGTCGGTTGTGTAGTGTAGTATCGGCTAGTCATGTAGTGTAGTGTCGGTTAATATGTCAGTCGTGTAGTGTAGTGTCGGTTAATATGTCAGTCGTGAATTGTAGTGTCGGTTGTGTAGTGTAGTATCGGCTAGTCGTGTATTGTAGTGTCGGTTAATATGTCAGTCGTGTAGTGTAGTGTCAGTTAATATGTCAGTCGTGTATTGTAGTGTCGGTTGTGTAGTGTAGTATCGGCTAGTCGTGTAGTGTAGTGTCGGTTAATATGTCAGTCGTGTATTGTAGTGTCGGTTAATATGTCAGTCGTGTAGTGTAGTGTCGGTTAATATGTCAGTCGTGTATTGTAGTGTCGGTTGTGTAGTGTAGTATCGGCTAGTCGTGTATTGTAGTGTCGGTTAATATGTCAGTCGTGTAGTGTAGTGTCGGTTAATATGTCAGTCGTGTATTGTAGTGTCGGTTGTGTAGTGTAGTATCGGCTAGTCGTGTATTGTAGTGTCGGTTAATATGTCAGTCGTGTAGTGTAGTGTCGGTTAATATGTCAGTCGTGTATTGTAGTGTCGGTTGTGTAGTGTAGTATCGGCTAGTCGTGAATTGTAGTGTCGATTAATATGTCAGTCGTGGAGTGTAATTTCGGTTAATATGTCAGTCGTGTAGTGTAGTGTCGGTTAATATGTCAGTCGTGTAGTGTAGTGTCGGTTAATATGTCAGTCGTGTAGTGTAGTGTCGGTTGTGTAGTGTAGTATCGGGTAGTCGTGTATTGTAGTGTCGGTTAATATGTCAGTCGTGTATTGTAGTGTCGGTTGTGTAGTGTAGTATCGGCTAGTCGTGTAGTGTAGTGTCGGTTAATATGTCAGTCGTGTAGTGTAGTGTCGGTTAATATGTCAGTCGTGTAGTGTAGTGTCGGTTAATATGTCAGTCGTGTAGTGTAGTGTAGGTTGTGTAGTGTAGTATCGGCTAGTCGTGTATTGTAGTGTCGGTTAATATGTCAGTCGTGTAGTGTAGTATCGGCTAGTCGTGTATTGTAGTGTCGGTTAATATGTCAGTCGTGTAGTGTAGTGTCGGTTAATATGTCAGTCGTGTATTGTAGTGTCGGTTGTGTAGTGTAGTATCGGCTAGTCGTGTATTGTAGTGTCGGTTAATATGTCAGTCGTGTAGTGTAGTGTCGGTTAATATGTCAGTCGTGTATTGTAGTGTCGGTTGTGTAGTGTAGTATCGGCTAGTCGTGTATTGTAGTGTCGGTTAATATGTCAGTCGTGTAGTGTTGTGTCGGTTAATATGTCAGTCGTGTATTGTAGTGTCGGTTGTGTAGTGTAGTATCGGCTAGTCGTGTAGTGTAGTGTCGGCTAGTCGTGTATTGTAGTGTCGGTTAATATGTCAGTCGTGTAGTGTAGTGTTGGTTAATATGTCAGTCGTGTATTGTAGTGTCGGTTGTGTAGTGTAGTATCGGCTAGTCGTGAATTGTAGTGTCGGTTAATATGTCAGTCGTGTAGTGTAGTGTCGGTTAATATGTCAGTCGTGTAGTGTAGTGTCGGTTAATATGTCAGTCGTGTACCGTAGTGTCGGTGTAGTGTCGGTTAATATGTCAGTCGTGTAGTGTAGTGTCGGTTAATATGTCAGTCGTGTAGTGTAGTGTCGGTTAATATGTCAGTCGTGTACCGTAGTGTCGGTGTAGTGTCGATTAATATGTCAGTCGTGTACCGTAGTGTCGGTTAATATGTCAGCTGCGTAGTGTAGTGTCGGTTAATATGTCTGTTGTGTAGTGTCGGTTAATATGTCAGTCGTGTAGTGTAGTGTCGGTTAATATGTCAGTCGTGTACCGTATTGTCGGTTAATATGTCAGCTGCGTAGTGTAGTGTCGGTTAATATGTCTGTTGTGTAGTGTAGTGTCGGTTAATATGTCAGTCGTGTAGTGTAGTGTCAGTTAATATGTCAGTCGTGTAGTGTAGTGTCGGTTAATATGTCAGTCGTGTAGTGTAGTGTCGGTTAATATGTCAGTTGTGTAGTGTAGTGTAGGTTAATATGTCAGCTGCGTAGTGTAGTGTCGGTTAATATGTCAGTCGTGTAGTGTAGTATCGGTTATTCGTGAATTGTAGTGTCGGTTAACATGTCAGTCGTATAGTGTTGTGTCATTTAATATGTCCGTTGTGTACCGTAGTATCGGTTAACATGTCAGTCGTGCAGTGTTGTGTCGGTTAATATGTCCGTTGTGCTGTGTCGGTCAACATGTCCGTTGTGTAGTGTAGGTTAATATGTCAGTCATGATGTTTGGGTTAAGATGTCAGTTCGGTGGTTATGGGAAAGACTACAGTGGTCTTCAGTTATCAATAGTGCAAGAACTTTAAATCTTTTCTTTGAAGTTTTGAAGTATTTGAACCTGTTTAGCGATACAAATGTATTATTTCAAACATTTCAAAGCAAACGGACTGCTGAGTAAGTGTGAATTTCTAGTTTTGTTTGTTGTGCTTCATGGGTAATGGTAAGGGTCGTCCCCTGACCTTTTAAGATCGTTGGGGTGTGAGGTGTTAGAGACCTCAGTTTTCTCGGAGCCAGCTGTATGTTTCCATCTCTCCCTCGCTGCCTTACTTTCCCCAACCCTCTATGGAGTCAGGTACCAGTTCCTCCCATCTGGCTTCACTGGGGGAAGTTTGCTGCGCAACTCGGGCATCGAACCGGTGTGATTCAGCAAACTAATCTAATCTAACACATATCATTAACAAAATAAAATAAACAAATTGCAGTGAAGACGAGCACGACCTGTGAAGGAATAAAACATGGTTGGCGCTGGCCAGGCTTTGGTGTATGTCTCTCTCACAACTTCTGTACCTAGAGCTGAGTCTCATGCGCGTTCGTAACTGTTTCTCATAAATAAAGGCGCAAACTATTTTCAAAATGTGAAGGGTCATCAAGATATTTTGGTGTAAAGAAGAGGAGACAGACAGGATTATAAGCCTCCTTCCTCTAAATTCTAAAACTTTGGGGTCAAAAAGGGTCAAAGCCGTGATTATCGGAATATCTCAGTTTGGAGATGTCAACAGCTTCTGACTTCTCGTAACAGTTGAGGAGATATCGAATGTCTCTCAACCACAATTAGAAACCAAATAAACTAGTTTTCTATCGATTAGCTTTGGATTACACATTTTCATGTCACAAAGTAATTTTTGTTAAATAGAAAAAAGACACGGCCTCGGCGAAAATGTAGTCCAAGGCTCAAAGATCAGTTGTGTCAGAAGAAAAGACAAAAACTCTACTCACTTTTGTGGCGACACGGTCTGTGCAATCAGGTGTGACAGCCTTCTACAGGCTGCTGAAAGATGTGAGGTGAGCTGAAGCTGTTGACTGGCTAGTCCGTCAGCCCTTGTCTCACAGTCACCTGTCACACAGAGGACATAGTTCTGTCTCACAGACAATTGTCACACAAAGGACATAGTTCTCTCTCAGTCACCTGTCACACAGAGAACTGAGTCCTGTCTCACAGTCACCTGTCACGTAGAGTTTTTTTTTATCACAATCACCTGTCACACAGTTTTGTATAACAATCACCTGTCACATAGAGAACGGAGGTCTCTATCACAACCACCTGTCACACAGAGAACTGAGTTCTGTCTCACAACCACCTGTCACACAGAGAACTGAGCTCTGTCTCACAACCACCTGTCACACAGAGAACTGAGTTCTGTCTCACAACCACCTGTCACACAGAGAACTGAGCTCTGTCTCACAATCACCTGTCACACAGAGTTTTGTATCACAATCACCTGTCACACAGAGTTTTGTATCACAATCACCTGTCACACAGAGAGTTTGAGTTGTGTCTCACAGTCACCTGTCACACAGAGTTTTGCATCACAAACACCTGTTACACAGAGAACTGAGTTTTGTCTCACAATCACCTGTCACACAGAGAATTTGAGTTGTGTCTCACAATCACCTGTCACGCAGAGAACTGAGCTCTGTATCACAATCACCTGTCTCACAGAGAACTGAGTTGTGTCTCACAATCACCTGTCACACAGAGAACTGAGCTCTGTCTCACAACCACCTGTCACACAGAGAACTGAGCTCTGTCTCACAACCACCTGTCACACAGAGAACTGAGCTCTGTCTCACAATCACCTGTCACACAGAGAACTGAGCTCTGTCTCACAACCACTTGTCTCACGGAGAACTGAGCTCTGTCTCACAACCACCTGTCTCACGGAGAACTGAGCTCTGTCTCACAACCACCTGTCACACAGAGAACTGAGCTCTGTCTCACAATCACCTGTCACACAGAGAACTGAGCTCTGTCTCACAATCACCTGTCTCACGGAGAACTGAGCTCTGTCTCACAACCACCTGTCTCACGGAGAACTGAGCTCTGTCTCACAATCACCTGTCTCACGGAGAACTGAGCTCTGTCTCACAACCACCTGTCTCACGGAGAACTGAGCTCTGTCTCACAACCACTTGTCTCACGGAGAACTGAGCTCTGTCTCACAATCACCTGTCTAATTCCTCAGTGTACTTCAGCTACTGACCGGTACAGTTCAAGATGTCCTCTGGCCTTATCTCAGTGCTCTGAGACTCAGCGGCGGTCAGGGTATGTGAGGTGGACTAGAGAGGGATGCGGGGGTGCATCTTACTCCCAAGCCCCGTCAGGCACCATGCACGTGCATGCGCGCGCATCCCTACGCTGACACGCGCTGGCAGGCGCTGCTTTTCTTTGCTGCCTCTCCTCCCTCTCTCCCCCCTACCACCCGCCTCAGAGACACTCTGTCTTGCTGATCCCCCCGTCCTCTTTATTCTCGTAACCAAACTGATAGACATTCAACATACTGTACAGGTAAGAAATCACTACAGCCTGAGCAACATCATTTTCATATAACAAGTATAACACAACGTTTCTTTCTGCTCTTGCAAACTTAGATTAAATTAAATGATAATAATAAAAGTCAGCTTGTATAGCGCCTTATATATCCTCCCTTTAGGACGAACTCAAGTCGCTTCACAAATGACAGATGGTGTGACGTGAAAATAATGGGACGTCAGAACAAAATGACGTAGCTCCAGGTTACAGGACAGCATCTACACACAGCACCAACACAGTCCGCAGGCCAAACGTCACACAAGTCGTAATACACTCCCTAGTCAATGTAGTTCCTAATAACACATCCTACACACAGCACACTAATACACTCGCTAGTCAATGTAGTTCCTAATAACACATCCTACACACAGCACACTAATACACTCCCTAGTCAATGTAGTTCCTAATAACACATCCTACACACAGCACACTAACACACTCCCTAGTCAATGTAGTTCCTAATAACACATCCTACACACAGCACACTAACACACTCCCTAGTCAATGTAGTTCCTAATAACACATCCTACACACAGCACACTCACACTACACACTCCCTAGTCAATGTAGTTCCTAATAACACATCCTACACACAGCACACTAACACACTCCCTAGTCAATGTAGTTCCTAATAACACATCCTACACACAGCACACTAACACACTCCCTAGTCAATGTAGTTCCTAATAACACATCCTACACACAGCACACATCACACTAGGGCCACGAATGAGCCCCAGCACACACAAAAGTTCACTGGTCAACAAAAGTCAAGGAGACATGATGCCCGCTGAACTGCGCCGATTGTCAAGTCTGCTTCTTAAACGAAATCGAAGCCACGGAAACCAAAGAGGCAGCGCATTTCAAACGCAAGATGGCAGACCCATCAAAAAGATACAACCACAAGTCCAACACGAGGATGACGTCAGATAAGACACAAATATGACGGAGCTCTGCCTCCTCCAGCCAGTTAAGCGAAGGGACATCACTCTATCTAATCAAAGGTGTAGAAGCCAGTCCTCGAACTGTCCTCTCTAATATTTATTTTTCTTCAAATATCCAAAATTATCAAGAATTGGGACTTCAGTACATCTCAAAGTATTTTATCCATAAACAAGTACTAGCCCTACTCTTTGATCACAAAATACAAGCTGGCTGATGGCGAGGTCAGTGACTTGTTTGTTTATTATACTATGAAAGTAAGGAAACTTGAGTAGAGATGTTTGTAGTTTGCTCGTTTACATATGCAACATTTATGTAGCATTAGAGTGAGATGTTTGGTTTCAGCTGTTTCTCTTTTTTTAATGTTTTTCTTCTGTTGCCAGTCAACTGTACTTGGAAAGGTTGCTGGCCTCACATTAACTTTTTCGAGTTTTCAGTTCTTTTTCACAATCTTCTGCCTTCGATTAGTCGGCTGGACCGAAGTTTCTCCATTTACATAATTCACTTGCACATGTTCATTTGAGTAAATTTTTAAACAGTTCAAATAAAAACTGGTTTGTCTAAGGAGATTAGTGGTGGTAAGGGCTGGTGGCTCAGCTGGTGATGTCCAACCAACAGATCTATTGATTGGCTCTGTCCTCACTGGTCGTCTTGGTGCCTCACGTGTCACTAGTCATACCGCTTCTTAAAAAGGACACAGTATAAATGGTGCCATAATTACAAAACAATAAGCCTTATCAGCCACCCAAGTAAAGTCATGTTTAAGCTAATACAGAATCGCATCAGCACCCACACTAAGGAACTGTTCGCAGAAAAACAGGCTGGCTTCAGACCAGACAGGAACACAGTCGAGTAGATTGTTTATCTGTCGCAACCTGATTAAAAAAAACATCTTCGTTACCAACGGCGGGACCTCTACTACATCTTCACAGACTTTGAAAAGGCGTTTGACAGAGTCTGGCCTGTGGGGCTATGACATATTTCAGTATCGTTCAAGTCTTCGAAGCGCTGTATATGAGCTGAAAGAGTGCATTAGTGCTGAATAACCTACTGAGGGCTGTCTCTTACACCACAGGAGCCGTTCAGTTGACAGTTGACTCCTTTGGCACCATCCCCCTCTTCTTCGCCTTCTGACCCCAGCTCCGTCTATGTCTCCACCGCCCTATCATTATTTCCTCTCGCTTGTCTGCCTGTTCAATAAGAAGTACTTATTCCCCTTTGTGCACGCAGAAACCTTGCAAGAAGTGAAACCAAAAGAAAGGGGATACAGTGAGGGTTCAGTCACGATCAGCACTAGTTCCCCTCACACAGCTTCCGCCTGCGCTTTTGATTGACCAGACGACACTCTAGGAGTCTGGGCTCCAATGCCGTCTGACAAATTCTTCTCAACGCTGTTAGTGGCAAGTTTTCTAATTAACATCTGATGCTTGGGCGGCCCTGCGGACATCTGCTTACACACTGCTAACATATTTTTTTTGTCCTGGGTGTCAGAGAACGGACCATGTGTTCGCTACCCCTGCGGCATGAGTGTTGGCTGCAGTTAAGCAACGCTGAAGCACTCCGCGTCCTGACCATAGATAATAATTTACAGAAATGGCCACATCTCCAACCACCCAGTGCGCATGCGTTTTGGACTTTACGGGGTACCCAACATCCGGTTAATGTGGTCGACGCTGCATTCATTTGTTAACAGCTTTCGTATACAAAGATATCAAGACGGCTGGTAGCGAAAATTGTGGAATTTCTGGTTGCATACCCAGAGAGCCAAATGCCGATGTCTTTTGATTCACCATCTTGCAAAACTCGTGAAAGCAATCGATCAACTCCTTCAATCATAAGAGAGCTACAAGAGTCACTTTAAAAACATTTGCTGCAAAATTAGGAAAGTATTTGAGAGTTTTATGTTTAGTATAGCAAGGTACAAGTGATGTACGATGGTGAAGTAATATGCAGTAAAGTACATTTGACGTGTGTTGTGATAACTGTTCACTTTCACGGTGATCAAAGTGCCAACAGCTAAAGACTGTGCAAATTACCTAACGATCAAAACTAAAAGGAGTTTGTCAAATAGTCAAACGCTTACTTAAATATGCTTGGAGCTTTTCTTCATTTTAATTAGTTTTAAAGAAAAATGATGCCCACCAAATCTGTTCTCAATACTTCCAGTTTCCTTTTTAAGACATCGTCATCAGCATCATTTTTTTCTTTGCAGACCATTTGGTCAACATAAAATCCTGTTATTCTATTTGCATATCATGTTATGCTGTTTGCACGCCATGTTCACTTGTTGGCTGAAACTGAATTTTTGGAACAGTCCCCAATAACCCTTCTGGTAAACAGCCATCATTGATTCTTGCCCTGCAAACATCTTCCACAAACTCTAACATAACCTGAAACAGATGATGTTTACCTTGAGGCAATGCTCTAGATTTGAAAGGGATGGAGAAATAGGAGAAAATTGAAACATGATAAAGTCTAAAAATCTAGAGGAAAGTATGAAATAGTTTTGAGCAGAGGTTTCATTGCTTGTTGCTTGCATTGCTGTTATGTTACATGCAGTAGTAGAGCGAAGTCAAACCAATCAAACTATTTTGTTGAAAGAAACAGTCTTGGTAATACTGTGCTGCCTCCAGTTTCTAGCAAGACATGTCTGGTGCTAATGTCTGAGCATATTTTTTAAAATTAAAAATGTATGAAAAATTAAGTTTATTATTCAATATTTTCTAAATGAATGAACAATGTGGATCAATGATTTGTTTAATCTTTAAAAGTTTATTTTCATAATAGTAAGTTGCTAAACCCACGCAGTGCCAAGCAGTTGGTCTAAAACTTGCAAGTAGAAGTACATTTTAATCTACATTTTAAACTGTTGTTTGTACATAATAGTTTTTAATATTTTCTACTCACCTGAGCAATGTTGTTGGTCACCTCTTTCACGTGCAGGTGTGTAACTGGATGAGCAACACCCCGGCTCCTGAGCCGACCGTGCGCCCGACCCTGGAGACGAACATACCATGCTCCCCTTGCTGTGTCATGTGTCTCTCAGCGCCAGTAATTAGCTGCAGACTAATTAGTTTGTAATTAAGGTGTTTATAGAACAGAGGAAGTTTGTTTGATTATCATTAATGTCTATTGCGACAACGACGACGACGATGCTGCTGATGATGAAGACGATGCTGAAGGTGAAGACGACGCTGATGTAGATGCATATGGAATTGATGATGATGACTAGGATGGCGCTCATGTTTGGCTGTGGTTATTAGGAGGGTGATGAGGGCGAGGTGGGTGAGATAGAGACTACTGGGGGTTAAGTCTCAGCCTTGGAATAGACAGGGAGTAGACATCATCAAGTCTTGACACCACAAGCCGGCAGACTAACAGTTTTGTTGCTGCAGCTGCGGGAGTGAGATCCTACAGAAGTAGTCTGAGGTGTGGCGGCAAAGTTGTGTGACTTAAACTAAAAAAATATGATTCGTAAGGGACATTGAATAAGGAATGAGATATAGTAAGTCAGAGACTTAGCTCGGGAAAGCTTTGTCAACATGTCTGGTTCACATCGACAAGAGTTTGACAGATTAAGAAGAGCGACCATATGCTGAGGGTCCGTGGGTTTCAGCCCGTTCTTGCAGCTCTGCACATCAGCAATACACTGCATCAGCATACAAATCCTGGAATCATTCTCAGAGAAATGGCAAACGAAGGAAAACTGATATCATCTACATAAGGCTGGTGTAGACACTGGCTGTCAATGAGTCAAGAGCGGCTTGTGTGCACAAGGAAAAGCAAACAACCTAAAACAGAGCCCTGCGGAATATCAAACAAAAGGTCAATACGACCGAATGTAATAATAATAATAATAATAATAATGGATGTTTTTGTTACTGTGCTACAAAACAGCGGAACCCTTTTCCCTTTAATTTTCGCCATCTGATGACGATGGACGGGGTGCAACTCCATCGTAAGATAACTGTCAAACTAAACTAATGTAGATACAGTAATACCACGGACTTGTATTACTGGACTGCTTGCAGACGATTTTTTTTTAGTAAAGTCATAGAACGAA
Source organism: Marisa cornuarietis (assembly GCA_004794655.1). Taxonomy (NCBI): domain Eukaryota; kingdom Metazoa; phylum Mollusca; class Gastropoda; order Architaenioglossa; family Ampullariidae; genus Marisa; species Marisa cornuarietis. The sequence continues at coordinate 278,656 of SMMW01000123.1, read as the reverse complement.
GCTTTGGACGAAATAGCTTCCGGTTTATTCAAATTCATTGTTAAGGCTCGCCGAGACTAACAGCGGAGAACTTCTCAAAAGGCTCAGCGTTGGTCTCGGCAGACAGACAGCAGTCCACCCTATACACGTCCGTGGTACTACCAATATATTGTTTGTTCACACAGCTGTGGTTAATAGTGTTCACAGTGGAGCTGCGGGAAAGAAACGTGAACAATGAGACACAAAGACTGTAGCTGGTAGACATGGTTCACACTAACTGTAACTTGTAGACGTGGTTCACACTAACTGTAGCTTGTAGATATGGTTCACGAAGACTGTAGCTTGTAGACGTAATTCACACTAACTGTAGCTTGTATCCATGGTGCACACTAACTGTAACTTGTAGACATTGTTCACGAAGATTGTAGCTTCTAGACATGGTTAACAATAACTGTAACTTTTAGACATGGTTCACACTAACTGTAGCTTGTAGACGTGGTTCACACTAACTGTAGCTTGTAGACATGGTTCACACTGACTGTAGCTGGTAGACATGGTTCACACTGACTGTCGCTTCTAGACATGGTTAACAATAACTTTAACTTGTAGACGTGGTTCACACTAACTGTAACTTATAGATATGGTTCACGAGGACAATAGCTTGTAGACATGGTTCACACTAACTGTAGCTTGTAGGCGTGGTTCCCACTAACTATAACTTATAGATATGGTTCACGAGGACAATAGCTTGTAGACGTGGTTCACAGTAACTGTAACTTGTAAGCGTGGTTCACACTAACTTTAACTTGTAGGCATGGTTAACAATAACTGTAACTTATAGACATGGTTCACACTAACTGTAGCTTGTAGATATGGTTCACGAGGACTGTAGCTTGTAGACATTGCTCACACTAACTGTAGCTTGAAGACATGGTTCAGACTAACTGTAGCTTGTAGGCGTGGTTCACACTAACTGTCGCTTCTAGACATGTTTAACATTAACTGTAACTTGTAGACGTGGTTCACACTAACTGTAGCTTCTAGATATGGTTGACGAGGACAACAGCTTGTAGACGTGGTTCACACTAACTGTAGCTTGTAGACATGGTTCACACTAACTGTAGCTTGTAGATATGGTTCACACTAACTGTCGCTTGTAGACGTGGTTCACACTAACTTTAGCTTGTATGCATGGTGCACACTAACTGTAACATGTAGACATTGTTCACACTAACTGTCGCTTCTAGACATGTTTAACAATAACTGTAACTTGTAGACGTGGTTCACACTAACTGTAGCTTATAAATATGGTTCACGAGGACAATAGCTTGTAGACATGGTTCACACTAACTGTCGCTTGTAGACGTGGTTCACACTAACTTTAGCTTGTATGCATGGTGCACACTAACTGTAACATGTAGACATGGTTCACACTAACTGTCGCTTCTAGACATGGTTAGCAATAGCTCTAACTTGTAGACGTGGTTCACACTAACTGTAGCTTCTAGATATGGTTCACGAGGACAATAGCTTGTAGACATGGTTCACACTAACTGTAGCTTGTAGGCGTAGTTCACACTAACTGTAACTTATAGACATGGTTAACACTAACTGTAGCTTTTAGACATGGTTCACACTAACTGTAGCTTGTAGACATGGTTCACACTAACTGTAGCTTGTAGGCGTGGTTTACACTAACTGTAGCTTGTAGACATGGTTCACGAAGACTGTAGCTGGTAGACATGCTTTACACTAACTGTAGCTTGTAGAAATAATTCACACTAACTGTAACTTGTAGGCGTGGTTCACACTAACTGTAGCTTGTAGACATGTCTCAAGAAAACAGTAATTTGTAGACTAGACATCTGACAAAGATTGTAAGCTACAGACAAGTTTTACAGTGGCTGTAGGTTGTAAACATGTTTTACTGAGGCTGTAGCTTATAGACAGATGTTCTGGTAGCTAAAGGTTAAAGAGAGGATACACGGGGCCTGCACATCGGTCTTCATATAGCTGTAGCCGCGAGATTTTGAGATTTTAACTTGTATCCTGATTATCCAGTTTATCCACAGTATGGTCACCATCTCTTTTTTCCTTTGTCTGTCAATGTGTCTATAAACAGGGTACGTGGTACTGAAATGTGGTACACTCTTAAAAGTGCATTTAGAATTCATCCTCCCGAGATATTCCTATGTCACTTGACAAAACTGATTATTATATTAAATTAGTAGACATGGTGAAACAGAGTAACACCATAAAAGCGTTGCCACAATTAATGAAGTTGTTATTGCTGCTGACAGCTTAGGAGGATTGCTACACTATGATGATGATGATGTCCATTTGTAATGCGCAGGTATCCATTCGGAAGAATGCTCATTGCGCAGCAAAAACAAAATAAATAAAAAATAAGAAAAAAAAATAAAAATAAAGTAAAGTAAATAAATAGATAAACACCAGGAAAGTAAAAATAAAGACACAAGTGTTGCTTGGTTGTTTAAGTTGAAGTCCGTCTTAAATAAACAGATGGGTCTTCAGTCTTTTTCGAAACGTGGTTGGTGAGGTGATGGTGGACAGTGACGATGGCTGAGCATTCCACAGTTTAGGTGCCGTGTTTGTGAAGGCCCTGGCTCCAGTGTCTTCTTGTTTGTGTCTTCCACTGCAGGGAGACAGAAGCGTGACTGGGAGCCAGAGCGCAGACCACGTGACGGCTGGTAAGGAGGAACTACCTCTTGTAAATAGTCAGGAGCAGTTTTAAACATGCAGGACTGTGCAATCGAAACACTTTGTGATCAATGCGCTTGTTGACTGGGAGCCAGTGAAGGGTCTGTAGGATAGGGGTGATGTGCTCAGTGGACGACTTTTCACGGGTGACAGTCCTGGCGGCTGTGTTTTGAACTCTTTGGAGTCGATCCAACTGTGTAGTAGGTATACCCCACAATGCACTATTACTATGCGCTTATGTGGTTCAGATAAAAGCGACTAGCTTTTCAAAACTGACGAAAGACGATGGGAATGTGGAAGCAGCCTCTTATAATTGGTCTCCCTGCTGGGAAATGAAAACCTCAGTCAGTAGCTACGAGGATCGTTCGAAATGTTGTAAGCTTCATCCAGAAAGAAGACCACTGCTGAAGATTTTTGTTGTTATAACACACTATCACTTCTTATAATTTAAGAAAAATTAATACAGATTTCTGTTTTGATGTGTGTGCACGTGATCCCCATACAAAGGCGAAGGGCAGTGCGAAAAAATTTTAAAATGAACAGAACAGAGGCTCGAGAAGTGATAAAGTATCAGCAAAAGAAAGGTATGACACCCAAGGACTTCCATGAGGACAAGGTACAGACACTCTCTGTCTCCCCTTCCTGTGTAACTGTGAAGAAGTGAGCTGCTGAATTCAAGCGGGGCAGGTCAGCACAGAAGATGACCCTCGGTCAGGTCGTCCACAAACCTCAACCACTGATGATGAAGTTGATGCCATTCATCGTATGGTTTTGGATGACAGACATCTTACTGTCCAGCAAATAGCCAAGTCCATAGGCTTTAGTTCTGGCTCAGTCCACACTGTTGTAACTGAGATCTTGGGGATGAGCAAACTGTCAGCAGGATGATTCTAAAGAAACCTGACGCCAGAGCAGAAGCTGCAAAGGGTTGACATTTCCAGGACACTTCTGACTCACTTCCAGGCTGACCCTGAGAACTTCCACCGTTGTTAGTAACTCAAGATTAACTTTTTGAACTTTTAACCTTAGAACTTTTTGAACGACTTCGTATAATAAACAGTTTGTCTTTCTGTACACTCGCACTTTTCAAGTGTCTTTCTTTCACTCTATGCACTGTCACGACCACCGCGCAGTGTATCAGTCACTCAATCCTTTCAACACATACACGGAGCCTGACAAATACGTGTTCTTTCACACAAATTAAAATAAACGAATGACTTGTCTAACGAATCTCTCTGCTTTACTAACTGTAAATAAAAGAAGAAAACAAGGAAAATACACAAATGGAAGTCAGTTAATAACCGATTCGTACACCTAGATTATTTTAAAATAACAAAATTCCTACCATTGGCGTCTTCCCTGTCTGAATATATATATAAAAGAATGCCTAAAGCCCTACTCAACAAATTCGCTCTAAACAATTCCTACTCGCCCTACTCCATTCATTCTTCTTTCTAATCCCTACCCTACGCTCTGTTTTCTCTTCCTAAACCTCTCTCTTCTCCTAACTCACTACCGACCCCCCCCCCCCCGCTCGCGCTCTCCCTCACGTCATTTCCTTCATTTTTACATCATTCATACACGTCTTCCGAACAACTGACGTCATTCACGCTCTCTCGTTCTTCCATACTAGTCCTTATAAAATTTAAGCTTAATCAAACAATACAGCAAATAACTATGGTACCTGACATGCACCTTGCTCTGCTCCTTTCTTGCACCTGGCTTTACATAATTGATTTTCCTGAGCTGTCACCCCTCTCCTTGTAGCCAGTCTTCTATTTCGACCTGAAATCTCTAGGTCCCCTTATCTTCCCAGCTGCGACAGAGGCGGACAAACAAAAGACTGTTGACTGTTAGTAATAACCGTAATGTCCAACCTGCTGCTTTGTCATCAGCCAGTAACCGACTAGAAGGACCGATAATGTGCGATGTCTCGACCTCTCAGTCGGCGGAATTATCAAAAAATGATTATGACATCCGCCGTCTGAGGCCATTTTGCTCCTCCTCATACAGCATCTCGCTAATTGTATCAGAATATTTCTCCAGTCTGCGGTCTGGCTAGATGACTGGACATAGTGCACTTCTGATCTTCCAACTTTGCTTTTAGACACGTTAATCATCATTTCCCCTTGTCAGTCGGTAGACAAATTGATCATTTTTTCGTCTTGTCAGTCGATATAAGAAAAAAGTCCTTCAGTTTCTAAGACAAAAATCGAAGCACGGATGGACTATTTGCAGACGAATCCTCCTTCCAACGATAACTTCTAGAACGAGGCCAAAGCTTTGTCAATATATATGGTTCACATCGACAAGAGTTTGACAAGAGTGACCATGCTGAGGGTCCTTGGGTTTCAGCCCGTTCTTGCAGCACTAGTAATCGGTATAGTAACGGTAATCGGTATAGTATCTCATCTTACCTCATTTTCGTCCTCTGTCCCTTTAAGCTTTATTGATGAATTCGAAGCTGTGTTGGGGATGAAAAAAATATTTTACTACTTTACAGCCTCATTCTGTCGGAGGATCGATTTGAGCTACACATACCACGTGAGTCGCTGATGTGGTCAGTCCAGGTGTCTCTGCACCTTCAACATTGCAGACAAGCACTACCATCATCCTGTCCATATTAAAACTTGTTTCACTACGTTTGATATATAATTAATGAAGTTACTAATAATTTTAAGTCTGGAGTTTCTTTCCGACCACCCTCTATGTAGATATATTTGTACCTTTTCCATGAACATTGAAATTTACTCTGAACACCACAGCTAACGCATTGAACTAACGAGCTAAAGAAAAAGAACACAAAAGGTCTCCAAAAAGAAAAAGAAACTCGTGAAAACCTTGGAAAAAACGTTGGAAAAAAAAACTACATGAGTGTTATAACCACTTTTTTACTACTACTACTACTAATACTACTAAACTCTAATAGTTTTGTTACGAATAAACAAACAGCTACACCACATTTATAGGCTGTCGGTGTAAGTGTATTTGGATTGGCTGCGATGTTTTGTCCCCTATATTCATGTTGAGGGGAAAAGACTCCCCACCCAAGCCAGTCCCTCGATCATTTACCAGCTTATGGGTAGGGTCGCCACCAGCTGTCAGGTGTGGACACGTGTGGTGCGCTGATTGTAGAAGCGCGTGACCAGGAAGAGACTGAACACTAGTCATGTGAAGGCCCGAGAGACGGGGATATATTATTGTCTTGGACTACCCTGGGGGTAGGTAACTGGGACACCGGTGAGAAAGTGATGGCGGCCCCAGTCCAGACAGCCGACAGCAGTAGGAGGCAGACGCATCCCTTTTTCTCCTGTCAGCTAGGGATTTCGCTTGGCACATGGAGTGGATGATCCCTTAATGTGTGGCTGGTCACTGAGGCTGCGTGAACTGTAGTCATCCTTTCTCATCAACAAAGCACTTGATGACGTGCAAGCGAGTAGTCTCCCTGTAAGGCGTGTTCACTGACCCCTGCGCTAACCCCATGAACCATCGTCAGATTATGGGACACCAGTAAAGGAAGTCACCCTATACGAGGTCTCAAGGGTTATTAAGAGAAAAGAATAGTCCAAATATTTGGTAAATGTTATTAACAAAGAAAATACTGCAGTAAAATATTAATTATTAAGGTTAGTGGAGGAAACTGGTGTTCTGTTTCCTAGAGATTGCTATACAACCAGTCGCATACCAATGTTTCGTTAAATGGACAAATTAGTTATTTCTAACTGATTCTGATATTTCCAATATTGAAAATATCAGACTGCTGATGTCGGCGTAAAAGAGCACAACGCACACGATTTTTTTGCACAGTGGAATCAGGGTCGAGGGTCAAGGCAACGGTTCGGAAGTGAGTCCTAAGTACACCCGACATCTGCTTCAGCAACAGGGACACGCAGGCCTCGTCTGATAGATGCCACCCTTCTGAAACCATTTCTTTTTCTTGAGGCAAGAAGCAGAGAAAAAAGAAATAATAACACGCGTGAAGCAAATACATTTCCCCAAGACTGTACGAGTGCTGATGAGAAATGACAAAAGTATTTTTTTTTTTAAATTCTGTTTTCTTCCGATGTAAATCTAGAAAACTCATATTCATCTTTGTCCACAAGTTGAGACTAGAACGTCTCAACTTGTGGACAAAGATGAATATGAGTTTTCTAGATTTCTGTAAATCTAAGCAAACAATTCTGTCCTTTTCGTTACAAGCAAGTGTGTCACTAAACTACAAGGGTATTTATAGGAAGAAAAAAATTATAAAGTAAAAAAATAGATATTTCCCTGGAGTGTTCTATTGTCAAAACCATTCTCCATATCTCCTTTTTACACAGATGTGATGAAATCGGTTGACATCTGAAGGAGAGTGTAACGAGTGATTTTAACTGAACTGTAATCAGAAGAAAATAGTGAGGACCTCCTTCCCCACCGGCAAAGCTCGGACAGTGGGTGTTGCAGGTCAAGGCCCGGTCCTAAACCTACCATGCAAGACAACTGCTTGGCATTCTCCCCAGCATCATGAACTTTATGTTACACAATAATTTTAAAAGAAACGAAGAAAGAGGTAAAAATTAAGATAGGAAGAGAGATAACTCAAGAGACAAGAACATTGAGAACAGAATTAGAAATATTTAGTCAGTGGCATCTCATCTTAGATGTGCCTGGAAAACATTATGAAGACGGCATATTTTGACACAAAGGCATAAAAAAGCAAAAAAATAAGCTAAATAAAATTAAAGTTAAAAAAGTCTTAAAGTATTAGTGGGGAGGAATTGTCTAAACTAATGACTGGGTAAAGCCCAGACAACAGCACTGTATGTGGACAGGTTTTCGTTAGGAAGGTCTCAGTCAACGGGAGAACTGGAACAATATGTTTGTCATGTGCACCTCACACACTGTCGTAACAATTGCGCATTCATTCAACAAATCACAAAGACTGGTTGGACTGCCCACATTGTGTAATACAGATTCTGGATTTGTGTTCCCTCTGGACCAAAGACTTTAGAACAGACAACATAAATTACATCCAATAATCAAGTGCGACATTGCAAGGCGGCAGACGACAATCGACATGGAAAATAATGTAAATATCATGCAACGGACCAAGTGACCCTCTCGGTGGAATTCAAAACTTCCATCAAGGAACTTCATCTTACATTAAGAATCAAATCACCAAAAAGTTCAACGTCCTAACATGAACACTACTCAGTTTAATATTTCTGTATATGTTTTTATATCTGTCAAATATCAATTTAAAAATAAACAACTCCAGCATTACAACATTCAGACTGCCAGCGCTCACTTCTGAAATAAATCTTGGGACCATCGAGTTGAGTTCGCCCTCGGCCGCTGCAATATGTCTGTGGGATCCAGCGGTCTCCCCGGCATGAGGCCAACACAGGTCAGAAGAACCAAGTTCAGGACGACTACATGGACCTTCTTCTTCTCAGCTTCGAACCTGTCACTTGCACATTAAGTCTTACAGTTCGTCACGTGACATCTTTCACTGATAAATGGGCGAAACTCACCGCGTAAACAAAGTATTCAGATTCTTTAGTCTTTCATTTCCATAAATATTTAATTATTCAAATTAGGTTCACGCGCGAAAGTTCTGAAGTTGCTGCCATTTGTCACAATAAGACAAATTTACATAAATTTCCCATAGAATGTATTTTTATTTGTTTCAAAATTCGTACATCTGGACGAGGTTAGTGCCTAATTCGGAAACCGCGGCGGTTCCCATGTCTCACTCGTTCGGGGATCGAGTCCACGGATGCCCAATAATCTCACAATCGTTTCCTGAGTCTTACTGAGCACCTACTCACTCTCACAATCTAGAAGATTCTACAAGCTTTAGGTACAACATATTTTTTCCCTTTCGTACACATGATACTCAGCAGTAAGTCATTTCCCTTACATACACAGTAAACCATTTTCACTGCACATTATCCACATTCAGCCACCAAGGCAGGGAGGCAGCCATGATAATGTTAATTAGTGATTTCTGCTCATACACCTGCCGTCCTGATTTTGACTTCTTTCTGTGATTTATGATTAATTTTGAAGGTATGTATCTCGAGAACATAAAGGGTGTATATATATATATATATATTGTGTCTTGCACTGAACTTTACCCAGTCGTTAGAAAACAAATGTGCACCCACTAGTCCTGTAAGTAAAAACAAACTCGGTAGCTAGGCTTTTCATTTTCCGCTTTCTCCCCTTTCCCGGAGATTCATCTGTGTGATTAGAGACAACAGCACTGTGAATGTATGTTAATATGAGTGTCCGTAAAATTGCTGTGATGCGAATTACTTGAGTAGACCGTGAAAGATGTGGCTAGTCATGAAGAAGTGTCCCACAGTCGGGTGGTTAAACCACCGGCACAAGGCGCTCACACTTTAACCGCTTCGATGCCATTGTAACGCTGAGCACTTCTCCTGAATGGACACCAGACCAATTAGAATATCGAATGAACAAAAGGCAGTGAGAGAGAGAGAGAGAGAGAAGTGGACGTCCTTCCCTCCAAGAAAAAGATATCCTCGAAAAAAAAATGCATTTCCCGACACTCACTCCCCCAGGAACCCCAAAATCACGTGACCAACTTTTTGTTTCCGTTTTTTTTTAATGGAAGTTGATGGTGCGTGTGATGTTGGCTATTGGCGCATCAAATATTTCATTACAGTGTGCTTTTATATTTAATAACCTGGTACTTTGGGGGATCATAACAAGTCTAATAGAATAACAATACTCTAGTTCTAAGAAGCAACTCTAAGGCGTGAATGCTCTTCACTGAAGTTTGTCCGACGAGTACCTTTCAGTCTTGGATTAAGATAAACACGGGGTGTATTTAAATTATGAGGGAAAATTCTTCGATATCAGAGTTCTGCACAGAGTACATGTTGAAAATTGACTCCCAACAAAAAGCAGCAAGGGAAACATTTTCTTTTGAGGCGGTGAACCTCACTGGAACATACTAGACAAGAAGCACTGCCAATAGGAGTGGGACTGGGAAACCCCATCCATCCAGCTTCATTATTTCTAGACCTGGTCTGATCCTTAAGACTGCAGCACACTACTCAGGGTGATCAAGAAACAGCTCCTCCCAGTCCTCATTCTCTGATTCCGTGTATCACGTGACCAGCCGAGATACTCACCACAGCTGTACCAATTCAACAACCACACCAGTCATGTTCTTCAAATAATAGAAACTCGCAGAAGAACAAGTCACAGTTTGAAATGTTGTCTCCATTTGTCTTCTTCTGTTGGCGTCTCAGAGTCTGGGACCACACACGCCACCTTTTATTTATTTTTTTTAATAAAATCCCTTGAAACTTCAGAATATAAGACATTACATCTCTTATAGACAACACATCTACCCAGCCAGCGGCAGTGCGATGCTAGTGGATGTAACAAAGTGAACATAATGTGATAAAGGTTCTTTATGTAACAAGGATCCTCCATGTAGCAAGGAGGTAATGACGATCCTTATGTAGCGTGGGTGTAACAAGGATCCTTGATGTGTATGAAGGATCGCCTTGCCTCTCATGCAGTTTCTAAATCAGGAGATGTCATGGGAACTAACTTGATTATGCCCGTGGAATCACTACAACCGTCTTAAGACCAAACATGTTTTCTTTTTTTGAAATTCTTTGATTCTCCTAAAAATAGTTTTTTTTCTTTTCTGATCTTTCTTTGGAAAATGCACATTGCCCGTAAAGTAAAAATGTAGTAATAGGAAGATGTAGGCGGGGAGAGCGAAAAACAAAGTCTATTGAGCAGATTTTAAAGACTGGATTTGACGGCTTGAGGTATCGAAAATAACCAGAGATTGGGCGAGATTTCATCAGCTCTGGACAATGTGAGTGAAGAAGCCGTTTGTATTGAATTGTGTTAATGCCCTCAGCCTCATCCTCTGAATTCCAGCGCAGACTTCTAGTCTTCTTGCCACAGACGCACGCACACATGCACGCACGTAGCTAACACCCAACGACACACACACACACACACACACACACACACACACACACACACACACACACACACACACAACCACTTACAGGATACAGGAGTCGGAGATGAAGAATATTTAATGCTTGAGTACAATCCGCCACAAACTGAGTTACAGTCCTTATCGCATACTCAGATATTTTATTTTCTACCTGTCTATATCTGTGGTTACTATGAACTATATTTACTCTTACGTGTTGACATGGTCTAGTGGACTATGTTAATGAACATGCATGTAAATAACAATACGGGTATTTCTTGCCTTAAAATTCATTTCAGTTAAATAAATCATAATTTATTCTGAATGAAATAGAAATATAACTTTGCTGAGAGTTCCGAAAAGACCAACTAACAAACACACTTTCATGACTAAAATTTTAGTAAAAAGTATTCCATCGCATCTGAAGTTTCAAAATAACTGAGAGAGAGAGAGAGAGAGTGAGAGAGCGAGGGCTCAATAGAGATCAAAGTGCGAGGGTGAGGACTGAGGAGAGTTGTCTCGCCTGACTGGCTGTAGGGCGATGCTCTGTCTTCGTTTCTAAAGATCGCATCTGACCTCGTCTTTGCACTGGATTAGGTGTTAGTGTGTGCTTTCAGGCAGACTGGAGGCACCTTGGTGCTACAAATCCTAGCTTGGGAAACATTGCTGCAGCCTTCATTATTATATCGAATGTTGACAGATGAAGTGATGTCCTCCTGAGTCATGGAGTGCACAGTCTGCTACATCCCTTTGTCATCGGATGATGAGTCTGCTTTCCTGGAATGGAGATCGGAACTAGAGACGATTCCACCCTCATTTGTCAAGTTGTATGTCTTTGTGCTGTACTTGATTTGCTGCTCAGCAAGGAATGAGTTACAGCAAGTGGTCGTTGTTGTTAATTTTGATAAGAGGGTCATCGCACTTTATGAAACAAGCACACAGACCAAAGTAAACAATACAAACATAGCAACCACAAATACGATTCTTTTGTCATTTTTGTGAGAACTGTCTTGTAGCATTTAACACGAAGAATTTTGAAAAAGCATTTTATTTTTGGTGACAGATTTTTCAGTCTTTGTCGCGAGGGTAGCATTTGCAAATACTGTCTCAGTGGAGGAAAAACATTGCTGATAATGAAATTCCTTCTTCATCATAGCCTTTATGTACAGGTTGCAAAATCTGCAGCAGTAATCCCTCTCAACGTAAAACTTTTTCCTTCATGACAAGAACACAAAATTAAAAACACCCATTGGCTTTTTAATTTTATCTTATTCGAAGTTTTTAAAGTTATGAACAATATTTTTCACGGGATAAACTTTACAGATGCTTGCGCAAGGCTTTCCTGCTGATGACAGCCTGATGTTCACCTGCTACCCGACTGTTGCCCACCTGCTGTCCTCAGGCTTCCGCAACCAAGTCAAATCCTGCTGAAGGCAAAAACATTCTGACATTTATACAGGATGAGATTTCTTGAAGAGACGACTTTACTTTGGTGTAAATGATGATGAAAAGGAAAGTCCTCCTGTGCTCGATAAGAAGACATCAATCATCGTTCGTCAGTCTGCCCAGTCACATCCGGGTGTCTCGTTCTTGTCTCAAGCGCCAAGAGCATGCTCCTTACGAGCGTATATGCTACACACATCCCGCATTATTATTATTATTATTATTATTATTATTATTATTATTATTATTATTATTATTATTATTATTATTATTATTATTATTAAGTCCCGTCCAACTGCAAAAACCGATATACACAAAAGAAATCGAATCCATGAAGATGCTCCATTCGATTTGTTATTGTGTATGATTTCATTTTCTGTCATGTTCCTCCATGATCTCACCCCTTCTGCCTTTTCATGAACGCAAGTAAAAATATTAATTTTCGAGGGCTTGTATTGAGCACGCGGATGGGGTTTTTGCCCTGTTTAGGTAACTAGTATCTTGTCCTTTACATACGCCAACCTCTTGAAGCACTCGGGTGGGACTTCAACACATTATGAGCAGTAAACGTGTTCCCAGTCAACAGCCGTCCATCATTGTTATTGCTCCATACACAGTGACACAGCTTCCTCCCCTCACCCTGACATCCCGGTAACAAGAAGGGAACACGAGTTGTTTTTTGTGGAAGTAATTTGAGGGATGATGCAGTGAAGACAGATATAATACAGAAATTCAGATGATAACAGCAAGCTTGAAGTTAAAGGGGTATCTTACTGATACAGTGAGAATGACAGTGACCAACTTTATTATTCTCAGATTTAAGATTGTTGACAATCATCTCCAGAGTCTTCATTACAAAGTAAGATAGTGCTATTGGTTGAAAATCATTAGCTTGATTGTGATTAGCATTTCTTTGGGAGGTGGAACAATGTTGGAACGTTTCCAAAGGGGTGGAATATGGCCTGAATCAAGAGAGAGAGAGAGGGAGGTTGAAACAGTCCACACAGCCATGCAAGACATGATGTCTACACACCATCTCTGACTTTCTTGCGCCGTATCTTGTAATTCAGTAAAATAGTGCCCCATACTTTGAGTATTAAAGGTTGGACATCATCATCATCATCATCATCATCATCATCATCATCATCATCATCATCATCATCGTCGTCGTCGTCGTCGTCGTCATCGTCGTCATCGTCGTCGTCGTCGGAAGTGATCAACGCCCCCAATCCCGCTTAACACATCCTCTGTCGCTCACGTGACTTTCCGCCCACGTGCCTGCATGAAAGGACACGTGAATAAATAGATAACAAACTGTGAAGTCTACAAACCCCTTCCCTTCCCCAGTGCCGATCCTTGAGTGTGGTTTCTACTCAAACTGCTTCATCTCATATTTTTCCCTCGTTGTCCAGACTTCCTTGACCCAGATATTATCCCTCCCGTACCCTCCTGACTCCCACACGAGACACACGCGCCTGCTGACAAGCCCCGTAGCAATCGATTCTTGTGTAATATCATTACCAGGAGTTGGCTTTTCGTGAAGAGAGATCACTCCGCCTACCCTTGCTCGGGGACCGGATGTTACGACATCGCTGTCTCCATTACACCCTTGCTTGACTCACCAGTTCTTATATTACCTGTCACCAGGTGCGATGAATAATAACCTGAAAAGTTTATCTGTCTTTTTTTGTGGACATGCAGCAGATTGCTCACGTGTCTGACCTAAAACCACAGAATCAAAGACACTTAGATTGTTGGGGGGGGGGGGAAACAAACACGCCGACAATGAGATGACTCGGAGTACAGGTGGGCAGCGCCACATCATTGTAAAAAGGCGATGGTCGCCATCTCACCTGATTCACTCCCTGGATCGATTCCTCGACGTCTTTCATATACAGCGCATTAAGTTCGCTTTCATAGAGAGAAATGAGCTTTACACATCATCATCATCATCATCATCATCATCATCATCATCATCATCATCATCAATACCATACACGACTTTACAACTACTTTGGAACTAGACACGAAAACGCCAACAAAAATCTATATTTAAGATAATATACATATACATCCATACACAGATATAATCGAAAATTATTCACCACACGAAATGATTAAAATAATTATACCGACATATCAAACCATAACTCCCACTTACACATGAAAGTCTTATTAGACAGACAGTTCTGTAGAAATCCTCTTTCTAGCTTCAGCCATCAGGTTTGGACCTCCAGCGTAAGACGAACACCGACACCACAACACCGACACCACAACATCGACACCACAACACCGACACCCCACAACACTGACACCACAACACCGACACCACAACATCGACACCACAACACTGACACCACAACATCGACACCCCAACACCGACACCACAACACCGACACCCCAACCACAACACTGACACCACAGTCTGTATCGTGGTTGCCGCCCCTGTGAAAGCCCAGCAAGATCCGGCGCACCAATATACGAATAACGCAAATATAAAAAAAAGAAAAAATCCTGGACAGAAAAATAGTCCTTACAGTCTACTAATCTTTCAGCTTTTATTTACAATATTACTAATTACAGAATCCCCAATTAATAATTCATATTCAATCAAAAACTTATACACTCAAACATTCAGAAAACCAGATCCATGTAGTTGTTCCTTGTATGTGTTCGTGTGTGTGTGTGTGTGGGGGGGGAGTTTGGTGGTTAGTGTTTGCGGGTGGGGGGAGGCGGTCAATGTGTGTGTGTGACGAATTAATTACCACGGATAAGAGGATCTGGGCTAACCAGCCCGAGGGGGATGGGACTCTCTGCTGGCTCGCTGTACCCACTGTAAGCCCCTCACACCAAATCACCCGTGGTTCGCACTTTTCACACGCTTACGTATTACAACTACGTTTTCCCACGTGTGCACACACAACCAACAGACAAGGTTGGAAACCATATAAAATTATAATTACACACAAAGTAAAATCAGATTGAGCACACTAAAAGATCATAGGATAATATAGTGACATTCCATATAGGTACAAAGATCTGTTGAGAGTTGTTACTCCCGCTCATACACAAACAACATCAGATGTTTACACTTAAAATACATACGACACGGACCCGTAGTCCGTTCTCTGACCACCAGTCCTTGAAACCACTTCTTGAACTGCTTCAGCCCTTCACACTGGGATGGTCCACTGAACACAGGCTGTATTCTTGACGACTTGTGTCGCCCTCTTCCGCCGTGGCTCTGGCTGCCTCTTTGGCCTGATTCCCCGGGAACCCTGTCCCCAGACCTCTGGAACGTACGACAGGTGTAGTTCCGTCTCTTGAGACCCGTCGCCTTCACTCACGCGGTTGCATACGCTCTCGACTCAGAGCGGGCGTTCTTCCTCTCCCTGTCAGGCTGTCTTCGTGACCTTATTATCGCACCACTAGACCCGAGTGGTACTAGCTGGTGGAAATACAGGCCACTGTAGACAGAGATGGACCAACGCCGATCTCTTGTACCCGGCACCCACCTGGCGGTACACACATCTACCTCCTTCGAGGGTTGGAGCGAAAAAGCCTCTTTCCTTGTCTCTTCTCAGCGTCCACGTGGTCAGGTGTGTCAGAGGCTTCCCATTGGCTCTTGCACTCTCGCATTTCCTCGCGACACACGCGCTTCTTTACTAGCCAATCGTGCATCGGTCTACAGGTTACCCACGTGGTCTGCCATACACTCTCGCTGGTCACTACATAACCTATCATAACCCTTGCCTAATAACCACTTTACCGCGCCCCATCGTCTGCCTTCTTCGCTCGTCACAGACGGCCCGTCTACTGCAAGGAAAACAACCGCCATTGTCCGGGCTAGGTGCGCTGGGCCCTCAATTAGCGGTCTACCCCCTAGGCGATACTAGGGTCCGTTCTTGCCTAACCGGCCAGTTCCCAGGCCCTACTGATACTAGCGGTCGACCAACGGTTGTAAAAACACACTTAACTCTATTGTTCCCTCACCGCTTAGTATTGCTGAAGGTCCTACTTTTACTTAAATTTAGAACTCGACCATTTTGCTCTGGCCTTGAACCAGCCGGTTCGTGACAGTGTGAATGGAGCGGGGTGGGTAGTGTGTGTGGTTTGAGTAAATGTATGACTGACAAATAGTTAGGTGTTTTTAATATTTTGTGAGCATTCCCTTCCTAACATAAAGATCTGGTTCCTACAAGACTTTGTCGGTGTACAGTGGGCAGTGAGCGATCCTTGTCCATTCCCCGTAGCGAACATTATCTTATCCACCTTGTTATCTTTGTTTATTTATTGCTTCACCAGACTGTTGGACTCGTGTGTTGTAGTAGGTAGTGGCGGCACGTGGAAATCTTACGCAAGAGAATCACGTGGCAGCGGGCGGAATTGTCGGCAGACGAGACTTGCACGAGGAAATCAGGGTATGAGAGCTGGGGTGGGTTGGGGGCGGGCTTTGGGCCTTACGTGGGGCTGTTTATATGGAGATCAACCCACGCAATGATCGCCTTCCATTTGCAACAATCTGTGATTACGAAGTTTTATTTAATGCTGGAAGTCCCTGCTTCCATTTAGGGACATCGACATGTTATACGTTAAGAGCGCGGAAACATGTACTGTGCTCCCCTTGTTTATTAGAAAAGTTAAGAAGGAGGGGTTTACATTGACACAC
The DNA here is from genome assembly GCA_004794655.1 of Marisa cornuarietis. NCBI lineage: Eukaryota > Metazoa > Mollusca > Gastropoda > Architaenioglossa > Ampullariidae > Marisa > Marisa cornuarietis. The sequence continues at coordinate 261,866 of SMMW01000123.1, read as the reverse complement.
AAAGGAAAATAAAACTGTTTAGAATCTCACAAAGAGTGTGATCATTTTAAATTTCATCTATTTTCGTGTCTGTTCATATGCAAAATGTTGAAGGTTATGTAGGGTGTTGTGTTTAATAAGAAAAATTACACCGGACTCTTTCGTCTGGTCCAGCGAAGTCTCGTTCTCCATCACGTGATCTGATGACGTCTGCGTGTTTTTTTTTTTTAATTGGTGTTTTACGCCGAGCCAGCAACTAAGGTTATATCATGACAAGGCAGCCAGGCCTGTAAACAGATGCCACATGCAGAGAAAGAACAGCGTGCCCGAGACGAGAACTGAACCCAGGACAGCCAACCTTCACTGCGTTGGTGACAAGGCGCCACCGGACCGCCCTCGTCTGCGTGTGACTGTTTACCAAGAAACAAAGAAATGTGCTGCACCCGATTGTCCAATCAATGGGTGGGGTTCTGCTTTACATAAGTGCTCTCTGTCTGTCATTTTCCATGGTAACGTCATCTGTGCGCATCTATGTTGTGCGCATTTCCGGTTTTAAACTCGAAGGTCAGAGGTCACTAACCCCGGCGTCAGGTTATGGAAACGAATGATTAGGAGTTAGAGCAACATCATCCAAACCCACACATGCGCACACCAACCAGTGTCACACAGCGCAACTGCCAGTCCTGAAAGAGTTAAGCAAAAATCAGGCAGCGAGATGGAAGAAGATGCTGACCACCTGCACAAAAACTGGCCCCCGTAATGTGATGATCTCCCCCCCCCACTACCCCCCTACAACCATTGGGCGACTACCGTTTTTAACGAGGTTTACGCTAAAATGTGTTATATTGGTAATCAATCATTTTGTTAATCAATCAATCAATAACAAAAAGCAGGTGATCGGCTTTTTTATGGTAAACAGTTCGCATTTCGAGCGGATGTATATCCCAAGAGCAGCACCTAACCGTTCTCAAGCGCCATTTGTTTGTGTTAACCGCGATTTTGCGGGAAGAATAAACCCGAAGCTTAGTGACTATGAAAGCGATGAGCAGCAAGTGGTTCAGTGTCTCTAGGGCATGGCATGTACAAGGTAGAGATCAGCCACTTTCTTCCAAGTTGAACTTTAATAAAAGATACAGTGTGGGTGGTAGGGGTTGTTGGGGTGGGGGTGGGGGTGGTGATGATGAGGATGATGATGACTTGCCTTGATAGGAAGCCTTGATAAATATGTTGTTTAAAAAATAATGAGTGCCATGCAAGGTATTACGGAAACTGTCCTTACTTCACTCAAGAAGAAAAATAATCAATATAGAAAAATAAAATAAACTCATTTGATAAACATTTTCAGAACTAAGTGAAGAACCACAACCCAAGGATCTGAGTGCAAGTTTCTCATTTCAGCTGGAGAAGGAAGATTGGAAAGAAAGAGGAAGAAAAGTAACTTCAACGAAGTGGCTTCCCTTTAGTCTTTGCCGTACACGCCACTGGAACAGACAGAAAGAAACCAGGACAGATGAGAGCCAGCGAGACAGAGACAGAGAGAGAGAGTGAGAGGTCGTAATCGACTGCACTCCTAAAGCCCCAGAAAACTGAATTTCTTGAAGTGGGTCAAACACGTTTCAAGGCCACCAGAAGTTCCCATGATCCCTCGTAAGGACCGAGGAAAACATCGATCAGGAAGTCGTACAAACCTACGAGGCCCCCGCAAAAGGCACAGAAGCAGTTCATGGAGGGCGACCTGTCCTACATCATGGGGGGGGGGTGGGTGGCCACACTGGTATCTGGCGGCCAGACCTCTTGATGTCCTCCGGGGCACGAGGACAGGTCAATAGAACTGTGTTGACGAGTCGGTGTCTGGGCTGGGTGGCTGGAGTCTGGGGACTTAGAGCCGCCGACATATAAACCTTCCTCCGACCTTCTCTCTTTCGTAGACAACATTTGGATAATACGCTCTGACCTAGTTGGCGCGTGGCACGTGCCAGGACGTTCACGTGCTTCACGCCACAGACTGCGACCTGCTTGGGGTTTGTTTTTCAGGGTTAGAAGAAGAGACTTTTTATTATGCTCTTTTTTTCTTCGCCTTTCCGCCCTTCTATGTCTTGTGTTTGTCCTGCTGCCTTCCATCATCATGTAAGTGCTGGAATGTCACTAAGGAAGTGGTACACTGGGGCGAGCAGGTCTCCTCTTGTGACCTGTGCTGTAACCTCTGACCTGCTTCTTCGACCAGTTCGTAGAGGAAGGTAGAGGAAGGACTCATGATGTTTAGAGGTTTTTAAAAATATTTTTGGAGATTTCGAATGTGAATGATGCTGCACTTGACTAAAATTTCTGAAATAATAATAATAATAATAAATATTAATATTATTATACGATTGGATGAGTAACTGGATTGTTATTTTCAATTGTTATTGTTGGATGTGATATTTAAGGCGTTTTTATTATTGATGAGTTCTGGTGTTGTACTCTGTTATCAAGAATCAATAAAAAAAAGTAGTGATCAAGTCAGAAATGAATTCAAAGCAAAGAGTTAGTTCTGAAGAAAAGTATTATTTTACAAACAACCTTCTCCCACACGGTGACACAGCTCATATCCCACATTTCAGTTTTCATTTCAGCCTTCATTAGACATAGTGACCTGAAAACCTAAGCCAGATTTTACGACCTCAAAGTGAATTTGGCTGCAAGATGAAGATTTAGCACAAGATGCCCTGTTTAAGCACCAGTCCGCAGCTTTCAGAACTTGACAATCGATTTTGCATTAGGAAAAATAGACCTCCCTCCTTCCAACTCCCCCGTTTCTCTTACTTCTCTCTTTCTTCTCACTCTCTCCTTTTCTTAGCTGTCTCTGTCGCTCTTATTTTCTGTCTTGCATATCATTCTTGCCTTCTTCTTGTTTCTCACTCACTCTCTCCTCACTCTGCGCCTCTTCTCTATAAAGGTACCTTACATTTCTCTCTCTCTTTCCTCACTCTGTACATCTTCTCTATACAGGTATCTTACATTTCTCTCTCTCTTTCCTCACTCTTTACCTCTTCTCTATACAGGTATCTTACATTTCTCTCTCTCTTTCCTCACTCTTTACCTCTTCTCTATACAGGTATCTTACATTTCTCTCTCTCTTTCCTCCCTCTGTACATCTTCTCTATACAGGTATCTTACATTTCTCTCTCTCTCTTTCCTCACTCTTTACCTCTTCTCTATACAGGTATCTTACATTTCTCTCTCTTTCCTCACTCTGTACCTCTTCTCTATACAGGTATCTTACATTTCTCTCTCTCTTTCCTCCCTCTGTACATCTTCTCTATACAGGTATCTTACATTTCTCTCTAGCTTCCCCTCAATACTACCCTGTCTCTCTCTTTCTAGAAATTACTCATGAAATGTTACTCACTGCTCTCCCCCTGCTTCCCATTCCCTCACCTGTTTTTCAGTACCTGAGAAATATATTTCATTACTGTCGGAGACGGTAGTTATTGATGGCAGCTTGAGGACCCGGAGCATCACCACACACAAAACTGCTCTAAACTTTCAAACACTCTGGAATTTTTGGAAAAGAAAAAGCAGCTAAACACACTTAAGAAATGCAGCACGGAGTAGCTATGTTGGAAAAGAAAGCAAGTTTATTTTTATGTTTCATGGCTTCTATTCATCGAACCTTATGTGTAGTAAGGTTCAGACCAATGGTAAACTGTATCAGACTCGTGCATTGCTAAGTCGTTAGCCTATTAAAAGTTGACATGTTAGTACAGTAAGAAAACACTGAAATTGATTTAATACAACAACAGAACACTGAAATACATTTCATATCGTTTTTACCCCCCCTGTCCAAGGGATCGTAATGATCTCTGTACATGATAGTGTGTAGAGAAACAACAGGTCAGTCCTGTATGCCTTTTTTTGTATGGCTCTTATTCTCTCTCTATAAGCTGTTCCGTGCAGGGTTTACTGTTTATCATGAAATCGTTTGTATATAATGTTTTTAGAACATAGTGACAATTATTGAAGATCTTGTTTCCTTAAACATCGCATCCCCAAATGAATCCCAGTGATCTTTAAAGAAATTAACTCTGAACAGGAGAACTACTTTTAGTTCAGTCAGGTGACTTCCTATTCCACCCTGTGGAGAAAAGCGGTGGGTGGTGACCGTACCCTCCTTCCCTTTGTGTACGGATCCCTGAGTGTACTTGTATCTATCTATCCTCCGACCACTGTAAAGATAAAGGAAACAAATCATATAAGCTATACAAGGGTGTGTACAAAGCTTGAGTCTCGATCCCAGGGAGTTAAAAGGGATGTCTAGTTGTCATTAATACGAAACAGGAAGAATTAGCTTTCTTCAAACACGAGTGTGGTTGTCTGGTCTGTTGATGTTCATTGTCGTTGAAACTTACACAAAATCAATTCAAACGTAACAAGTAAATAACTTTTCTATATAATAAACATTAAGCAAATAGAAACTTTTCAATTTTGTCACTGACCCTTAAACATAAAAATATTCAAATGTCGACTGTCGGTGACGTTAACAACTAATCTGTGTGTGTGTGTGTGTGTGTGTGTGTGTGTGTGTGTGTGTGTGTGTGTGTGTGTGTGTGTGTGTGTGTGTGTGTGTGTGTGTGTGTGTGAGGGGCAGGGTAGAGCTCTCGTTTTGGACACACCACCCTCTAACCCCGCTCCAACCCGTTTTTTTTTACGGCGTTAGTACAAATAACTTTCTTAGTAAAACAGATTTCGTTTCCTTAATACATGCTGTCAAATATTGGTATCAGCTCCCGTCTTTTGTTCTCCGGTATCTAAAACTTAACCATAGCCATTGGCTATTTTTCACAGAGGAGCAAAACGTTTTGTCTCCGGGATATGGGTGAGGTCGCACTTTATTTCTCTTGCCTCTTATGATCGTTGACATACGGCTACTTAAAGAAACCTTACAGCTGCTGTGTGATGACACTTTTATTTATTGCAGCGTTTGCTACAAGTACAGCAGAAGTCTGAGCCACTCATTTGCTGACAACATGCCGCTGGGCCGACAATTGTGAAGGGAGATAACACCCCATGTACTACAGGGAATAATATGAGACAGATCGCGAGTTACGTCCCCTCGTCTAACGAGCTGGCGTTGCTCAGACAATTTCCTCGGGTTTGGCGGCAAACCACGGAGAGTTTCAGCTACAGGCACAACCCACCAAACAAGCAAGATTCAGCCAAGATTGGCCCAGCTTGGGGAAAATTTGTGACATTGGTTCGCCATTTGCCAAGCGTCTCCCAAGCACACGCCAGCGAAATAAAGTCGCTCAATCGCTCTCTCTGGTCTTCAGTTACAGATCTTCACGTTTCCTTGCAAGTTTTCAAGGTACAAGCATCCAGATTTTAAATATTCATCGATCAGTATATGAAATTTTAGCAAAGATGAGGGATTCCTACTTAGTAAACTGACGAAGCACCGATAGGAATGAGACTGGTGACAAGATCCAGACTTCAAAGTAGAAACCAACAATTGACTTTTTAAACGAGGGAGAAGAGGATTTGTCTCTGCTTAAAGACAGTAATTTCCTTTTGTCTGTTGGCATGGTCACACAGTTTCCACTGGACTACACGCATTTAGTGTGTTTAGATGTCACTAGAAGACTATCAGCAACGGTGTTAGGCTTGGAATTAATCAAACCAAACAAATTTCAAGTATTCTTCAGCAGTCAGAGGGCTACATTGCTAGAGAGTTTTCTAGGAAATGTAGTCTTAATGAAAATGAAAGGTGAAATTTTTTTACTTCTGACTCATCTTGCTGCAGATGTGAACTAGATTTATATTCAGCATTTGCATTTAAAAACTTTTGGGGGAGTTTCAAAAAGCTTGTACGAGTGCAAGTGTGTTGGTATGAGAGAATGGTTGTTAGTGAGTCAGTTTACAAATACTCAGTTTGTAGAAGCTGCTATAACACAACACTTGTTGACATTGTGTGTGGTCTCTGAAGTCAGTGGCATTGGCCGTGTTGCTAGCGGCCATGGTTTATGTGCTACTCATCATAAACTTGTAGCAGTCTTTACAAATAATCGTACATCATGCACATTTTTTAACTCACTCACTCACTCACTCACTCACTCACTCACTCACTCACTCACTCACTCACTCACTCACTCATATGATAGTATACATAACTTACTTGAAAAAAAAATAAATCTGTGTCATAATACCATATTTTTGCCAGTAATTTCAACGGCATCTAACGCTTTAGATGACCCACTTATTCATAACTTTGAACAGGCTCGAGTAAAGACATTCAAATGGCAGAACCAATTATTTCAGATATCGATTCCCGCAGATGTTTTAGGTGGCGCCAAGTCCGGTTCTACCATCAGGGAAACGAGGCAGTCGCCTAGGGCACAGTACGGAGGCAGGGGGCGCAAAAATTGGCTGCTGTTTTTTTTTTTTAAGTGATGAATAATGTTAGGGAAAAATAAATCATTTTCATAGAATGACATTTGCATACCTTTCCTCTGCTTACAGGTTGACCACCACGCGAAGAAAACCTACATGCTACAAGCAGAAGAAAAATGTCATTCTATGAAAATAATATGTTTCCTTAACATTATTTATCTTTAAAAAGAAATCAGCAGGCCATTGTTGCACTTTCCTCCGTAGCTGCGCCCTAGGTGACTGTCCAGTTTGCCTAATGGTAGAACCTGCCCTGTTTGAAACAATGAAATACAAGCTAGGTAGCATTTTTGATGCTCTCGTAGATATTTCTGAGAATGCAAGCCTTCAGGGATCATCAGTAGTGCAACACGAGCTCAAGCTCGCTCTCTTGCTAATCACATTTGCCAGTTTAGATTTGTTGCAGCACTAGTGATATGATATCACATCTTGTTTGAAATGAATATTACCAAGACAAAGAAGCTGGTTTAAAGACAGCAACAAAGCAGATGCAGCAAACCCTGGAATATCTCAAGAAGGTGAGAGCTGACGAGGAATTTAAGCAAGTATTAGCAAATGCAGCAGAGATTATATGTGATTTAGAAATACAGCCAAGCTTTGAGAAAGACCAAGAAAAAGAAGAACTAAAGAACAATTTCACTACGAGGCTGCCGACGACAGACCCTGCTGAAAATTTCAAAGTCAGTTTTTGTTCTGCTATGGTGGACACAACCACTGTGTCCATTGAAGACAGATTTAAACAGATTCAGGAGCACAGTGCATTCTTTGGATTTCTTTATGAAATCCAAAGCATTTCTGAAAAACCAACGAAGGAAATTCTACTATCTTGCGAGGTCTTGGAGGTACTAATGCACAGAGACAACAAAAACATCAACGCGGAGGAAGTCTGTTCTGAATGACAGGTTGTGGCTAGAAGGCTTCCCAGGCTTAAAATGAAAACCAAAGAAGTCTCAACATTCATTATCCAAAATAAACTCGATTTGATTTTGTGTCGAATGTGGTAATTTTCAATTTTTATTGACAGTGCAGAACGGAGCTTCTCAAATTTAAATTACATATGTAATTAAAAGTAATATTAGATCAACAATGTTGCAAGAGAGACTGACTGGGGTGGCCACCATGTCTAGTGAGCATGACATGGCAAATGAAGGAAACTAAATCTGAAGGAAATGATAACTTCTTTTAATCATCAATTTTATAAACAGGACATCTAAATAAATTGCAAAATAAATTTTATAACTTGTTCACTTTTGGTAGGGTAATGGGTGCAGCATTTGTCTTTCGCCTAGGTCTAGGTGTTTTATTTCTGTCAGTAAAGTAGTCCTACTCTGCGACCTCTCTCTCTCTCTCTGCCTGTCTGGCAGCTTCCTTGATGTAGGTGCACTCACTCACCGCTCCAGTGTGTATCCAGAGAATGATACAGGCTGACTCCTCTCTCACTCTACCTCTTTCTGTTTCTCACACACCTACACACGCTCTCTCTCTCTCTCACTCTCTCTCTCTCTCTGTCTTTTCGTATAAATATCTAAATCATAAACGGAAGGATTTCTTAATGGACGATCTCAAACCAAACAATGTCTCACACAGGACTAGGATGACGGATGTTTTGCGAAGTCCTGAACACTATGCTAACCTTTCCCTCAACTGCTTCAAGTAGCTGCATGGTGGTCTTTTCTCTTATCATACCTGCCATTCCTGTGGCTGTGGGCATGTGTGTCTGGTACTCTTTATGTGTAGGCGCTTGTGTGTGTGTGTGTGTGTGTGTGTGTGTGTGTGTGTGTGTGTGTGTGTGTGTGTGTGTGTGTGAAAGAGCGAGAGAGATTGTAAACCCGATTGCTTATATCAAAGCACTGATTGGTTGGTCTTTGACCTTCTTTTCCCATATGCAAATGAGCCAGCCTCGTTCCGTATACATTTCAAGTTAGAAGTTATAGAATGCAATCTATAAATATAGATTTCTAATGTATAGCTAGAATGCATTCTATAGCTAAAGAACTGAAAGGTATATATAAAATGAATTGGACAGCAACTTCTGAGTATAATATAAATGAAACACTTCGGTGTTATACTTATAGAATGCAATGTATAGCTATAGAATGCAATCTATAAGTATAGAATGAATTGTATAAATATAAAATGCAATCTATAAGTATAAAATGCAATGTATAGCTATACATTACATTCTATTATTATACATTGCAATGTATAGCTAGAAATAGCAAATTTGAGAAAATTCCCCTCTTGGCGCCCCATAGCTCTCTCCCTCTAAGCACACCCAGGGGAAGATGGCCTAGCAGCTGGCAAAATTGCAAATAATGCTCTAGAGTCTAGAGAGTGCATTTTCCCACCACCATTCACAGTGCCAAAACCCTATAAAAATTCAGCTTAATAATGCACGAACCTAATTTTATCTTCGTGTTCACAGGGCGCACTTTTAGCGCAAGATGAGAGTCTGGAATGTTTACATCTGACTTTTCCCTCTTACACTCCTCTTCACTGTTCCCTGTCGCCTTAAAGCAAATTGGCACACCTGCACATAGGTCTTTCACCTCTAGACAGGGATGAGGCTATTTTGTTAAACTTAACTGACATTTCTTTGGGGAAGGACCCCAGACTTTACAATGTAAACGCTCTCCAAAGCCGAGGGTCTGTAGTCTCCGCCTTCTGTCCTTCTGCTACATTCTGGCTGAAAATCTGGATATCAAGGAATTTTCTGTAGACTGTGCTGTAAAAATATAGTTATTTTTGTGAAGCGCCTTGAGCTTGCCCTTAGGGTAGGGATAAGCCGCTATACAAGAGAACTTTATTATTATTATTTATTATTATTATTGTATAGCTTGAGTCACGTGATCCGTAAGACTTCAACCACTTCCGTGTTTCCTTACAACTGCAGTGTCTGATAAGTCTGACTTTTAGAGAATTCCATCTGTAGATAGACATATTTTCTTTTGACTTTGACATTCTATTCGAAACACGATATTTATTTCACTCTAGAATTCGGGTGTGTATTATTAGGCTAGCACACTACCTTCAGACATCTTTAGCCTCATCTCAACACCTTAACCCACCTGAGTCTTCCCAATAAGGATTAGCGAGAAAAAACTGGGGGGAAGGGGCAGGTAGAAATACCCACGAATACCCTTTTACCAGTTGGCTGCGGTTTGATTTAATTAGGAAAAACTGATAACCAAACTCACAGCTAATAAATTCCTTCCGACAGATCCGCCTTTGCGGATATCATTCCTTCTGTCGAGAAGTAATCCCTGGCGGCGTAGAAATATACACATTGTCACACGCCCTCAGCTGAATCAGTTTACCAGGCTATACGACTCACAAAAAGATGTTTACACAGTAAAATATTCAGAGTCTTTCGTGTATGAGAGAGGTCGGAGCACAAACGCTGTCTTATGAGAAATGAATCAATGAATAAAGTATTTATATGAAGCCCTCGTTCTTGCTACAGCACTTTGTAGAGCTCTTGAACACATGCACACGCATACCTATACACACAGAAACACATAAATTAAATACGAATGTTATATAATGTCAGCTCGTGCAAACTGTGAACGTGGAATATTTTTACTGCATTTTCTTTTCTTTTTTTAATCTCAGATAATGTGGTGAGACTCCCTCTGCGCTGCATCGTGCACTTCTGCCAGCTGCGTGCACACTTCAATCTCGCAACAACAACAAAAAATTCTTTTTCATGGATTTGTTTTGCACCGTGTTCGTCTTGCACACCGGTTCTCTGCTGAATGTATCATTTATCATACCATTTTTAATGATGATGATGATGATTATTATTATTATTTATCACATCCATCCCTTTCATTCAGATAGCCGTGTGGCGTCCGATGTTTGAGATGCACCCGGTTCGAGGCCCCTATTGGTCGGTGTTTGAAAGAAAAATTTGAAAGAATGTGAACAGTCGTTTATCCAGCAAACACGCACAACGAACAACGAACTACAGCTTACAGACGGCGGTGGAGTGGGGCGGGGGAGGTTGAGTTTGGGGGGGGGGGTAGCGCACGTAAGGACCCGGGGCGAAGGCGAGATGCGCGGCTTGATAACCTCCCCTTCCCCGCGCTGTGCGCGCTCGCTCGCCGACACTTCACGTGCGACCTTGGGCGTCTGAGGTTTTGCTCACAGGCGCACGCAGTGTGGCGGCCGTGCATGACTAAGCAAGCACGTGGAGCCGCCGGCGAGCCAGTGGCCTTGGCCTCGGATGTGTGCTCGCGCTGCAGATTTGGCGCGCTCCCCCAGCATCCTCACTGCAGCGCCTTCTGCCGGTGTGCTGTATCACCATCCTGTCTTCATGCGCACGCATGTTTATTGCATGCATCGGCGTGCACTATGCCTCAAGCATTGTCCTTATCACAATCACTTTTCCCTTGTTGCCTCGGGCATGCAGACAATGTCGAAGAAACTTGCAACAAGAGAAAGGTGATTGTAACATACACACACTTAGCCGTTTCTTTCACACACAGATTTGTGCAGGTGCGAATCCTTAGAGACACAAAGAAAATGTCCCTTTGACTTTTCCAAGTCTTGTTAACGAATGGTGTGCTGCTGCTGTAGTCATCTTCTGCCTTTCATAGTCTTATATGCTGGCGAGATGGCAGACATCGTAGGCCAAAGACTGGTTGTTAATGGGCTCAACTTGGGAATAGGCGGCTCGAAACTCGTCCCAGGGCCTGTGGTTGTAAAATCCTTCCCCTCACTCCTCCATCCGTTCATTCTTCATTCTCTCTAGCTGCCTTCCAGAATTTTTGGAGGAGGTAGCATACATACCCTACACCGTCCGCGGAATAAACAGTGCTCATTGACCTTTGTACCGGATAATAAACTGGTAAACAGGCTGAGATGAAAGACTAATAAACATGCTCAGTAAATGGGTTGTACTAATCACACTACAGTGGAGACTTTAATAGCTCCCTAAAGTATTTCCGGGTCAACGGTTGTGACTAGGATGTTGAGCTGCACACTCAAACATTGGCTTTCCTGGTCCCACCATCCCTGCTCAGTTTGCTGTGTGTCAGTTATATTGCAGTCGGCACAGAAATCTTGGAAACTGAATCCCAGAGAACTGGATCCCAGTTGACAACAGGGTGCTGGCTCAATCAAACTGTCTGCGTGCTCGTGACCTGCATAGTGATCGGAATAGAACTCGATTCGTGTCAATGTTCACAGGAAGATGAATGTAACCCAAGCTTCAAGTGTTCATGCAGATAAGAAGGTATGTAGAACGGTCTTCTTCAAAGATATCCATTTCAATTAATTTTTTTAGATTCGTCAGCAAGTTTGTTTTTGTTTTTTTGTTGATATATTTATATGGAGAGATATTAGTTTCGTTCCGTGTCAGCAAATTTATCCGCAGGTTTAGTTCTGCAGCAGGTTTACTCCTGAAATGTACCAGGAGGTTTTACTGTTAGAGATATTACCAGGTTTATTTCTATAAAATATATCAGGGTTTACTTCTATATAGCAACAGGGTTTATTTCCATGCGCTATATCAGCAGTTTGGGGATACTCTGTACTTCTTCACGATGAGGGTGTGTGGTTAAAGAACTCCATCCTCTCGATGTACTGAGCAAAAGGTTACCTGTAGAATGTGCACATCTTAACCTGGAGAACCCCCAGCTGCAAGAAGTCACCATAAACGCCCAGAAATAAAAGTCGACAAAGACAGCATCCGCCTCAAAATAAAAAAAAAGAAAAGCCGAACAAAACACGAACAGCAATAAAAGTCGACAAAGACAGCATCCGCCTGAAAAAAAAGAGAGAGAAGAGAAAAGAAACGAAAAAAAAACCCGGACAAAACATAAACATAAAAATCAAAGTCGACAAAACAGCATCAGCTTCCCCAACAAATAAATCAATAAATAAATAGCCGAACAGCACACACACAAAAAAAATAAAAGTTGACAAAGACAGCATCCACAGTGGGAAAAAAAATCAAGATGGAAAAATGCCGAGCAAAACACATAAAAGTCGAAATAAAAGTCGACAAAGACAGCATCCGCCTCTTTAAAAAAAAAAAAGAGAGAGAGAGAGGATTAAAGAAACGAAAAAAAAAGCCGAACAAAACACAAACAGAAATCAAAGTTGACAAAGCACCTGCTTCAAAAATATAAACAAATAAAAAAACCGAACAACTCACAAACAGAAATCAAAGTCGACAAAGACAGGATCCGCCTAATAAAAAAAAAAAAAAAGCCGAACAACACACAAACACAAATAAAAGTCGACAAAGACAGGATCCGCTTTAAAAACAAAACAAAAAAAAGGCGAACAACACACAAACAAAAATAAAAGTCGACAAAGACAGGATCTCCTTAACAAAAACAAAAAAAGCCGAACAAAACACAAACAGAAATCAAAGTCGACAAAGACAGGATCCCCTTAACAAAAAACAAAAAACAAAAAAAGCCGAACAAAACACAAACAGAAATCAAAGTCGACAAAGCACCTGCTTCAAAAATATAAACAAATAAAAAAACCGAACAACTCACAAACAGTAATCAAAGTCGACAAAGACAGGATCCGCCTAACAAAAAAAAGCCGAACAACACACAAACACAAATAAAAGTCGACAAAGACAGAATCCGCTTTAAAAACAAAACAAAAAAAAAGCCGAACAACACACAAACAAAAATAAAAGTCGACAAAGACAGGATCTCCTTAACAAAACAAAAAAAAAAAGCCGAACAAAACACAAACAGAAATCAAAGTCGACAAAGACAGGATCCCCTTAACAAAAAAAAAAAAAAAGCCCAACAACACACAAACAGAAATAAAAGTCGACAAAGGCAGGATCCCCTTAACAAAAAACAAAAAACAAAAAAAGCCCAACAACACAAACAGAAATCAAAGTCGACAAAGGCAGGATCCCCTTAACAAAACAAAACAAAACAAAAAAAAAAACCGAACAACACACAAACAGAAATCAAAGTCGACAAAGACAGGATCCGCTTTAAAAAAAAAAAAAAAAAAAAAAGCCAAGAGCGCTCAAACATCTCTCCTTCCCGTGTACGACTCCTCACATCCGGGTGGGTGGAGTCAGACAGCTCAAGGGAACAAACCTCACAGCCTTGCTGAACCAGGCGAGCTATAGGGACTCACACGATAAGATATGAATCCTGGTGAGCGCGCTCACGCACTCTCTTACTCACACACACTCACACACACACTCACATTCTTGCTCTTTCTAACTCCGCCAGAAGTACACAGGTGCCGAGACATGCCAGCCAGCGTGTAGTGCCAGCAGCGTGTAGTGACCACTGTGTAGTGACACCCAAGCAGACGGCCTCCAGCGTCGCCCGAGTGGACGGTGACGTCAGCGCCAGCGCAGCCAATGGGAGCGGTCGTGACGCAAGTGATGGGCTGGGAGCGCATAATGTCGCTGTGTGCCGGCGAGAGGCGAACTGCGAGTGTGTCACACACATTGTGAGTACTTCAAGGCCAGTATGGCGGCTACCACCCTCACACCACTGATGTGTTTTGTGACCAGCAGCGCTAATCACTCCCTGCAACCCGCAGTCTTCGTCTAACGTGCGGACATTTTACATTTTCCTTTCGCCTCGTCGACATGTCTGCCGGAAAGCAGTCGCTCAGTGGAGGATTGTGTACTAGCTGCTCGTGACCGATATGAGAAGCCGGCATCTAGTGTGAAGCAGGTAAACCACACTTTCTTCTTCTTCTCCCACCCCTATCTTAGTCTTAACTCTCCATTTACCAACTGCCTTTACTTGCTGCTTGATGACGGGAAACCAGGTGTGAACAAATACATGAGTTTGCGTGCATTGTAATGTGGATACATTCAGACTTTCCAGTAATCGTCTTTTATCAGTGAACTTCCGAAATGGGTCACAGGATACGAAAAAAAACACCACCCCTACCCCTATCTTGGAAGGAAGATGGTTGAATTGTGTACACCGACTGACTGGGCTTTCCTTGTCGGCCATGTGTAGCCATGCTGAGGAGACGCCAGGGGAGCAGGTCGGTGGAGGAGGGGTGGATGGGTGTGAGGAGGGGGCCCAATAAGAATATGTGGGGGGGGGAGGCCCAATAAGAATGTGGGGAGGAGGAGGAGGACTTGACCAGGAACATGGAGGCGCATCGAGGGCTACACTGGTCGATAATGCTTGCTCAGAGAAGAAGGAAGTGACTCTGCCGCCGGCTGCAAGAGGTGGATCGCCACCCAGCCAGGCGCTCAAGTCAATGCGTGCAGTAGAACCACCCCCACCCCACCCCGCCTCGCCTCATTACGTCCTGACTGTTAATGAAACATTTATGGCCTGTCGTAACCATGTTGGTGTGTGTGTGTGGGGGGGGGGGGGTCATTATCTGGTTGTTGTACACTTTGAAATTATTATTATTATTGCTTTTCACAAAGTGTGAGCACGAAGAGCTGCTCCTCATCACCAGGATGATAAGAATGACGATGACTGAATTTTCAAGGGTTTTGTCTCTCTCCTCTCTCAGTGTGTGTGTGTGTGGGGGGGCAGCTGTCTGAATGTGTCAAAGGTCAGCTAGATTCACAGCCTGAGGCGAGAGAGGATGCTGGGAGAGAAGAGGGCAGAATGGTGGGCGGTAGAGGGGAATATGTTTCTTAGCTAGAGACAAAAGAATTCCTCCATTGGTTGGCTACAGATGTTTATATCTCCTTCCCACCCTTTCTGACTAGCAAGTACAGATTTAAAAATTAATCATTTCTCTTTGTTTTTGTAAAATCAACCTGCCATGCATGTCCATGCTCGGTGATTAATCACCAAGATAGGCTCGCACACACGAAGTTCCGGGCTGGTGAAGTGTGGCGGTGGATGCGTGTGTATGTGTGTGTGTGAGAGAGAGAGAAAGAGAGAATTTGCATAGTTTGTGGACAGTCTGTATACAGACGATACCTGATTTTTGTTTACTGCCTGCAGTAGGTGTTTAAGTTGAGCATAGGTTTCCCCTGCTTAGTTGCCCCATATGTTTGCAGATCGTAGACCAGTGTTGCCCCAACCTTTTCTCGTCCGAGGGCCGCACTCGACATGATATAAAAATCTCGCGAGACAGATCATGGCGGTTTTACCATAATCATGCCGACATTAAAAATGAAATTATGCAGCGATATACCAAAGCGTAAGAGATAAAGTCTCAAGAACAGTTTGGTTTCTGAAAAATTGTATGTAGGGCAAGGAAAGGGTAACCCTGTGGGGGCGGCAGTGATGTCACCCAGTGTGCGGGCCGCTTGAGGCATCTTCCCGGGCCGGATGTGGCCCGCGGGCCGCAGGTTGGGCACACCTGTCGAAGACTGTGTAATGTAAGAGTAGGAGCGGGGTTTCGCATTAGAACATTAGAGTAGGGTTCAGCTTACTTTCACTGATTTTATCGCGTGCACGTGGCGCTCCATTGTCACCCGCGAAACTAAAGCCTGTGTTAGTGTGTTGTTCATGCCTGCCTCCTGCCAGATGATACATCAGACCAATCAGTTTCGCTGATAATTCTTCCGCAGATTCATAGATAAAACCAAGATGATGCTTATAAAACGTACGGTGAATCTGCGCTTATAAATAACAACAAAAGTCTTGTACAAAATGTAATACCGTCTTCAGAATGTGGCTCCTGTCAGATATTACATTTATATTTCTTATATTCTGAAACTCCAGACGTTGCTCTTAAATGAGGTTTACATGGTAAAGACAGATAATGTGGGGGGAGTTAGGCCGACTTGCAAGAAAATGGCTGTTGGGGTGGGGTTAGAGTCTGCAGAATGCTCCATCGATTGATTCCTCTCTCCTTTGGTCGTGGCGGCACCGAGGAGTGCATTTGAACGAGAAACCCTGGAACCGAGGGCAGGATGATACGTCAGCCACGAGGTCATCGCACGTTCACTCACTTGGCACCAGATAGCTTTCATCTCACTTGCTCCTTAATAATCCTCTGCGATGTCCACCACCTTCGTGCGATGGTCATGATCGCCAGTCAAACCACCACTGTCCTGAATTTATCAGCCTCATCCATGGCAGTGAAAGGTTACCAGTGTCATCACGACAGTCGGCTGTCACGATAACACGTATGCAGGTCGTCTGCCGGCAAGAAAATCGAATCAGAATCAGCTAACATACCACCATGACATTAACCATTTTTTTTTTTACAAGGTGTTATTTATTCCTAGTTTCCTTGTCACATCCTTAACTTTCCGAAGCACTTTTCCTCGAGGGCAGACAGACCTTGTCTCTCCATAACACGTATATTAAATCGGCTATTGCCTCTAAAACCAGTTCACATGAGAGCTTTTTTCTGAAATAACACCAGAAGATATGAACTGTTTTCACTTTTAAGTCAGTTGGTGTTGTTTACAAACAGTAAACAGCTGTGTGCGGGAGGGTGGGCTGGACACGGCAGTCAAGAGTGTTGCATCCAGGAGATGGAGAAGAGAACTGTAGTAAAACTTTTGTGCCATAAGTTCACATATCATGCATTTTGTGTGAGTTGTACTCCCCCTCGCATGTCTTTACTGTCTTACCATCTCCCACCCCCCTCGCAACCGCCATGCCTACCTCCCTACTGTGCGAGGGAAGGTAGGAAGTAGTACACGCGGTGCTGACACCTAGCGATCAGTCGTCTCCAGTTACTACCCGGACAATAGGCAGGGTAGAGATCAAAGCCACCGCCGACTAGCCCAGCAATAAAACTTCTTTCTCACTTCTACTGGACATACTGTCACACACTGTCAAGGTTAGGACTGAATGTATTCTCCAGAAACAAATAAAGAGTATATAAAGGAGAGAAGGATGAACAGCGCATATGACCCAAAGATAAGGACAGCTGAATTTTAAAACTTTACTTTCTTTGCTTTTTCCTTTATTTTTCTCTGTATCTCTTTATCTTTCTTTACTCCTAAGCGGGGACATTAATATTCAACAGTTTCTTTCCTTCCCATGGTGACCGTCAATTGAGAACAAAGCCGGGCGGGGAGAAGTTTATGGAGAAACGGTTTGTTGTACGGTCATAAAGGACTAGGACTTCAGTTGTGCACCCGTGGTTTTGTTTTGTTATACTTGTATTTCTATTTATGTGTGCATTCCAATAGCTGACCGAAGATTTAGTGCGCCGTACATGTAGGTCGGTGTACACTTATGTCTACACTGTAGTATTTGTAGTAGTATTTTATTTTCCAGTTGTCATCAGGGCTTCTGCTAAGGCTAAATTCTTTGGGGTCCCAGGAACCCCTTCTTCAGATTTCTAAGGGGTCCCAGGCTAACTCTAAGGGCTTCCTTTACAATGTGAAAAAAAAAATCACAGGTACTAGATGGAACAGGGCATGATGATGTGGTTCACGTTCCTCATTATCTTGCTGTTTGTCTTCACCCTCACTTTCGTTCCGTTTCTGAGACGATGATTTTAACCCCGGTGTCAACGATGTCTTGGAAATAGGTTAATGGAACTCTTTCCGGTAGGGGAAAAAGCTCAGTGCAAGGGAAGTTACTCTCATCTTGTAGCAGACGACAACAATAGATTGGGCTACGATGTCAGACCCTACACATGCCCAATTTTTTGTATCTGTTCTTCGCCCAAATTTGAAGGGGTCCCCTGGGACCCCATTGACGAAAATTGAAGGGGTCCTCCGAACTTTTAATGCGTACTGTACGCAATATTTTGCGTTAGCAGAAGCCCTGGTCATGTATACTTTAGTTTCTCACACCATGAATCTGGGAAATGACAGTCTGCGCCCATCTAATGCGTTTGGTGTCCTTTCTATTTTCCTATCACTGTCTTTCGTGGCAGCTGCTCATCATCCACCTCTGGGAAGTAATCTGCAAATGTACAATAAAATCCGAGGCTGGAAGCAAAAGGGCAGAATTGATATATACACCGCTCTTAGTTTGGCTCTGGGGTGGTTTGTTTCGTATTGAACAACCGAACGAAAATGAGTAAGAGAGGGAAAAAGAGCAGCAACAAAAACAAAATACAGTTTGCAACTGTAAGTGGTTCAACATAAAATGAGTCCCGGACAGCATCTATATAGTTCTCTTGATTTTTAGAGAGAGTACATGGTCATGCAGAAAGTCGCTCAGAAGGTTGACAGCAGCAGGGTTAGCACTATAAGAGATGGAATATATTGCGATTGCCTGCATGGTGAGGCTTGGTGACACTTGATGTTTTGGAAGTGTGTAAAACATCCATCCAACAAGTGCCTTAGTCTCGAAGGGTCGCCATGGCAATGTTCAATACACCAGTAAACATGACCCCTGACCGCTGCTGTCTTGTCAGTGAGCTGAGGCCGCCATGTCTTACTGATGTTAACTTTACTACCGGCTTTTTCTTTCCAGCTTTCTTCTCAACCGCAAGTACTCGGGTGAGAAAGACGTTTTATTGCTGTGATCTCCACCCGGCCTTAGGGTCGGGGTAGCAATTAGAGAAGACTGACCGCGTGTACCTCTGCATCGGGCGTAACTTACCTTCCCTCGCCCGGGCGAAACCATTTGAAAAAAAACGCCCACAAGAAGTTCAGCCTTTAAAAATAACTTGAGAGGACTGTCAATTCTGTCTTGCCTTCCACTTGTACCTTTGTGGATGATTCTTCTTTTGTTGTGTCGCACTGGCATGGCGTCGTGTTTACTGGCTTTGAGAGTTCTGCCATGTTTTGTTCTGTATATCACACTGACGGTTGTGTGTGTGTTTTAAGTAGTGTGCGTGTGGATTTTGTGGACACGGTGGATCATAATAGAATGCGGGACTAGATTAGACACTAGATTTGTCACTGTATTATAAATATCACTTAACACGGTAGTGGATTACACACGCTAGCAAACACGGAACTGGACCCCGGACTAGGCGTTCGACAACACATGCAAGAAATGTTGCTGACTCCTTATAAAACCACGGACGTGTATAGGGTGGACTGCTGTCTGTCTGCCGAGACCAACACTGAGCCTCTTGCGAAGTCCTCCGCTGTTAGTCTCGGCGAGCCTTAACGATGAATGTGAATAAACCGGAAGCTATATCGTCCAAAGCCTCGTTCTAGTAGAAACGTGACTAAACCGGAAGCTATTTCTATGACTTCACTGAAAAAAAATCGTCTGCAAGCATTCCAGTAATACAAGTCCGTGATAGAAGGGACTGTCCTTGGCAACAAGCTGGTATTGTAACCGACACTCACACCCGCTAACCCGAAACCCCGGCCTCAAGTCAGGACAAGATAGCGAGCCCGCAATTTGGTGTCTGACACAAAGCAAACGACTGACTGAACTGCTTTATCTCGGAGAAAAGTGGAGCGAGGTTTACTTCAGACATTTGCTGATGATTTCTGTTTTCATACTTGGCTCTGTGTCCCTTCTTGTGTCTTGTCTCCAGCAAGGAGATTGTATTGCTCGTCTTTCTTTTGTTGGTGCTCGGTTTGAAATTCCGTGGACTCGTAGATCTGCCTGGAGATATGGTTGCTCCTATTAGTCTTAGTTATAGTTTTAACCGGAGTATTTCACTGCAATGCCGTTAAACCGTTAAAATAAAAATTAATGCTGTTACACTTGGTAACCCTGTCGAGTATTTTAGTGACAGTTTACTGCCATTACTGAGCAGGTGGAGCTGTCTGTATGAGTGTCATGTTGCGAAACCTACACCTGTCTTGTTGTTACCTACACATACAAAAGCTTCATGTTCAAACGGAGAATCAAGCCGAAGCCCCGAACATTGTCACTGACCTCACCTGGAGGGGTTGTTATCCACCCAGGGTCGAATGCATGACCGCAAACAATGGTCGAAGTCTAGGAGAGCGATTAGGCAAACACGAGTTATCTCACACCGCAAAGTCAAGGGCTTCATCTACGTCTGTGACTTTCCTCGTATCAATCTATACTTGAGAGCCATGAAAATACCTCATTGCATTGTATATACATTTTTTTTTTTGCACTCTTATTCACAGTACAGTCTCAACTCGTTATCCCGCCAAACCCGCTTCTCGCCAACCTTTGTGAAAGAACGGATGTTACCACCAAGTCTCTCTTTATGTCGCCTCTAGGCTATTTTTTTTTGTGTCTGACAGATGTTGGCGAGGTAACGAGTGGGATTTTTTTTAAATATAGGCTAGATTCGCTGTCTCGCCACCATCTATCCCAGGGAAGCGGATAACCGAGTGAGCAAAGACATCAAGGCTATCCGCTCAAAAGGAATAAGATCGACGCTGGAATAACTTTGAGGGGAAACAATTTCTTCCACATCCTGTGGCGAGATAATGAGTTAACTCTATAATAATCCACAATTCCTTTACTAAGACCGAAACTGTGAAGCGTGGATTCCATAAATGTATATAAATACATTGGCGGTTTGTCTTTGTAAACGTTGCCTTGCCTCAAGTTTGCGAGACAAGAGGGATTGTGTAGGGCACGTGAGGTAGGCAGAC
This sequence comes from Marisa cornuarietis, assembly GCA_004794655.1. Taxonomy (NCBI): domain Eukaryota; kingdom Metazoa; phylum Mollusca; class Gastropoda; order Architaenioglossa; family Ampullariidae; genus Marisa; species Marisa cornuarietis. The sequence continues at coordinate 241,075 of SMMW01000123.1, read as the reverse complement.
ATATCTTCCGCCCACTTGATTTTACCAAGGACAGGAGTGTCGAGAGACACGCTTGGGAGAAATCTGGTTGAAAACGATCCGCGCTGTTCCCCTTCGCTCGCGCGTGTAACGGTACACGAACGTCAAGCGCAAGAGAAACTCGGCTGACGCTCGCTGGCAGTAAGGCTACCGCTGGGTGTAACTTTAGTCTCGTCTGGGTGAACAACGAACAACGAACCTGCCTACCTACTGCCGACATGTCGGGTGGGGTGGGGTGGGGGGGTACATTGCTGTGTCGGACGATAACACGCAGCGACCAGGTTGAGTCCTGTTGACTCGGGTGGCACCGAGACATCGACCACCCTCCATTTTACCCCCCCCCCCCGAAGAATAGACTTCGACAAGGAGTCTTGCCGGGTCACATGACCAAATCTGACTTAGCCACGTCACTGGCGTCCGATAAATGTGGCGAAAGTACAAAGAGTCATTTGTTTTATGTTCCCTTTACGAGATGCGCAACAACCTTTTCAAACACTTGTCCACGTTTCATATCAGGATCAGTACGACGAAGGACTTGAACTTGTAGAGATTGTAGTTTGGGTTAAACCAGCTGTTCTGGCGGAAAGGAAACTGTCGAGTGACTCGAATGACCCCTTGACCTTTTCAACAGCGTAGTAACCCGAGCTTGACCTTTTGTGGCAGGACTCAGCGGCTGTTACTGTTTCTCCAGGTGATTGAGTGACCGTTCATCAACGTCATTGTTAGGTCTCGTAGTGTAGTGATAATGAACTGTGTGTCTATGGCATGGCCTGTATAGTGGTAATGAACTGTGTGTCTATGGCATGGCCTGTATAGTGGTAATCAACAGTGTGTCTATGGCATGGCCCTGTATAGTGGTAATGAACTGTGTGTCTATGGCATGGCCTGTATAGTGGTAATGAACTGTGTGTCTATGGCATGGCCTGTATAGTGGTAATGAACTGTGTGTCTATGGCATGGCCCTGTATAGTGGTAATGAACTGTGTGTCTATGGCATGGCCTGTATAGTGGTAATGAACTGTGTCTATGGCATGGCCTGTATAGTGGTAATGAACTGTGTCTATGGCATGGCCCTGTATAGTGGTAATGAACTGTGTCTATGGCATGGCCTGTATAGTGGTAATGAACTGTGTCTATGGCATGGCCTGTATAGTGGTAATGAACTGTGTCTATGGCATGGCCCTGTATAGTGGTAATGAACTGAGTGTCTATGGCATGGCCCTGTATAGTGGTAATGAACTGTGTCTATGGCATGGCCCTGTATAGTGGTAATGAACTGAGTGTCTATGGCATGGCCTGTATAGTGGTAATGAACTGAGTGTCTATGGCATGGCCTGTATAGTGGTAATGAACTGTGTGTCTATGGCATGGCCCTGTATAGTGGTAATGAACTGAGTGTCTATGGCATGGCCTGTATAGTGGTAATGAACTGTGTGTCTATGGCATGGCCCTGTATAGTGGTAATGAACTGAGTGTCTATGGCATGGCCTGTATAGTGGTAATGAACTGTGTGTCTATGGCATGGCCCTGTATAGTGGTAATGAACTGAGTGTCTATGGCATGGCCTGTATAGTGGTAATGAACTGTGTGTCTATGGCATGGCCCTGTATAGTGGTAATGAACTGAGTGTCTATGGCATGGCCTGTATAGTGGTAATGAACTGTGTGTCTATGGCATGGCCCTGTATAGTGGTAATGAACTGTGTGTCTATGGCATGGCCTGTATAGTGGTAATGAACTGTGTCTGTGGCATGGCCTGTATAGTGGTAATGGGAACTTCTCATCCCTTACTCTCCGTCCAGACAACTACGCTCTTCGTCTGACGACCGTATTCTAACTGTTCCTGTCACCAGAACAACAACATATGGTCACAGGACTTTTGGCTACTGTGCTGCAAAACAATGGAACTCTCTTCCTTTCCATATCCGCCACCTTCCTACAACTGAATCTTTCAAATCTGCACTGAAAACGCACCTCTTCCTTGAGCATTTCTCCTAACACAGTCCACACAATGCTCGTCCGTCTTAACCCCCCATTTCCCTCTTGCTACTTTACCCATCTTTCTCGCAGAATCACTATATTTCTCTGTTCCTGTTACTTGATGCCTTTTGTTTTCTGTTTCGTCAGTACTGTCGTTTTCTTTCGTCCCTTTGTTCTGTGTCTACTTAGTCCACGTCTCTTCCTCGTTTTAAGCGCTAAGAGCATGCTCTCTATGAGTGTGAATATGCGCTATACAAATCTTCACTATTATTATTATATTATTATTAATGAACTGTGTGTCTATGGCATGGCGCGAGGTAGCTGAGCTCAGAGCTTTCGTGTTGCAGTTGTTGTATTTGATAATCTAGTCATCCATATGTGATGTGCGCTGGAAGACAAGGAAGCTGGAGAAAAGTTTTCCAGTAACAGTAATCGAGACATGAACACGCAAACCTTCTGCTCCAAGAGCTTCAACCACCAACCCACCACTGTGTCTGGGAAGACTGTCAGGTCAAAGATAGTAAACACTACAAGATGGTCATACCAAAGATAGTAAACACTACACGATGGGTCACACCAAAGATAGCCAATATTACACGATGGGTCACACCAAAGATAGAAAACACTACAAGATGGTCATACCAAAGATACACGATGGGTCATCTTTTTCTTCTCCTACTATTATTCCTGTTCGCTGCCTGTAGAGCATATGGCCGCAACCACACCCTGCCAACGGACCCGGTTCTGGGCATTCCTTTCTAGTTGGGACCATGTCATGCCAGCTGTCTCTGCCTCTCTGTGGACTGATGTCCTCCACGTCTCTTTGGGTCTCCCAACCCTGCGCCTCCCCTGTGGATTCCAGCCCAGAGCTTGTCTCGTCGGCTGGCTTTTGTAAGGTGTGACCAATCCAGCCTCACTTCCGCTTCCTGATGTCGTGGCTGGCAGGTTTTTGATTGGTTCTCTCCCACAGGTCTGTATTGGAGATCTTCTCGGGCCATCTGATTTTGAGGATGTGGCGCAGACATCTGTTGACGAATGTTTGTATCTTGTTAGTGATGGCATTTGTCACCCGCCATGTCTCAGATCCATATAGAAGTATTGCCTTTACATTTGTGTTAAAGATGTGAATCTTGGTGTGTAAAGATAGAGCTTTGGAGTTCCAGATAGGTCGTAGGGTGTGGAATGCAAGCCTGGCTTTGTTTGTTCGTCATCTTACATCCTCATCTGAACCTCCATCTTTGCTGACTATGCTACCAAGGTAGGTGAAACGGTCAGACTCTGGAATGCATTCCCCATGCAGTTGTAGTGGGGCTTCTTGCTTGTTGTTGACCCACATTACTTCCGTCTTCTTGATGTTGATGGTCAGGCCTGTCATCGCTGCTGCTTCTGCGAGCCGAGTGAGCACCATTAATTGCACAAATTCTTGATACAAATTCCTGGCAAATCATTTTTCAGATTTCCACAGCATGAAGCAAGGTTAACACATGATTATCTTCACAATTCTTTCTTTATAGACATGAATATTGCTTGTTGAAGATTATTGATGCTGAACAATATGCTGATGCTGAACACTTCATTTTCATGATTGTGTACATAGCATGCATTGTCAAAAAGTGATAATAGATTTGATAAGTTTGGTAGGTTGATCAATTTTCTGGTAGATGTGGATTCATTTGTTGTTTATGTGAAGTTAATGATTTGTTGACAACATTTGTTTTGGTCACTGAATGAATTAACAAAGAGATCGCGAGCACATGCAGCCATCATCAATGTTATTGATGGCCGTTTTATTTATTTATCAGGGCAGAATTCATCAGCTAACAAAAAAGAAGAATATTTGGTGTGTATTATGTCCACATATGTGTATATTTATATGACAGTTCATGTGTGTTCATTACATGTTTATTATAAAAATGTAAATAAAATGTGTCAGCAATGAGAATCTGTCAACAATGCCAAAAGGAACAGATCATCGCAGATTTGTCTAAACATCTACCTCTGCCTGCTCTTGATTTTGTAGCAACACAAAACCGAATAGGTAAAAAGCAAAGGACGAGACTGTCAGATAAGGATAAGTGCGTTGTATTGTCATTATATCATATAAACCCAAAGGCATATCACATGGTTAAGAAACATTTTCCCCTTCCGCATTTCAACACTACAACATGCAGTGGCCAAGGTTCGTGTCTATCCAGGCTTAAATGAAAATAATAATAAATATAATAAATGTGCTTAAGGACAAAGCTGCAGGGATGTCGGCTGGGTCACAGCTTTGTGCGTTTATCTTTGATGAAATTTGTATAAAAGCATCATTTGCAATCCAGAAAAAGATGAAACAGAGGGGTTGTAATACTATGGACAGTTAAGGAAGAGCCATAATGTTGCTAATCATGCCATAGACTTCATGCCTAGGGGCCTGTTGAGCTAATAGAAACAACCTATTACAAAAACCTATTCTTGTCCAGTGGGCCAGTTGACAGTGGAATATTGTACACATTGCTTTAGGAAGCACTTAAAGTGCAAAAAACTGGACTAATGTAAAAAGTAATCATAGCAGACCAGGGCTCCAACAATAGAAGTATGAGAAATATTGCAAAGTGACCATTGAAAAGCCAGTCTTTGTCCATAATGGAGCCAAGGTCCTTGTGATGTATGATCCTCCGTATCTTTTAAAGAATGTGAGAAAATACTTCAAAAAGTCTGGCTTCATTGTTAAGTGGTGCTATTTTGAGGAGTTCTGGGAAATTTGGTCTTTTGATAATTTGATTGTGTATTTGGATGTTTTCATTTTTATCTATGTATTGGTTTTGTTTACATCATAGGAAAGTAATTTGAAGCAAATTGCTTTTGTACTATGTTGTCAAATCCTCACTTAAATGTTTCCCTGAGCATTGTAATATTCGCATTTAAGTCACTTTTCATAAGCTGCCCACTTTTCTTATATTTCAAAGTATTGAAATATTGCTTAGGTCATTTTTATTGTCCTCTTTACAATCATTTGTTCACTCCTTTACACCTTTTATGGCACCTCAATTTGAAGACTGATAGTTCATACATTTTTTAAAAATCTTGCATTTGATCATTTTTGTTTCTTTTACTGTTTTGTTTTTGTTTGTTTTGTCTGTCCTACTGTAGGCAGTCAATTTGACATGTAAACAAGATTATCCTTGCCAGCAAGGTGCATTATCCACACACATGAGCAACTACAGACTTAAGAAAATGCAGTCATATAAATAATAATGATGTTATGAAAATTACACAAATGTACTCTAAGGCACTGTTTACATCAAGCTCCTGTTTGAAATTTATTTGTACTCGACGGTCAAGCCGATCAGCTGTACACTTGAGTTACAAGTGTTGCACCGGGTCTAGCAGGGTAAAAAAACAATAGTATAAAAAAATTAAGATAAATGTCAATATTCTCTTAACGCCCTCTGATGTCAGTCTTTTGTTTGTTGCTTGCTTGTGTTTATGAAGAAAAAAATTGTTTACAAGAAAAACTTATAAAGATGATAAATACACATTGAAAAATATCTTCATGATGCAGCGCAGATTACTGGAGTGCTTATCTAGACGATGACAACATTTTTTCATCGCTCGTATGTAATTATCTCCCCTGAATATGTCTCATGGAGACCGCTAGGGTCGCTGCGCACAACGCAGTCATCGCTGTCTGCGAAGACGACTTCGTGCTTGACCCATCTTGAATTATTTACTATCTTTGGTCAGTTGATTAGTTGCGGGGATATTACCTCTGTCCTTTGTGGAGCGCTACCTGTCGTTTCACCTGTCAGGTGTGGAGTGGAGGAGAGCAAGGAGCCGGTGGACATGGCTGTGTGTAGCCTAACTGTCGATGGCGCAGTGAAGCCTGATGAACATTGTGCTTTGAAGACTGATGTGAGTGTTGATGATTGTCGCTTGCTGACTTCCTGTAGGCAGGTCGGTAGAAGGGATATCGTCTTCTCACGACGGTCTCATTATCCGACAGGTTGTCAGGCATCATTGTTATTAGTTATTGACTGTATCGTGATTAAGCTTAAATGTTATAAGGATTAATGTGCAAGAACGAAAGAGCGTGAATGACGTCAGTTGTTCGGAAGACGTGTATGAGTGATGTAAAAAAGTGAAGGAAATGACGTGAGGGAGAGCGCGCGCAAGCAGTTGGTAGTCAGGAGAAGAAAGAGGTTTAGGAAGAGAAAACAAAGCGTAGGGTAGGTATTAGAAAGAAGAATTTGTGGATTAGGGCGAGTAGGAATCGTTTAGAGCGAATTTGTTGAGTAGGGCTTTATGTATTCTTGTAGATATTCAGAAAGGCAGGACTCGAAGGTTAGGGATTTTATTATTTTAAAGTAATCTGGAAGTAGGAATTTTTTTTTAACTGACTTTTCATTTGTGTATTTTTCTTGTTTTCTTCTTTTATTCATACTTAGTAAAGCAGAGAGATTCGTTAGGCAAATCATTCTTTTCTTTTAATTTGTGTGAAAGAACACGTATTTGTCAGGCTCCGTGTATGTGTTGAAGGGATTGAGTGACTGATACACTGGTCGTGACACAGGTTTGGGAGGCTAATGTTTTTGATTAAGGTCAGATTCGCAAGAGGGCGCTGTGAGAGCATCAGCATTGCTGAAAGATGATCTGTACTTGAGCTGCAGTAATCTTTCTGTCTTACTATTTCATTTTAGTTACAAATGAATGATGTGTCTCTCCGAGTAGTCCAGTAAGTATTTGTTAGGGATATGACGGAGTTTTAAGGGTTTTTCCTGGTTCATCCCTTCCTTGAAAACAAGGCTTGGAATGTGACTTACGCTTCCCTCGTTTTAAGTCCATTAAGGGAAAATTTAAAATAATTCCCGCAGAACCACGAGTTTCTATTAATAAATTCTGTGGCGAACAACAGTCGAAGTGTCCTGCTGTCTGCTTAAACTGAAGACTACATAATACTCTAAACGCAATAAACTCCAGTTAATCGTTAAACACACTCATACACAAACTACACAAACATGGCAAACAGAAAGATATAAACTACGAGAGTGCAATTCAAATCTTCATCCGATCCCTGTTAGAGCACCACAGTCAACAAAGCGGAAGCTAACGAGGCCTAGGAGGATTATGACTTGTCAGCACTATTAGCACACCACTTGGTACATCAACACTATTAGTCTTCACGCATTGTCAGCAAGTCCACCACTCGCTAAGTCCACCACTCACTATTTACCACTTTCAGTATTCCAGCATTGTCTACACTCCAGCTCCATCGGTACAGGATGCGATTTTGATGTTTCGCCCTGACTAAAGTGGAGAGTGAGTGAGAGAACACCAGTGTGCCAGGCAAGCCAGAGGGCGGAAGCTTGTTGAGGCTGATGTATGTAGCCGCTGATGTATTGGTATAGGGTGAGCTGCCTCTGGGTGGGCTTGGCCTATGAGGTAATGTCAGTCCCTGAATGAAGCTGTCACGAGAAGTTTGATAAGATCGATGTCTGTCGCTTTTGGTTCTCCGTACAGTAAACGGTGAGAGTGTTTCTCGGTCAACAGGAACTTGGTGCACAGTCAGATTAGCTGTGGATCCTCAAACCTTGCTGTCAATTAAAACTGCGAATATTTTAGAAGCATTAAAGCCGACTGCTAGATGTGTGTGCACCCGGTCCAGGACTTAATTTTTTATTTCCGTATTTGAAACGGTTAAGTGGATAAACGATGACTAGTGGGATAGATGTTTAACTCTGAAGACATAATGGATTCGTTGTTACTCAGCAAGGCTAGCCAGCGTCAGAGTGTACAAATCATCGGCTGCAAGATACACGACTTGGCAACAATTAGCTCATGCTAGTTTGTAATTATGTTGTTTTAAATAATGGTGTGGGATCATTTTGTAATGTTTTACTCGTTAGAATTTATTACAGAACTTTAAAAAAAACCTCCTCTACTTTTAGAAGTCGGTTATGTATAATTACTTCTCGTTTCGTTTTGATGATAACGAGGCTTAGCCAGCACGCATTAAGGGCTTATTTCCACTGTGTGTACAGCACGCACTTCACCTTCCTTCTAGTGTTATTAACCACTTGTGAGTCGCCTGCAATCAGTCACATCCCTCTTTAGTTGTCTCCTGAACCACTTCCCTCTGTAGTTGCCTGTGCCCTCAACCACCCCTCGTGAGTTGCTTGCGACTTCAACCACTTCTTTCTTGAGTTACAGCGCAGCTCACTCATCTTCTCCACTGTCCCGCTATCGATCCCATCTATCCCTTCCGCCCATCCAGCCAGACCACTGACACCATCAATAGGCTACAGATTGAAGCGGACAGCTGCTGGTCTGCAGAGTTGGGCGTCTAGACTATTCGGCGCACCACCGCCTGTCTGTGCATAGAACTATTTTCTCTTATTTCTGGGCTCATCCTCCCGACATCTCAACTCGCCTAACGGTCTCCCAGAGTTTTGCAGCCCGAGATGTTGGTCTTGATAGAGGTCGCGAAGATGGCGGTATTCGTGGTGGATAGATCCGAGCGTTGCCGTGGTTACTGAACACGTTTCTGACCTGCCGAGGTGCTTTCTCACGCGCGGTTAAGATGGCGGCAAGATAATGAAGAGAAAGAAGAAGAGTGCCGGAAATTATTTATTTATTTTAGTAACTGAGGGGCAGATTACTAACTAGACTTTGTGTTGCAAAGTTCACTGATCGATTCGATCATTTACCGATTTAACCGTTGACCTCAGTCGATTCGACCACCGGGTACCGAAGTTACTATACAGCCTTATGTCACACGATGGGGCTCAGTGTAGGTATACAAAACGAAACTACATTTTCTTTGGATACAATTTAGTCGCTGTTATCAAATTAAAAGTGGACGTTGTTCGAATATGGGGGATGGCTCTGTGTATGAGGGAGAAAAATACATTCTTTGCGTGGTTTGCAGGACAATCGGTGTGGCACAGCCCCACGGATCATGGCTACAAAGCGGACCTGTTTAGTATGTTCACATGGTTTGCAAAAATACATTTAGTCAAATTAGCTGCCAATGGAGTTTCTGGAGATTTTCTGAGATGAACTAGAAACTATTTCACTGTGGCGTGGGAAGATGTTCCCCCGGCTACTTTCTGACCGAATGTGTCTTTTAAACATAATCGTGGGCATATTGTGCTACATGCAAATAGAATTTACATTTAAATATCTTGTTTTACCAAAAAATTACTTCTGTAAAGCAGCGTCTCTCTCTCTCTCTCACGAAACGATGAAAGAGCAGAATCGACGTGCGCAGGTCAACCGGGGACGATTACATCAAAGTTCACTTATTTCGAATTATCCATAGATGATGATGTAGTCGAATCGACTTAAAGCTGTGGTCGTGTTCGAATCGACTATAGGTAGTGGTCGAATTGGCAATTGGTCGAGTGTTCCCCACTCCCCGGCTGCAGAGTTTTTTTTATGTGGATACTACGGCGCATGTGCCACGAGCCAGTTTGCTTATTGTGGAGATGGACCGAGACATATTGCCGAGTACCCGAAGTAGTGTCCTGGAGATAAGCACATCCTGTCAGGTAGTGCTCCCTCTACCACCTGGGTGGGCAGTGTGTTCTTCTTGTGGGCTGATCTCAACATTCTTACGGGCCGGCAATATTACAAAAACCCTCGGCAACTGACTACACAACAAACCCAGTGAAGATAGGATGGGAAAATGCGTACACGATGTTGTTCACTTACTGGATGTGGTGGATAAGGTGAAGCTGTTTAAATTCGCGCACAATAGAAGTTAAAATCAGTCATTTTTTCAAAGGCATCAGCCGCCGATGTTATTTGTTATTTTGTACTTTGTCTGTGACAGAATGTTACGGACTGCCGATTTCCAACGCTGTCGTTCATATTTGATGAATTTTAATCAACCTAACCGAGGCTAAATTATGAAAACAAGTGCACTTCACATTTTTGGTAAAGGGGCCGGTCCAAGGATGTCCGCAGGCCTTGCCGGCCCGTGGGTCATACTCCCCCCCCCTCACACACACATACACACACAGAGCAGTATGACATGTGGGCCAGTATGTATGGCAGCATGTGGGCCAGTATGTGTGGCAGCATGTGGGCCAGTATGTGTGGCAGCATGTGGGCCGACACGTTTTGTACCGGCTGATAGAGGAACGGTAAGGGGAGGTTAGGTTCCTCAAGTGCAATGACCGTGAGGTGCACAACAAGTTCAGCCTGATGCAGAGCCATCCACTGGTGATGTATAGCGACAGGGTTACTGCTGTCAGCTGCTTAAAGGCCGCCTGGAATCTCGCGAAGTCTCGCCTGAAAAGTTACCTGATGCTGGAACCTAGAGCTGACCAACAGAGTTCACGCTCCTAATCCGACTGTCGCCATCCTTCACCTCATTATAGTCGTGCTCTTGTTCTTCGCAGACCATTGATTCCCTTCGCCCTCCCCCCCACCCCCCACCCCCACCGGAGGATAAACAAGGAAAACAAATCACCGAAAACCTGAACTCCTGTGTAATGCATTGCAAGCTGTCTCTGGCACACAAGAAATCTAATCTTAGCATTTTAAGTTCACTAGCAGCATATCTCTACATCTTTGTTGGACCACGGATGTATATCTCTGGACTGCTGGCTGGCTGCCGAGACCACATCCTAGCCTCTCGCCAAGTTAAAGGCTGTCTGGTCTCGGTGAACCATTTAACAGTTGAATATTCGGAACCGTGATTACATTCTTAATGTCAAGAAAAGACTTGCACAAAATTTGCTACTTAGTTAATGTTTTTTTTTCTTTCTTGGCAAATGTCCTCGACCTGTGGATCCCACGACTTGGAGCCAACAAACTGAAAACGCAACAGATCATTTAGCTTAAGCTTTTGTACCTCCGTCAACATGAGACGGGGTATCGTCTGCTCTACTTATTCTTGATAGTTAAACCTGAAGCAAATCTGTAAACGTGGAGAAAATTTGTCTGCAAGCAGTCCAGAGATATACATCTGTGGTAGGACAAGACTGTGTCTGGCCGATATCATTCCTGCGACGGGCAAGAATACTTTTCGGTTCATGCTGCTGACCATCTGGCAGGAAATCATTCTCTACTGACTGTTGATGTGCCAGCTGTCTGTAGCACGGGTTTAGACGAGAATATTTGATGTTAGCATTTTCTTTCAATTTTGCTTCGTTTTTTTTTTCTCTCTCTCTCTCCCTCGTATATGTGTGTGTCAGAGAGAGGGTCCAGTTTTTGGCACTAACCCATCCCGGATGCCGCGGGGCTGATGATAGAAATTACGACATTGATCGATGATGTGGCATCGCCTTATGGGGATGATAGGAAGGAAATCGATGACAAACAGTATTTCATGAGCTTCGCTTAAGGACAGCTATCGAATGACGAGCCCCGGAGGGCCTTTATTGTGGTTACCTGCCCTTGGTACTTAGCTGCTTCTTTGCTTACGAAAAATAACGACTTACAGCATGGGTCACCTGACTTTCGCACGTTGTTTGCTAGCGTAGTTGTTAGTTGATCTCAGCTTAGTTGTCTCGACTGATTTGAGGATAGTTGAGTTGACCAAATTTAGTGTAGTTCTGTGCAGAACTTTAGCCTAGTCGTGTTGACCGACTTTAGCGTGGCTCTGTTGCAAGAAATTGGCCTAGTCATGCAGACTGACTAACGCGGTGCTCGTTAGCAAGACGTTAGCCTAGTCGTGTTGAATGACTTTAGAGTAGCTATGTGTAATGACTTTAGCGTAGCTGTGTGTAATGGCTTTAGCGTAGTTGTGTGTAATGATTTAAGCGTAGCTATGTGTAATGACTTTAGCATAGCTATCTGTAATGCCTTTAGTATAGCTATGTGTAATGACTTTAGCGTAGCTGTGTTTATATGTGTAATGACTTAAGCGTAGCTATGTGTAATGATTTTAGCATAGCTATGTTTAATGACTTTAGCGTAGCTGTGTGTAATGATTTAAGCGTGGCTATGTGTAATGATTTTGGTGTAGCTATGTGTAATGACTTTAGCGTAGCTATGTTGCAAGACGTTAGCGTAGTCTTTATTAACTCACTTTAGCATCATGATGTTTTTGAGGTTGCTGAGAGCGCTAGTTTTAGGGACGATCTCGTTCTTTCTGTTTAAAGTCATTGCTGGTATACATCATTCTTGTTAAAGACTAGGGTTGGCCTGTAAGCATCATATCTTTGTTGTGTAGGGCGGTCCGGTGGCGCAACCGTTAGCGCCTGTCACCAATACAGTGAAGGTTGGCTGTCCTGGGTTCAGGTCTCGTCTCGGGAACGCTGTTCTTTCTCTGCATGTGGCATCTGTTTACAGGGCTGGCTGCCTTGCCGTGATATAGCCTTAGTTGCTGGCTCGGCGTAAAACACCAATTTAAAAAAAATCTTTGTTGTGTAGCGCACTTGTCACAGAGACCATGTCCATCGCCATGGCGCTAAGCACTGTTTGACTTCCCTGTCTCTGCTAAAGAGTGAAACTTTCAGCATGTTGTGTCGCCATGACTTGTCGGTGTCTGTATACATCGTGCACGACTTGGTCTTGTACAGCGTTGAGCGGCGTTACTGCTGGCCACGACAGCATACCACGCTCTAATAAAAGTGAACAAGAGCAGAAATAAATGCCCCATAAACGGAGCTTGCGAACATTTTGCAGGGTCGTTGTGTCATGATATCATTTCAAGACGGCGCGCGACTCACTCAGCCAGAGTTTTCGTGCAGCCCTCGGTCCAAACCAGCCAGACTGTACTGCAGGTATCGGATGGCCATGAGGTTTTGTCTAGTGCGTCAGGATGACACGCCCCGACCAGAAGAAAGCAGGTGATCAGGCCTGGGGCTTGGCCTCCGTGGGGGCTGTTTCATGTCGGGGATGGGGGAGGGGGGTCCCGCCACCGCCCGTCTTTGTTCCTGGAAACAGTTGCCTGTTGCACACACCAGAGCCTCTTTGCGTTTCTGTCCCTCCCGCATCGCCCCCTCCCCATCCCTTTCAAGCTAGCGGTTGACTCGTCCGAACTCTCGGCCTATAAACGGGATTTTACGAGGCAGGGGGCAAGTAAACAGCACAAACATAGACTTTTTCGCTCTTATCGTATTCTCTGCACACTGACACAGTTGGGAGAAGTGGGGTGAAAGCTGGGTGGTCGGGTGGTAGGAATGGATGAAAGTTGATCTGGGTGGTAGAAGTGGGTCGGTGTAACTGTATCGTAGTGAGCATGTCCTGTTCCAAATCTGAAACCTTTAAAAGCTTTATTGATAAGTATTTTCTTTCTTTCGTTTGCTTAAAAATTTCTCCTTTTTTTTGCCTTAACTCCATTTTTTTAGCTTATTTTTTTTTCATCGAAGGTCAGGTGATAAAATCAATAGTAATTGTTGCAAGTACACATTCGTAACAAATCAGAGATACTTAAGGCGAACGTTACATTTGATAAACGATATCGGATAAACTGGGTTAATGGAAATCTTTCAGATTTTGTATTTGAATACATCTCTGAGCTAGGTTTTATTCAGTTGTCAGTAAAATGAAAGACATACGGACACACAATAATATTTCTATCCCAGATCACGATTGATGCATTTCTTCACCCCTCTCCCCGCTCTCACCCCCCCCCCCACAATTGCTAAGAACCCCATGATCCATTTTTATTTTAATTGTTTTTTTATGATCGCGTGCTGAAAACTGTCACTGTGGAAGCTCATGTTGCCAGTAATCGTGTTGCTGATGCTAATGATGCTGTCGATGCCTTGATACCGACCTAAGACATCTGATATTTTGAATGTAAATTTCGAAGTTGATGTCGACGTAATGATATTAATCTAAGGTAATTCGAACGCAAAATTCGGCTGCCTTCTAGACCATTACAAGCAAGAAAGCACGGTTGTTTACGATGGCAGGAAATCTGAGCCTCCCACCCTCCCTCCCTCAACAGTTCTCGAGGTCTAACCTTGACACTGTGGGTCAAAGGTCACACGAGAGAGAGAGAGAGAGAGCGTGAACGTGACCTGTTATTTGGTCTATGACTATGTCATGGTATAGCTCGCTCTGACATTTTGCTTCCTTGTGTTTGCCATGTGCACAAGTGAGAGAGAGAGAGAGAGCACTGTCTCCCCCTGCGTACTCTGTTGATACATTGTTTCATACATAATGTTTATATATATATATGAGTCGACATTGTTTCATACATAATGTTTATATATATATGAGTCGACATTGTTTCATACATAATGTTTATATATATATGAGTCGACATTGTTTCATACATAATGTTTATATATATATGAGTCGACATTGTTTCATACATAATGTTTATATATATATATATATGAGTCGACATTGTTTCATACATAATGTTTATATATATACGAGTCGACATTGTTTCATACATAATGTTTATATATATATATATGAGTCGACATTGTTTCATACATAATGTTTATATATATATGAGTCGACATTGTTTCATACATAATGTTTATATATATATATATATATATGAGTCGACATTGTTTCATACATAATGTTTATATATATACGAGTCGACATTGTTTCATACATAATGTTTATATATATATATATGAGTCGACATTGTTTCATACATAATGTTTATATATATATATATGAGTCGACATTGTTTCATACATAATGTTTATATATATATGAGTCGACATTGTTTCATACATAATGTTTATATATATATGAGTCGACATTGTTTCATACATAATGTTTATATATATATAAGTCACTTAAATGTCTATCACTTATAATCTCTTCCTCACACAAATACATACACCGTACACTCTCATGGAATCTATAGCCATTGCTAGACATTCATTTCGGGAGATGAACTAGAAAGCCGTTAACCACATTGACGTCAGCTTCTGGTCCCTGAGCTCCCTCTCCACTGACCATCGCCATGTTTCTGTTGGTCGGCCACGTCTCCTCTTGCCATCCGCTGTCCAGTGAAGGGCTATTTTTTTTTTTGGGGGGGTGCCTCTGGTTTCATTCTGCACACGTGCCCGAGCCATTTCCATCTTCTTTTTTTAATTATGGTTGTTATATTTGTGCAGCTGACTCTTGTGAGGAGATCGTTGTTGGTTATTATGGTTGGCCAGAATATCCTGAGAATTTTCCTCAGACATTTGGTGTGGAAAGTCTCTATTTTCTGCCGTATTTTTGTTGATATTTTCCAGCATTCACTACCATAGAGTAATACTGGGAGAACATTACTTGTGTGTTTCCCCAGTTATACTCAAAGATACTCAATGAATGATTTTCAAGCGGGAGGACTCTGTCGCTCAGTGCACGCCCCTTGGACACAGCACTAAGTGGCGAGCAGACGACAGTTGAGAGGGCTATACAGACGTCGATAACGGCGGTGTGTCGGTGTGTCTCTGTGTGTGTCGGTGTGCCTGTGCCGTGACCCCATTTTTGTGTCCCCCTCCAACCCCCGTGACGCAAGCACACTGACCTTTTTATCGGTCGTCCGCACGGTGGGGACTCAGCCGGCGCGTGAGTGCGAGGAGCATGCGTGACGCACGCGCTGTCACCTGGAAAGTTTGGTCGCTACGGACCACACCACACCTGGGAGCGCACTAAGGCGCCGGGAATGCCGCTGTTACCTGGCCGGCGACTCGGCGTGGTAGGGACAGTAGGGTGCTAACGGTTGTGCCAGGCCGTGGAGTACACAGCGTGAAGACTTGTGAGTACAACTATAATCTTCTCCTTTCTTTCTTTCTCCCCATGCCCCCCCCCCAAAAAAAAAAAAAAACACACACACACACACAACACCAAGGCACACCGTCAGCTTCAATACTGGGCAGCGTTTACGATGTGGTCACGTGACAGCCCACTGATGGTGTGTAGCTCACAGTTCTGCTGCTTGCAACGAGATTCAAGCATGACCGGGCAAGGGGGGTGGGGGGATTTCTTACCATTGTGGCCGATTTCCCCCACTCAGTCCTTAAAGTGATCCCCTCCCTGACAAAACAGCTTTCAGGCCATTCGGGTGTTTGGTGTAATAGGTACCCGTTTTCCTACAGCGTGAACAGACATAGATATATGAGAGTGCGTACCCGCCTTGACGTAGGTACCCGACAGAGTGTTGTAGTAGATGCATAGACTTGCCCTAACTACTGTAGGCAATCGCTGAAACATTTCACAAGGAAGATATATATTCGCTTAGTATGGATTCTACAGTATGGAGCATTAACCGTATTCAGTCACTAGGCACCCTCAGGATCTGAGTGCACGTTGCCAGTTCTCCTGAGGTCAGCTGCTGTTTGACCTGTTGCAACGCTGCTTCCAACCCTGCAACATGACTGCTGTGCGCTTTCTTGCAGTGAAACATTGTAGCAACAAGCCAATTGCACGGTTTGTAACAACATGGATTGGCCAGGCCCCACAGGGCCAGAGATTGTGGCCGATCGATTGTCGAGATAAAAACGATAAAATCTTGCTTGCAATCAGGTTATCCAACGGCTTTCATCCTGGTCGGGGGGCGCTGGGTCCGTTCTCAGCTCAACTGTTTGTCGAGGCAGAGATTAAAATTTCGACAAAGCAGGAGACCAGTGTACAGCGGGGGTCTAGCGTAATCTAGGACGTAGTTATTTTTCTGTGTCTGTCCTTAGTTTACTACAAACTACTCCTTCCCTGGGTTCCACTGCAAGTCTTCATTTTCACGGTGATTGGCTGACAGTATGTGCCCCCTGGTTCCGTTAGCGTAGTTAATTCTGGAGCAAACATGAGACTTTGAAAGATATTTAGCAGAAACCCGCTAATTTTTTCTATGCACTGGAATTAATCTGAGAAATTGTAATTGAGTACTGGTGTAAATAATTACATAACAAACTTGATGTTTATTTTTGAAGGAAGAGACTGTACTGTCTTGCAAGATATGGATGGCTACTAGTATGGTTTTATAGTCCTTGGAGTTTAGTAGCCGGAAAGCTTTGTCTGCTCTGACTTTGGACGTCGAGTGTATTTCGCCAGTTATTTAGCGCATGCGCAGCAGGTGCGTGGCGATGGTTAAAGCGGAAGCTGGGGTCAGTCTGTAAGACACTCGATTCCCCTTACCGAGACACACAACCATAAAAAGACGAGTGAAAGTGATTATTGTTATGTTATAAACTGTCGCAATAGTAAATAGAGAAAGACGCAGGAGAAAATATAATATTATTTAGTATTATCTGCTTTCGCGATGGTATATGTCTGTAAACTCAAAAGATAAAAAAAATTGTGGTTGTAAGCGATCTTGGTTTTGACAGCAAACTCAACAGTATGCGCTCGACATTTTGTATCAGCATTTTTAGATAAATGACCCCTGTTTAATCAGCAAGATCCCAACATTTCATCGTGGGTACGAAAATCAGCGAAAACTTAAAAGAATCACCGTGACAAGCAAAGCAAATGCTTACAGTGTACACTCGAACTTCTTTGTCAGGCTTGAAGAAAAGTAGTTCTTAAAGAAGCTTGTTGAGCCATTGATTCCGAAATAACAGCTGGCGGAGAGAACCTTATGTGTGGAAATAAGTATTGTGCAAGACGTGCTTTAATAATAATCCACAAAGCTGTCGCACAATATTTTTTTGTAATTGCAGAAATAAATCCATGCAGAAACAGACAAACGTCATATTTGGCTGACTGCCTGTGTACTTCACCGTGATATGCTTGCTAACTCACCTTATATATTATTATATAACAATCAATCAGAAAAATACTTACATTAGTTTTTGACGAACCGCTCTGCCCACCCCACCCCATTCCATAAAATGGGGTAAAAAATTGATGTTCCCAGCATTAAGACGAGTATGTCCATATATAATTTAAATTCATGTAGCTACATACATTGTCCAAACAGAAAAAGGTTAGGAAATTATTGTCTTCAACTAGTTCATTACTGAGGGCCCTTACATTAATTAAATTGGGCTTATGATTAATAATACGCTCTTCATGCATGTAACTGTACATCTGCGGTTCAAAGGTGTTGACGATAGTCAGCACAGGGTCAAAGGTTGAGGAGCCAGACCGTGGCGGAGTCTTTGTTGCTGCTACCCACTGTCTAAACATTATTTCGGCAATAGCAGGCAGCTGTCAAAACGACTTTGTCCCTCTCGGGGCCTCTCTTTGATTAATATCGCTCTGTAGCCATGTCAAGGAAGCTACGGTGGGGTAGCATCGTAGAAGACGCCCACAGTCAACGATTGCCGTAAGCTACGCCGCGCGCATACGCACGACTTCCTTTTCCGATTTGCGCACGACACGAATAAAACTGCTAGATATTGATTGGATGTTGCCGTAGGACACCGATCCAAACGAAAGACCTTCCGTGAATTAGAAAGTTCCTAGAGGAGACAGGGTATATGGTAACAAAACCTCCCCCCCCCCACCTTTAATGCACACTTTTCTGTCTGTGGTTGTGTAGTGAAAGTACATCCATGAAAGGATAATGTTGAACGCCTGAACTGTTCACTGAAGTACACAGCAAAGGCGACGGTTATTAAAAATAAATTATCATTGTTTGGGCCGACAGAAGTGGTGCACTCTCGGCTTGGGGTATAAAGGTAAAAAAGTCATCCCATAACCTTTTCAGGTCGTTGGGGAGTGAGGTGTTAGATACCTCACTTTTCTCGCTGCCTTACCTTCCCCAACCCTCTATGGAGTCAGGACCCATTCTCGTCAGCTGGGTCGACTGGGGGAAGTATGCTGCGCTTATCGGGAATTGAACCAGCGCGCTCTCGGTTCGGACGCCAGCGCTCTAAACACTCGGCCATCAGCTTCCCACTGCTTGAGGTATACATAATTCTCCATACTAGTCCATGAAGGCCGCGGGGGACAGATGAGAAGCATTCGTGTCTCTGCCGTCGCGTACTCGTATGTGTTCTGCCTATCCCGTAATGAACACTCCTATCTTGTCCCTAAACATTTACCTTATTAATATGGTCCACTTATTGTAAGTTTATGTTGGTGTGATAAAGCTTTAGATTTACTCAAATCTGCGATTGCCTTGACTGGTCGGATGAAATGATACCGCGGGCCGGAGGGCCCCCACCCCTGACCTAGATTAAAAGCAATCTGCTTGCGGAGTGTTGTGGGACAGAAAGAAGGCCGGAGCGTATAAATAAGTGACCGAAGACTGCAGGGGTTGAGACACAGAAGGAAACATTCTCGGCAAAGCCATTAAAAATAAATGTTTCGTCCATCGCTCCGAAGACTACGTGCTGACGGCGGGGCAGGTTCCTCGGTAGATTCTGACATGCGATCGCTTCTCGCGTTCAGTGTAACCCTGTGGATACTTTGTCCTACATTTTAGGAGGAACTGCGACGTTGATAATGGTATTTTGACGTCATGTGCGCGCGCGCAACTTGTCACCTTTTGTCCACCCGTTGGTGTCGTCATGGCGACAGAATACACATTGACATACTTTTATTTTGAGTTACGGGCTATCGATTCTAGGGTTCGGATTTAAGATTTGCACATGAGCAGAGGAATGTTTTCTTTCTGCTCCGTTCTGGGCCGCTACCCCCCCCCCCTCGAGTCGTACTGCAAGCAAATCTAATCAGTAAAAATATGGCGTGCTTGTATTGCACGACATCCTTGTGAGAGACCTGTGTCCTGCATAAATATTAATGTCGCTGTCACGATGCAACATGATATCACTGTCTAAACGCCGGAGGACAAACCGAACACGTGCAAGTGGAAGGGGACAAATATTTCAGTTGTCACGTAAAAGAACTTCATTTCCAGCCGTCAGTGGTAACCCGGGGCGTTAGTGATGCATGCTCGGATATCAGACACCAGCAGAAGAGGCTTTGTTTTCATTTTACTTGTTTATTTGTATCACCCATTAACTTGTTTTCATTGTAAGTGCAGTGGTGTTGCCATAGGATGTAATTTTGATGATACTATAAGCATCGGAAAAGGAACAGGAAAAACACTTATGGGGAGGTCAATTAGAAAAAAACAAGGAAAAGTGAGAGGGTGAGGGACATAAAAAGAGACAGCAGAAAGAGAGGAAGAAAAAAAAAGAAGAGGTAGAGGATAATTACAAAAAAAGGATAAATCCCCCCCCCACCTCCTCCAAGAAAAAAAAAGGTCGACAAACAAAGTAGGATTAGCAAGAGACTATCAAGTGTCCAATGTGTAAGCGATTCTCCGTTCTGTTTGCACAAAGGCAGTGAGCACAGTCAGGAATCGCAGCAGGCGATAAGAACCGCAACCCCAGTGACAGCGGGGTCAGAGGTCACATACCCGCGTTTCCGGTTATTTTCCCTGTCGTTGTTTAACGCGATCGTAAGGCTCGCCGTTCAAAGAACTTGAGTGTTTTAAGGACGTTGCCGGTCTCCAGACGTCGTGTGCTTTCTTGTGCAAGCAAACCATTTGTTAGCAGAGGGTCAGCTGGGCGATGAAGTGCTTTCAGTGTTCATTTACGAAGCAATGCATTCAGAGAGGTGGAAGGGAAATCTTCAGCAAGGTCTGTTCACGAACGGTCCTCCAATACTTTGGAAAGAACGGTAAACGGTTTTGTAGAGAATGGTTGCACTTAATATTGTTGGTGATAACTTGCGCAGACAGTCTCAGCAAACCATTCAATTGAATATTCAAAGAATAAAAGATCGACAGCAGTCTTGTAGAGGGATTTGGCAGTCTGAAGGCTTGGAGAGGTCCTGTTCACATTTACCTTTAAGAAAAGAATTTTTGCCTACCTCATGTAAGTAAAGTTCAGGTGCAGTTCACTGGTCATTAGGCGATATGACCTTTTACCCTTAGTTTACTGCTGTGATTCGTTATACACACACTTGCTCCGGCAGGCGCGCGACGAAGTACAAACACCTCGACGAGCCCCACCACCGCAGACGAAAGAGAAGGAAAGGTGGCGACGGTTGATCTTCAGCCGTAGTCTCAGAGACAGAGAGGAAAGGCAGTTGATGTTGGACAACGGTCAGAAAGGTGGAAGTCAGGAGAAAGTACGCAGTTTAAGAACAAATGACAAATCTTTATCTACGAGAGTAGCAGAATAAGCAAAGTTTTGTTTCCCCATTTGGCCCTCGATCAAAGGAAAGGCAACTGAAACACTACTTAACTATGAAGCAAATGCATCAAAGAGAGAAAATTAGAATACGTACGATGATCAGGGTTGCTGTGTAATCTGACAGGTGTTTTTGACTAGTGAATACGTAAGATACGGTCTTGTCCATTTTTCATTGTTAGTAATGGGTGTTAACGTTAAGGAGCTGCTCATCGTCCATCGGATGGTAGAACCAGAATGTTATTCTGTCGTTGTTCACAGACGGTTTGTGACCGGTCTTCTGTTCACAACTCCCCCGCAGCCATGTTTAATTGCCTCCACACGACGTCATTTTTACTTGAAAATGACGTCGTCCGGATGACGCACACAGTCAAAGACGTCAGACGCGGGAGACCACTTGCAGACGACACAATGTCGGACAGACTACAACTCACTACTGCTTCATAAACATTGCAGGTTCATTCCGAGTATTCTAAAAAACCGACTACAACTCACTGCTGGTACACAACCATTGCAGGCCCATTCCGAGTAGTTTAGATATAAATCCAGCACAGGTCAGTATCACTCAGTCATTTAATGGGGAGGGGAAGAACTCTACTATACACTGCTACAATTTTCTCAGTTGCATATTCAAGCATATGCTTGTACCTGGTTAAACTCGAAGAATTTTTTTAAATGCCGACTTTTTTTTAATTCCTTGAGAACAGAATCGCCGTTTTTTTTAAGTATTATGTAGATTCCTTTGTCACATTCGAATAGGCATTGGTAATTAGCCTTTTTTATGAGCAGGTGCGCTGTCAGTCCTCATTTTAATGTCCATCTTGAAAAGTTTTACATCGACATTTTTACTTCAGAGTGTATAGTCACTATAGTGTATTTAAAGCAGACCTTTCTTCCTAAGTCTATCACCATCCATTCTAAAGTTAAAAATTCCATATTTAAAAGAAGAAATCGAAAGGCGAGGATAGTGTCGCGCAGCCTTCACGGGTTGGAAACCCCGAGATTACACGAGATATTTGCAAAAAGTGCTAGTGGCTTCATCTTCTTGTGGTACCAGGCTTCTCAAGCCTAGAAAGGTGGGATTACCAGCGTGTCATCTATCTACTATATGCCATTAGGTTTCCGAGTTGTTTTTTTAAAAAGACTCTCTTATTTAATTGTGAAGTTTTTTGGAAAAAAGATTTGTCTCCCTTCTTTTATGAAACTAATTACTGTTGGAGAACGATTGAGTGGGGTATGAAGGGGGTGACGGGTGATGGCGGTGGGGGAGTAGGGGTTACGAGAACTCCGTTGGCATGACATTTCGGTGGAAGGTCAATCGATTAGAGTTCGCCGAGAAAACACAGTCGCCGGTGCCACGACCTTCTTAACGAGGAGGTGCGACAGCAAGGAAGGAGGGAGAAGAAAAATGGAGGAAGGGATGCGAATCGCGCAGGGTCTTTCTTAATGGCAGCAGCAGCAGCAGTTGTGCGCTTAGCGCTTGCCCAAACAGACACACCTTGCGCACACCTGGAATCGTGGGATGCTCGCTGACCTAAAGGTGAGTCTGGGTGTTGTAGTTGCTGTGCTTTGTTCCTATCGGATAGCATGAGGGAGCGGACGGAGTACCAACTGGTTAAACTTTTAAAACGTTAGCTCGCGTTTGTTTTAGATAGGGGCATGTCGCTCTTGCCAACCGCGAGCCTTGAAAGCCTTGTAGACAGACATGAAGAGTTGGTGTGAGAGCGGTGTTATGACTTGCAGATGCTTGAAATGCTATCTAGGCTGCTGTCAAACCCTCTCGGAGGCGATCTAGTAGTGCGGTGATAAAAGACTTGCTTCTCACTTCTGTATGGAGGATGGCAAAATCTTGGGTTCACATCATGTCGCACGGACACTCTTATTGATGCCTGTTTAGCAATTTTATCTACGCGAAAGAGGAAATATGAGCTTCTTTGGCTACTTCGGTTTCCTCCCACACCATCAAACATTTTCTCCTCAGCGCTCAATCAACGAACGTTGGAAGCACAGCCTGTCAAATGAATACACACACACACACACACACACACACACACACACAGACGTAGTCGATGACTGTATATTATCTACATTCTGTTGAAAGCACTGCATCATCCCCTCCTGCACTTCGGCGGTTTTGATGATACCAGCTGTTCGCGAAGGACTTTCTTGTAAGCAATAAAAAAAAAATCTTCCAGTGTTGCTGTTGGAAACCGTGTGGACAGTCATGTAGTTTTCTGTGTCAGTGAGTCACATTCCAGTGTGGCTGGCATTGCTGAACATGGCGAGTGAGCCAACAGCTTGCACGCCCTCGCACCGTCAGTTGATTCCCTTGGGTGCTGTTTCCTCTTTGAGCGCCGACGACCCTTGTTACGTAAAGCAGAGGCTCTAACCAGGGGAAAGTGCATCGGCACCCAGTAGGTCTAAGGTCAGGGGCGGCTGCAGAAGTCGCAGGGCTGGCGAGTGGCCGGATGCGTTGCTGGCTGGCCTGCCGCGTGGCCGGCCGACAGAGGGAGCAACGAGCTGTCAGTGTGGTGGCGGCGGGGGGGGGGGGTTAGTGCTGGTGCTGTCATCGTGGTTGTGGTTATCGATCGTCGAAAACAAGAGAACGGCGAGGATCGATAGGAGTGCAGCTTTTGAGGAAATGTTCTTTATGATGTTTCTCCTTCATTTTCTCTTGCAACACTCTTTCACTTTTAAAAAAAATGTTTTTATATATTATTGTCAGAAGCAAGGGAAAGAACTGGTGAAAGACTTTGAGGTCACCAGTGTGATGACGTAATGACACAAGAATAGCCGCGACCTCTCGACAGTCGAGAAGACAGAGGGCTTTCCAGAGAAGTCTTCTTCAACGATCTTCATATCTATGATCCTTGGTCTAGAGTACTACGATCCCACCGCTCGTCTCACCTACTTCCAATTTTGTGTGTGTGTGTGTGTGTGTGTGTTTGCGTGCGTGCCTGTTTGCGTGTTGTTGTTTTTTCCCCTCATTTGAACAGTATTATGCGGCTCCGGGGCTCTGATTCATAAGCGGATTGCGCGTTAGAAGAAGAATTTGGTATGCTAGAGTATCTGCCTCATAAAGTGACCGAACCTTTCACATAAAGCGTGAGATGCGGCCACAAATTATGGTTGAGAGTGTCGACATTGCCTCCCTCCTGACTTTGCCGCTAGAATAATGAATGCATTAGCTGATTGGTAATCGAGCATCTCCCGTCCCCCATACTCCGCCCTCTTCTGCTGTCTATTTCTGACCCCTCAGCTCTGTCCTCGGCGAAAGGCGTGTATCCCTTGATTAAACAGCTCGGAGTTTGCAAAGTAATATCTCTGTAATGAGCTCAGCTCAGTCATTTGAAAATAATGTTGCGCTCGGCGTTTAAGTCAGGCAGCTGACGGTTTTCAAGCACATTCCGCCAGAAGAAAGTGAAAGTTATTTGATGCTCCCGGCGGAGTAGCCACACGCAGAAGTGGTGTGTGCGTGTGTGTGTGTGTGTGTGAGAGAGAGAGAGAGAGAAGGAAGTAACACTGGAGGAGATCCATCAGCAGTATTATGGGGAGAATCGTGTACCGTGTTTTAGTGACTTCCCATTAGTTGATGTTCATGAGGTGTTGGTAACATTCATGAGGATGATGTTCAGTCTAATGGCTGGTGCTTGGTAACAGGTCGATGTTCATCGTCTTTGGATTACAGTCTAGTGGTTTGTGTTTATTGATCACAGGGCGAAAGTGATGGATCGTATGTGTCGGGGGCAACACTTTGTGGCCCTTGGAGCAGAAGGCGTGTGAATAACTTGTCTCCCAGGGGGTCGAAAAGGGCTTTAAGAAACTTTAAATAAAGTCTGGTGAGCAGCTCATGAGAGAGAGGTAAGGACAAAGTAAAACAGAGAGAGGGGTGTCTGTATCGCGCGGGGGTGGGGAAGATAGTAAAAACGAATCGATGTCATTGATATGTTAATGTGTCGCTGCCGAGATCATCTGTCTCAGTTGAGAATCTTACTCGGCAGGGAGTTTTGAGATGTCAGTTGACACCCGGCATCGACACTTGCACAGTTACAGATCGGTTGAGAGACCAGAGGCCATAGTTATGACTCGAGGGTAAGTCATTGTCCTGGGGCAACGTGGAGAACTCAACGATAGGTATCTTGTTTCTCTAGGTATAAAACCAGTGTTCTGACCCCGCAGATGTTTTACCCCAGGAAGCGTAGTCATAAAGCAGTGGCAAAGGTGCCCTGGTGGTATACAAACATGAAGTAGTGTCCGCAGAATTTCTACATTGCTTTATAACTTTGGAAACAAGATGTTTTTCCTTGTGGTCATCCATTTCTCCTTGGGGAAATGACTTATTCTCGCTTCATAACTTCGGTCCCAGAGCATTTACAGACTAGTTTGGTACCAGAGAGTTAAAGAGTAGTCGTGAGACTAATTTACAGAGGCTCTCAAAGACCAGACCACTTACTGAGGTTGAGAATCTAGGGCCTTACAAACTTAAACCATCGGGCAACTTAGTAGTGGAATGATCAGGGCGGTAAGAGAGTATTTGAGAAACGGTGTATTTACGGTGCAGTTGAGAGACCTGAAAGCTTGCCCAATACTTGATAATGAGGGTGTGTGTACACAGAGAGAGAGAGTCACTGGGTAGACCAGCGCATGTCAAGAGTTTAGAGAGCGTTTTATTCAGATAGTAAAAAGGAGATCAGGGCATGTCAAGAGTTTAGAGAGCTAGTTGTTCAGAAAGTTGATGAGAGCTCATGGTAGTTAAAGTATTGATGAAACATATAGTGGGGCGTATTACGAGGCAAAGAGACTGCTGATGCACACCTCATAGTGGGGTATGTTACATGGCGACAGCGGGGTGTGCGGCGTGTGTTCCTCTTCAGGTCAATGACCGCGGTGCTGGGTAGTGGGTGTGTGGGCGGTGCAGGTCATCACGGACATGACAGTGGCCGAGTCACTGATCTGACTCAATTTATAAAGTAAAGGGTAATGATGAATTATGTCTTTAAGACTAAAGCTTACAAAAAGTTGTCTGTTCATTGTCATTGTTTTTATCGTCACCCTGTTCTGAGGACTGATTTAGCCGTTCTCATATTTCTCGCTGTCGTCATGGGACGGTCGTAACACTTGAGACTCAATCCTTCTCATTCTTCGCTCGAGCACGCGACGTTTACCGAATAAACTGAGAGTAGTCTCCGCTTGCACGGGGTTACCACTCAGTGTCCTTCGTTCAGAACGCCACTAGTCGCTCTGCTAATTGCTTATAAAATAACTTCAGTATCAAAACATTGGAGTCTCTAACTATTACATCAACCAACCCCCAGTCAACCAGCCTAGGCTTCTGAAAACGACTCAGCTGTTTGTTACAGGCCGATAAAAGCATGGAGCAGAGTTTTGAACGATGGAGGGTGTGGGAGACGACTAAAGTAGGTGATTGGCGCAGCTAATGCTTATGGCACTCGTCCAGATATTATCCTCGGTCTCCTTTAATCGACATCGGCACCACCATCACCTCTCTCCCCACCAATCCAGCAGTTTGTGGAGAAAATAGTCGGCCATACTTAATACTCAAACTGAACTGCGGGATTCTGTATTCTCGTGATGTACTGGGCACACATAGAGAATCTCTATCTACACGAAGCGAAGTATCTGACACAATGTAGCCTCACCCAGACCCTCATCGATTGCCGCAAGCCTTAACGTATTCACATTCTAAGCAAAGCCTAGTCGGTAAACAGTCGTCATCACGACCATGTTTGTTGAATAATCTGGCGCATGCGTATGTGTGCATAGAAAGCAATTTTACAGGATGTTCTGGATCATTTTCCGGCCCCGCGGGGGCATCTCGAGACTGTTTTAATTTTTTAGAGACTAGGGGAGTGCAAATCTGTCTCAGCTGGACGAGGTCGAAGACGCTTGCTTCGATATTTTGGCCTAAATTTCTCATGTATAATTCAAAACTCTGACAGCTGCATTGTCATGCAGAACCCATCCTGTGACCCAGACCAACCATCTCGGAACACTCTCAGACACCACCGAACCGGATGCTGCAGAACAAAGATTATCTGACCTTGTTCTTCGTTTGCCCCTACCCACCACTTACCACACTGAATTAACAAGAACCCTCTTTCTTCTATTATAGCTTTCTTGTAGTGGCTTCTCTTTTGTGTTGTCTCCAACTTCCTTCGCGGACGTGTAGCCAACGTGGCAGACAGACAAGAACATAATTTGCGACTTGCAAGTCTAATGATGTTCGTTTGACTTTTTGCTGGGAAGCAAACCCCTTTTGCTACAACCAATCACAGCGCTTTCTCCTGCTAGCAGAAACAATAGTAAACTTGTCGGGATATGACACCATCCCTGCAGTACGGACATCTGTTGCCGTTTTCAGACTCTGGCCATTATCTTTACTCGGGATTAAAGTTGAATTCGACGGTTTGCTGGTTGATACCAATTCGTCGTCGACTATTGACTGAAGAAACTGGAGAAGACCTAGTTTTACTTGAAGCTTAATTTCACTTGAAATCGATCTAATCTGCATCGGCAAGCAGTTTTTCGTTCCTTACGTGGAGATTGTGGGGAGAGGGTGGGTGGGGGACAAGCTCTCGACCAAACTTCAAGGTAGTCTTAGTTGCGGATGGGGACGCCTTTGCTGCCATTACCTACTTAAACTTAGTCGATCCATATTGTAAGCATGCTGAATTTGCAAACCGCTTTTGTTCACACACACCCAATCGATTACTACAGACGATGGTGGCATTGTCTGTCCCACTCGTGCTAGCCAAAGAGACTGTTGAATCAACGTGGTTCACTCTTCAGTGGAGTGGGTCAGAATGGCGTCTCTTTTATGTTGAATTTTGTTTTTTTTTATTTTCGTGTCTCTTCTCCATTTTTCTTATTTTTGTAATATTTTGAACTCTTATGATTTGGGAGAGTCTTTGCATTCCCAGAGTCTTTGGCACAGAGCAGTGTGGAGCTTTGTTGTTTCATCCCCACTCAGCTTGAGCAGCAGCTAATACATTGTCAATGCCAGGTGACTTTCCTCCCTTCAGACTGCGAACACTTTCGACTGGTGGGTCTGCAGGTTGGCTGGTTCTAGACTGGTTGTTTTGAAGGATGTCTTTACTTGGAAGTTGCACAGGTCTTTGCAATATTCATTTAATTGGTTGAGTACAGCATTGTTTTCTGTGAGAAGGTGGCCATTTCTGTCTTCCATGGCTGAGGCCCTGTGTTGACATGTCTTGGTGAGAGTCCTTAGTAGCTGGTAGGCCTTTTTTTCCCCTGCCATCTCGTGTAATTCCCTTCTCTATGGTCCGGTATTGGCCATCGATCCAGTTTTCCCTAGCTGGCTTCAGCTCATTACTGTTGGCACAATTTACTTCATTGTACTTGGAAGCTGCTTCGTGTTTGTGTTTTGCTTTCTCTTTTTAAGGTCCTCTTATGGTCACAGAGATTGTTCGTGATCCAGGGTGGTTTCCTTTCACACCCCTAGCACTTACTTGGCTGTTGTCAGTAATACTGTTTTCTGTTTCCAGCGAGCGTGTCTACATAAAGTCACATCATTTTTAGTGCAGCAAATTTACTTCCACCTTTGGCCAAGTTTTCTCCAACGTTCGGGTCTTGCAGCTTCTTCAGATCAAATCAGATTAGGGAGGAGGGTGCGCGGAGACTCCATATTCCTCAGCATTAGTGAGTGGGTGGGGGGAGAACTTCTTTCTCCTGCTGTCTTTTGGTCGTGACCATTTGACTTAACAGGCATTGCTATTCTTATTACGCAAATCACTTGTTCCCCTGGATGTACCCTCCCTTAATCAAATGTCCAGCTTGGGTCATGTACGTGAACAATTTTCGTCGCACTGTTCGTGGGCACCCTTAAGGAGTAAAGTTTTGGTTAGTTGTAAGAGCACCAAAAGTAATTTGCTTAAACCATTATTGCAGGTGAAGGCAAGAACATGTCTAACCAGAAAGCCTTTCTTTAAACCCTCAGAAACCAGTGGACCTAGATAAAGACCCACAGTCAAGTTTTGTGTGAGTCATTCCGTGTGAACTTAAACAGCGCAAGAAGTTTGGAAGAAACATGAAACCACATAGTCACTGATAAGGTGAAAGAGTGTTTAATGTGGTCAGTCTTGGTATCTTCGTGGAGAGAATTTATTGCCACAAGCTTATGTCGTCAATGGCCAGCCCAAACTAAAGGGCAGTAGTAACAGATATGATCATTTGTGTTTCTTCACCTACATTTTCACTTTCGTGTATTCTAAATAAAAAAAAAGCTTAAATAATTCACGTCTGACTTCTAGTTTCTCGAATTTCCTTTGATATGGCAACTGAATCTGCATACAGATTTTATGATTAAATATTTAAATTATTTGATTTCCCACGCTAATACAAGCTTCTTGATTACTTGAAACTCCGTTAGGAACTTACATGCTAACCCGGGTGGGCAATGTTTAGTGACCGGGCGAGTGCAAATAACTTTTCGTAATTGTGTTAGTGGGAAATAAACTTTCAGTAAGTAGCTTTAGTTCGTTTCAGATAAAATTCTCATTTTACAGGTTATTACCTGAACTAAAAGTGGATCACCGTACCAAAGGGAGGACATGCTGCTGCAGAGCCACGTCATGTCGTCCCGCCGCTAATGGCAGGTTCCTCTAACGGTTGAGTGGACAGGGATAGAGTTTTCCGATCCCTGGTCCTTGCGAGGCCCGAAGCCCTGGCCGAAGTCAGGTAGACTAACAGTACCTCCCGAGAACGACAGCACGACTCCCACCCCCCCAAAACTCGGAGCTAGTAAATCTCCTTCTATTCGGGTACATGGGTTTGCTTTTTTGTCAATAACGTCCACATTACTGTCGTAATGGCTGCTGCCCTAATTGATGTCACAAATGATATTTTCTTGTCAATAATTCCATTTTTTTTATAACTGTGAACGCGTCTTTCTAGTAGTTGTCAGCAGTTCCGTGCTTAATGGTCCGTGTTAACTTGGTGTCGGCTTTTACTAGCAGTTTTCCATCGGCGGCGTTAACAGCTTGGTGTGTCTAACAGTCTCTGTTGTCATTGTTGCTGCTGAGCGTAATGTCCTGGGTGGGTATAGTATTTTTTGCATCGACAAATAACTACAGAGAGAGAGAAAGGGCTTTGTCAACATTGAAGAGAGTGAGTCCGAAGCATCAGAATAAATATTTAGACTTATGTTAATCTTTACAGTTTTTTTGTAGGCCTTTGCGAACTCGCGAAAGTCGATGAATCCAGTAAATAATGGAGGGAATTGTGGGAGTGTGTGCGCTGCCCTCAGGGGAATTATGTCACTGTTAGGCGTTGTACGTCTGTGTTTCGCGTCTGGCGGTCTGACTGACCGCACGTTATTCTTGTACGTGTCAGGTAGACTCGCTTTGTACTGATTGTATTGTCTACGTAGCTCCAGTCCATCAAATTAAACAGAAAATCGATGCAACATCCAGTTTGACAGACGGCAGAGGCGGAGACCGCGAATTCGTGTCCGAACACACTGTTGGGAGGTCAGCCACGGATGTTTGCTGGTCTCACCCAGGACGAGAAATTCTAGGGGCGGTAACTGCTTGTGGTGTTTGAGCTCTTTGGCGAGTGAAACCTTTTGTCTGTCCGCTCACCAGCGGAGACTTTTCCCTCGTGATAAGTGTAAACATAATTTGTAAATTTAACATGAGACAACGACTGGTCCAGTCAGGCACCCCAATAAGCACGCTTGTTTCCCCTATTCCTTTCATCATGGTCTTGTATTCTACCGACAACCTCCCGAGAAGGGGTTCAAGCCGACAAAGGAACGTTACAGTGACGTCACAGTGCAGTGGTAATTAGTCTCCCTGGCAGCTGACGGGGCGCCGAGAATGAAGGATTGTGTTTGCTCGGTTATGTAAAGTGCGGTCTGCGAACCAGGGTGGTGCGCACGTGAGCTCTTGAAAGTCTTGACAACGAGTATTAAAGTCATCAGTTTCAAGTGTGAGTCGACTTGGCTGTTTGTGGTTTGAATAGTTACCTTATTACGTGAGACCGACCATTTAGTGTCCAGACCTTACATGCAGTCCAGTCCTAACTTTCATCTGATTACGAAAGATTTTTTTTTTATTATTATACCCCTGGGGACTTACCTCTCACCTCATGAAAGTAAATATGTATAACCCTGGGGGAATCAGCGCGCTGTTTCATTACTGATAGTCAACGATGTTTTCTTTGGACCTTATCCTTTAACCTGCTCTTGTAGGATATTCTTATGCTGCAAGTGTTCTTCCGAATGGTAAGTCTACATCTGTTTCCGTGGGGAAAATAAGCCACCATATATGGAAAAATATGAAAAAAAAACGTTTGAGCAAGTCTGACGAAGGTTTTATTTGACTTATATAAAAGCTTTGTCTAATTTGGTCAAACGTTTTCCTAGCTAACAGCCTTAAAGCCCTAAAAACAAATACGCTTCGTTTTTCAGTGAGATGTCGAAAGACGAGTACTCGAAAATGAAATTCGTAAGTAAATAAGTGAATGCACATTTTAAGATCAAATTACCAGGACTGGCAAAGAGGATGCGTCAGGGACCAAGCTGGGAAAGTAGAAAAAAAGGCGTGTGCAGATAACATCCAAGATAAGACTGTCCTGTCGCTTAGCGAATCCTAGAGATTAACAAAAAACAAAGAAAATGTGGCAATGGCATCTGGTGTTTTTTTAATACGGGATTCGACGATGTTGACGACGATGATGATGATGATTGATGATGATGATGATTTTTTTTTTCAGGCGTGTGCGGCAGTTGCCATGTTACGGGAACTGATGTTGAAGCGCTGCGTGGCTACTGTCGTGTGGTCGCCGCGGGGCCGGAGGTTGCGCCAGCGCCTGGTTATAGCGGCGCTGCTTGTGCTGACGTTGATGGTCCTGGTGGTGCGCCTGGAATTGGAGCTGGACGCCAGTTTCTTGGAGGCTAATACCCTTGTACTGCAGGGCGGTTTCCCCGCCATCATCGTCAATGGTTCGTCGCTGGTGTCCTCGCAGTCGCTCAGGTCGTCCTCACTTTCGTTCAGTGCTCCTAATATCGTAACGAAGGATTTAAAGCTGGCAGCGCTGGTGGACAAGCAGAAGCGGAAGTGGCTGGCCACGTCCTACAAGCCCAGGCTTGGGCGGCA
The DNA here is from genome assembly GCA_004794655.1 of Marisa cornuarietis. NCBI lineage: Eukaryota > Metazoa > Mollusca > Gastropoda > Architaenioglossa > Ampullariidae > Marisa > Marisa cornuarietis. The sequence continues at coordinate 208,954 of SMMW01000123.1, read as the reverse complement.
CGAACGGGAGCCCAGGTGTAGCAAACTGATTGAGGACGACGAGGAGGAGCTCGCCAGGGCTAGGCAGTTTATGGAGCATCACGAGCGGCTGGAGAAACCTCCCTTGGTGTACCTACAGGAGACGAAGAATTGCACCAGATTTGTGGAGGAGCGCGGCTACATCATGTCGGCCACGGAGGAGGAGAAGGCCTTTCCCATCGCCTACAGCATCATGATGTACACGGGCGTGGAGCAGACAGAGCGGATGCTGCGCGCGATATACCGGCCGCACAACTACCACTGCATTCACGTGGATAAGAAGGTGCCGGAAGACATCATGGCAGCCATGCGGGCCATCGCTGACTGCTTGCCCAATGTCTTCATTGCCTCAAGACTGAAGGAGGTGTACTGGGCCACCTACAGCTCCCTGGAGGCGCTGATCTACTGTATGCAGGACCTGTTGAAGGCCTCGGCTTCTTGGAAATACTACATCAACCTCACCGGCCAGGAGTTTCCCCTCAAGACCAACCTGCAGCTGGTGAGGATCCTCAAGGCCCTCAACGACTCCAACATAGTTGACGCCTCCACAGACCCGTGAGTACCCTACGTCTGGTTCCTTTGCATGCCTTTGACCCAGCCCATCCCCCAGAGACCCCTGTGTACTTTATAGTTCTTTCCCCTTCATCACCCCTGCGATACTTATTCCTCTTAACCCACCCTGCATCGATCACTGGAAATGGGGAACTCTTTACCAGCCAGAGTTTCTTTTTGTTAGTGGTAACCACGTTTGTCGCTCGCTACCCGTAATCACTCTTTCTCAATGAAAGGTGATGGAACTTAACATACTTCAGCCACGAGCGTAGCTAAAGACAAGCCGTGTTCTTTTGTCTCGGAGTCTTTCTTTGCAAACCCTTCAACCCTGCCTCTCTTTCGGGCTGTCTGGAGATGCAAGGGTTAATGAGTGCTTGTCAATGTAGTGAGAATAGACCGTCTTGAGAGTCTGATATTGTTTCAGCGGTGCTGAATTTACCACCAGCCTATGACACTTGTTTACTGCTTTGCTGTGATACAGCTTTTCTTGTTGGCTTCATGAACATCATCAGTACCTCCACACCGCTCTGTGTGTGCGTGCGTGTGTGTGTGTGTGTGTGTGTGAGAGAGAGAGAGAGAGAGAGAGAGAGATGGGAAAGAGATGATCGAACATGCCTTATTCGAGGTCAGGCCTTCGTTTTCTGCCGTGTGTTCAGCGGTGTCAAGTCTGTTGGTATTGTCCGGAACCAGCAAAGAAGAGATTCGCGCGTAATCTGTTTAATCCGCCATCAAGCCCCCGAATGTCTGCCGCCAGGGGGCGCCGCTGGCGTCACGTACTGTTGACAAGCAAACCTTCTGGGCCTTTGCAAACCACCTTTTTCCTGCCCTAGTCTTGAAGGGTTTGACCACCACAAGGTTGTATTCACGCGACTCCAGTGTGTGCTCTGTACTCGGTGTAGTGAGCTGAGTTTACTACTCCTCTTTTGGGTCTGGTGTGAAAACTTTCTTTTAAATCTTTTTAAGTGTCGACATTTACAGCATTGAACTCTTGATAGCGCAGCAGTTAAGACAAAAGTGAATAATCAACCACTTCCCCCCCCCCCACGCCACCCACCCGCAACTCCCTTTGCTGACTGATCGCATGTTAGTGTTTTGAGTTATTCCACGTAAATGCTGATGGTCTAGTGGGGTGCACGTTGGGTTTCTAGTGACTGAGTCGAGCTCACTGCATAATACTGTATCCCAGACTCAGGGGGAATTCCCACTTCCCCTTCTGTTCTCGCCTCTCCAAGATTGCACCCCACTAAACAGATCTCTTGTTCATACTGTTAGAATATTTGAAATATTTCTACTTAGGGTCTTTTGTTTACTTATAACATATTGCAATTGATATATATATATATACTGTTTTTTATGTATAAAGAAAAAGTGCGCGGGTGTGGTTAACCCCCTTTGCACGATGGGCCACGATTGTGGTTTTACCGGACAGCACGGGCGAGGCGATTGTCATTACTTTTATTGCAAAGTTCAAGTTTTCTTTTTTCCAAAAATGTCTAGGTTTCTTGGTCTAATGTTTATCTCAGAGCAGCAATAATAACAAACTTCACCCACTGTCGTCTTCACAGTCTTCAGTTATAATCAGTCATTGTTATGTGACAAGTTGTTTACATTATTGTTTACTTTGCCAGCATCAAGGGGGGTAGGTGTTCAACCTTATCCATTGTGTCTGTGTGCGGTGACATACTCTATCTGTGTTATAATCACGAAATATGTTCATGCATGACTTGCTTGGAGGTTTCGTGTCTAGAGTTTCATGTCTACCTGTGAAAGAGCCAGCAGTTGAAGTGCCGGTGCTACAGGGTGTGAATAGGCCAGTGGAGCAGCAGCCTAGAAAATTCTTTGTGTGTGTTGACCCACCGGCAAATAAATTTATTAACCTTAGTGCTTTCACAATGAGTTTACCAAATGGAATCGGACATCGGAGTTCGAGGTTTACACTGTACTGACTAAGCCGGGTCGTGAAGTCTTTTCTTTATTATGCGTGGGTTTGTTTTTTTTAAACCCTGTGTGTTGTGTACACACAGCGGTTGCCAGGCTGCAAGCTGTCAAATACTGTTATCGCCCCGTCATCTGAATTTTCAAGGCCTTTTTTTTTGGGGGGGGGGGTCAGTTTTGAGCTATTCGATCGTGTGAGAGTTTCGTATTTAGGTATCGACCACTTCGACCGTTAGACAAGGAGGTAAAAGAGGGGATGGGACAGGGAGACGGGCGTGTATGTATGTATATGGTTCAATCCCGACATCGTTGGGGCTTGCATTCGCTTTTTCAAGAAAAAACGATTAAAGCACATTCCACGCAGAATTTATAGTAGGCAAGTTTGGTGGGCGAGAACCATTTTTTTCTGTTATTATTATTATTATTTCTTACTTGAGTGACCTGTCCATAACTGTACAGTTATCTATTTTAACTGGGTTTTTTTCTGACGTCATTGTAACCCAACGTCACAAATCTTTCGCTGCTGGACCTCTGTGTGTGTGTGAGAGAGAGAGAGAGAGAGTTGTGGTTTGGGTTAGGACGAGGTTGAGGCTGATCACAACATATAAAGAAATAATAGAAACACTGTCGGCCAATTCGGTGGGAAAAGTTAAATCGCATCGAAAAGCGACATTAGCTTCTCCTACACCAGTTTCACCACCACCGGCTTGGGCCACGTGCTGATAACGATACAAATAAACAGATGCTATTGTTTAGTGAAGCTACTCTAGCACAGGCAGCAAGATGATGATGATGATGATGATGATGATGATGATGATGATGATGATTGTTCATGTTAATACTGATTCTCGGGTCACGTCTTACAACATTTGTTGCTGTTTGTGTGAGGTTGAGCACTGTAAGCACTGGATCACAAGACTGTTGGTTCTTCAAAGGACCTCGTCACTGGTCGTTGCAACCACCTCTTACATTTTCTGACGTGTCAGCGCGCGACTTTCTGTAGTTAAGGACGTTTGTCTAGAGACAGTTGACTCCCAGACAAGACAGCTGTGCCATAAATAAGGGGTCAGAACGAAAAAACAAACCATCTTCAGCTTAGTTCTTGACAATTTTTGTCTCTTTCCTTTATCTCTCTTCCCTCCCATTTCCCCCCGTGCACATGCGGTGCAACGATATATATATATATATGTAATGGTATGCATACATATCAGTCAAAATATACATATGTATAATTGTGCCAGTATGCGCATATGTATGCATTTTTCATATATAAGAATGTATACATAGGTATGAATAGTTACCTGTAAGTGTGCATGGGCGTGTATAAGTTTTAGCCTTATTCTCGTTTGTTCATTAACACATGAAATTGTATCTCAAAAACTGCAATTCGTGTATATATATATATATATATATCTCGTATTGTCGTTGTCTTAATAAAGGATAACTTTGTAACATCCCTCCACTCCCGCCACTGAAGCTGGCAAAACTGAATCATCATTGTCATTGTTAGTGTCTGTCACGCAAGCATGCACGCACACACACACGTGTGCTCGGTATCTCACTACTTGCTCTCACGCGTTACCCAAACTTTATTGTTCTCGAGGTTTCTCGCTCCACGTGAATACAATGCAATAGCGGCTTCAAAACTGAAGAGCGTTAGTGTGGGGAGGGGGAAACGGTTGTTCTTTGAACTACGTCCCTGTTGGTGATTGTCTGATAAGTAGTATTTACTATCCTATCGTCTGATAATTACACGGAAATCTTTTCGGGCGTTGTTTCTCCTATCCTTACTTGTACGCACAAATTTAAAAGAAAGAGTAAATATTTTTTTTTTAATACTGTGTTGTAAAATCTGCACAAACAGTAAAACTTGTTTGTGGAACGTGTTCAGGAAATGTCATGATGAGTATCAGGCAGCAGGCGTGTAAACTCTAGCCTTGTTGGCAGAGGTTTTGACGAGCAACGCCGCCAGTGTACACACACACACACACACACACAAACACTCACTAACACACACACACACACACACAGTGCGCGTCGGGTCACGTTTGATTGTGGATCCTGTCGCCGAGGTAATTAGCAATTTAAATTTGAAGCTTGGTGTTCAAAGTTGTTGGGTTTTTTTCTTATGGCTTTCTGTATTATTGCACCAAACAAACTTGACCGTTTCGTGACTATAATTCTGTCGCTTGCCTCCCCAGTGATTGCAAATGTTCTCTAAAGGCTGTTAATGCTTTCAGTATTTTTTTTACTTTACCCGCACAAGTAAAGCTGGTGAAGGGAAAGAATACACAATGAGACAAACGTGCACCAATTAAGAAAAGGTCCGTTTAGAAACGGATGAATGTGACAACTGCTTCTGCTGTCTTGACGATATCACCCCCAGGATACCCGAGCTACTGACAGGTTACCACCCGACTCGGTCTCTGTTGTCCGCTTGTGCCACGCATCAGACGGGAGAAAGTTGGCAGACTCTTCTTCTCCTTCTCAGGTCTTCATTGTCTGCCTCTTTCCCTTTGAACTGTCTGCGTTCGAAGCCTTTAATCCGACCCCTGGACCCATCTCTTTTAAGAAATATTTTGCATAATCAGGCGAACTGTCTCACGCATTACTCAGTTCTTAATCTTCTTCCATGCATCTAGTTCATAGTTGTCACCGTTTATTGATGTTTGTGTTTCATGTGTGTTTGATTTTTGGTTCGTTTGTATAGTTCGCCTGCAGTGCATTAAACTCGCATGCACACGGGTAAATGTACTTCGCATATTCAGTTATTGTTAGTACATTATCGATTATTTAGTCATTGATTAGTTTTTTATTTTTAGTTATTTGCCTAGTTTTGATTATGTAGTAAGTAATATTTATTAATTATTGATTTGTTATTAATTTGTCTAGTTCTTATTTATTTTTTTCGATTACCCCCCCCCCCACCCTTGATGCTGGCAGAACTAAAAACGATAATCAGTGTCATTGTCAATTAACATCCTAATGCTTCGTTATTTCTTTACCTAGTTGTTGATTATTTGCTTATCGATTAATTATTCTAATCAAATTGAAGACGTTTGCTTTACATTTTCTTTAGCAATTATTGATGATTTAGTTATCGATTAATGATTGATGTCTGTGCAGAGACATGACGTCACGGTGGTACAACAATTTCCAGCCGCCGCACGGCATCATGCCCTACAAGGGCATGGTGTTTATCATAGCGTGTCGAGGCTTCGTCGACTACTTACTACATTCCCACGTAGCGCGCGACTTTCTCCAGTGGGTGCGCCACACGGAGATGCCCGACGAGACCTACTTTCCCTCCCTCAACCACAACCCCCACCTGATGGTGCCCGGCTCCTACAGAGGTAAGCTTGACAGAGCCACTACGTCTCTTCCGGTCTCAGTTTGCGTGCACGTAAGGTGTTATTTATTGTAATATTCATTTCAAACAGCGAACCGGGAAGGGTCTTTCGGGAGCACATTTGGGTAGGGAAACAGATCCTGTTTTCTGCAACCTGCCCCCCCCCCCCCCGACAGTTATGTGGCTAACGAAGGAGAGGTGAAGGTCAAGCTTAGTGCTGGGGGGGTGTGTGGGTGGGCAGCTGCGGTGTGTGCAAGAGAAAAATACTCGGAGGAAGCCAAGCAGTATTCAGCTAGCGAGACGCGTGGCGGTGTAACAGATGGTGAAGTTCGTATATACAGACGATTGCATAAGTACTTTTAAAAAAAAAAGCACCGGTCCCTGTGCCGTGATATAGTATAAGCTGCTGACGTAAAGAAACCATTTCCCTCCCCAAAGCCCCGCCAGACTCAAATGCAAAGATTCTCATTATCAGTGTTTCTCTTTCTCTCTCACTCGCAAGCGTACACGTATACGTACACGTAGTTCTCCACTGCCCTTATTCATTCCCAGTCACTCGGGCCAATCGACGGCGCTTGAGTTTGTTAGTCTTAAACACTACCCAGACCTCACTTCACTTGCCGTATGGTTTCACCAGTAAAGATTTTCTGCCTGCTGGGCAACGGTTTGGACCGCCTGATCCCTCATCATGTCGAGAGGAAGACACATCGGCGAGGTCGCGAAGTTACCCCCGTACTGTTGCCTCATAACACTGGTTCACGATGAACAGCAACGACGCATGCAAACATTCAGGCAGCAAGTGGGGGTGGGGAGCAGGGGAAACCTAATGCCTGGATTTCATGACAAATTCAATGCCGATCTGGTTCCGTTGTTGAACGGAGAACTTGCTATTTCCCGAGCAACGTAATCAACACCAACATCGACACGGTCGGCAAGGGTAGCTGTCAATACATGCTGTGTTGTTTTGTTGGTTTTTTGGTTTTTTTTTGTGGTGGTGGTGGGAGGGGGGGACATTCGGACGCGTGACTAGCTTGACTCTAGAGAGACGCATTTCTAAAGAACTGCTGTGACAACCGGCGAACTATACTTTCACCCCCGGCTACTTGTAGGTAGATTCCGCATTATGTCACAGGTGAAATCACACACACACACCACTGCTCATAGTTGTTACTTGCTTGTGAAGCAGGGTGACAGACTGACCTTATGGTGTATGTGGGTATTGAGTGGATGCAATAGGACCGCAGACGACAGTTTTTGGACTTAATTCATCGCACGTGTCCACTGAGAGCATTGAACGGGAGGTAGTTGCAGGAGAGGGGGGGGATATTTAGATCCGCATTGTTGTGCACGATCACCGTTGTTTATCTTCGTTCAAATTAGGTGAAGGGTGTGGGAATCGGCCACGCAAGCAAGACATTTTGATTATTCGTGGGTTTGCCATCATACAACACCTGTCTCTCTCTCTCTCTCAATGAAAGGTGTTACTAGAAAACATCGGCAACACTGTCGATATTCTGGTGTTTTCAGAGTCTGGTGATGGGCCGCCAGCAAGAACGTGCACTTGTAAAGCAGGTATAATGATAATCTCTGGGCGACGACAGACGAAGACGAAGAGGCCTAGAAGGTGGTTGAGCTGGTGATGATGACTCGACATTAGTGATGCCCATTGTCTTATCTTCCCCTCTCCCCCCACCCTTAAAATCAGGTTTATTGGAGTTGTTTATCAGCGACTGGGTTTTGAGAGGATTTTAGAACTGGTGCTGAAGGTGGGCAAGCCAGCGGAGATAAATGAAGCAATATTAATGTGTGTATTCAGAAGGCGAAGAGATCGAGTCTGTAGCCGCCTGGATACACAGGAACCACACACTTTTCACCTCCACGTCACACATCTCCGCCATCTTATTGCCACATGACACACGATAAACCAAAACCTGTTTTTCGAAAAGAACAGTCTGGCAAACAGGCTTGTGAACTGTTTCATGAACCTATTTTTGGGACTGCTAGTCACAGCGAACGTACATAATCGTTTTCCATTAATGGACCTCCATAGTGTGGGCCTTCGATTTTCCTTCTGCTGTGCTTGTATTTATCGACTAACTGGTAATTAATTTATACTCATGTGTCGTTAGTGCTGATCGCACTGTTCTAGTTATAAAACCATTGCAAGAGAAATAAAATCGTTTAAGCAGAGGTGTGTAAGTAGACTGTCGGAGGCACGATTCGTTTCGAATGGTTGCAAATTGACTGGTGAACCATGGTGAATAAAGTACCATGGTGGTGGTGAATAAAGTACCATGGTGAATAAAGTATGCTGTTAAGCTATGTTGTTGTAGGAGAGCTAAAGTGTTCAAGAACTGTTGGTGTCGCAGTCATAATGATGACTTCATTTAATACCATCACCTTCAATGTCCACGTTAGGCATAGCCATCTTGTGTGTGTGTGTGCAGTGGCGTAGGAAGATGCTCGGCTTGGGGGGGGGGGCAAGCTCCTTACTGACAATGAATGGCGTTCACATTCTTGCCTTCCCAGCATCTTTTTTTTTGGGGGGGACGGCTGCCCCCCTTCCCCACCCCCGGTTTCTACGCCACTGGTGTGTTTGGTGGGGTGGGGAGCATGTCAAACCGTTGACTCTCAAGGTTTAGTATCAGAGCACGAGAGTTTGTAAGCTGACAAAGCTGTCTGCCCTCAGCTGACCGTTGACCCTAAAGGTTTAGTTTCAGACCACGTTAGTTGGTAAAATCAAAGATAGTCAATAGAAAAATGAATCATTCGAACGTTTCCGGGGTAGATAGCAGTGTGACTATGGCATGCGGAAGGAAGGAAGGAACGGAGTAGCGGTACTGCTTGTTGTCCAGTTAACTGCACGGATCCTCGCTACAAATGTCAGAGAAAGTCTCTTTCCGCTTCCCGAGAGACGAGGCAAAGTTGAAGAAGAAATTAGCTGGGACCAAACATTCTTTGTGCTAAGAGTGTATGTACAAAATATAAAGATTTGTGTAAGGTATCCTTGACTGTATTTGTTACTTCCTTATCCCTCAGAAAATAGTTTAAAAATTCACATCAGTTTCTAGGTTGTAAGGCCTATTTTCTTTCTCTAGCTTTTCCTCTTCCTCTCAATATACTGGGTCTTTATGTTTTAGAGGATGCAGGTGAATGTGTTAATGTAAACTTTGTGCCTGTGAACATTTTTGCTGTCAGTATGATATTGTTATGCTGTATGGATGTCATTGGGTTTTCTTATTTTTCTTCTCTTTATTCTGTTCCTTTCTCTGTTTAGCTGGAAGGTGAATGTTAATTTTGTATTATTATACTAATTATTTTGTTTATGTTTGTTAATAACGTTTTGCATATATGTGTAAATGTAACGCATTTAATTTTTTTCTGTGAATGAAAGGTGTAATAATGATTAGACACACATATTAGTGAATAGATGCTGAGACTACATTAAAGGTGAATGAACAAACATGGTAAATAGATTAATGAGATAGAGCAAGGAACAACACAAGGATGAGGTTTGGTGGAGAGATGTAAGCGCCTCTGTAAGACTTTGATTACAAACACGTTCCTGTAGTTTCGATACATTCATGTTGACACAAACATGTGAGATGAGATACGAGTGGCACACACACGTGTTATTATTTGATTGCAATCATCAGTGGACTTCGATTTATTCCGCTAAACCACGACAAACAATATCGCACATCTCATCTTGCTGTGTGTGAAATTATCTCCCTTGTATGAGCGCTCCTGACTGCCGCAAGGGGCGCTCGCCGCCACTCGGTCCTCGCTGTGTGTAGTGGACCGGGCCTTATGACATCTGTGTAGTCCACAGTCTTTGGTTACACACTACAGTGACTGTCACCCACGCGCCTACTTCCCCTGAGAAACATGCTGACAGTCACGTGATCCCGATAATCCCGCGAGACATCTGTCATCTGTTATCACACGCACACTTTGCTGGCGGCCTGGTTGTCTACAGTCGGCACATTTCCCACAAGGATCAATGCAAGGCGCCGTCTGCTTGTATTCTGTGTATTCGCAGTAGTCAACCTGCCTGATGGTCAAGAAATAGTTCATTGAACTACACGCCGCCATTTCCACAGCCTGAGACAAACATCTGTCGAACCTACCATCAGGTCGTGTCAAGTCGTTCTTCATCGCCATGTTCCTCCGAGGTGTTTGAGACTGGGGAACCCTCGGGGTCTGACGTGTGTAGTTCTATTTGTGCAGTTGCCACCGGTTGTACAAAACTGCTGATACAGCAGAATACATAGAGACTTTCAGCCTCCGAATATACGAGATGTCGCTCCTTGTCTCTCTCTCTTTGGTGTGGATTACTGGCAGTGGTGTGATTGGTGTACTAGTATGACGTAGTACACTGTTTGGTGTTGATGACTGGCAGTGGTGTGATTGGTGTACTAGTATGACGTAGTACACTGTTTGGTGTTGATGACTGGCAGTGGTGTGATTGGTGTACTAGTATGACGTAGTACACTGTTTGGTGTTGATTACTGGCAGTGGTGTGATTGGTGTACTAGTATGACGTAGTACACTGTTTGGTGTTGATGACTGGCAGTGGTGTGATTGGTGTACTAGTATGACGTAGTACACTGTTAGGTGTTATTACTGGCAGTGCTGTGATTGGCGTACTAGTATGACGTAGTACACTGTTTTGATGTGTATTACTGGCAGTGGTGTGATTGGTGTACTAGTATGACGTAGTACACTGTTTGGTGTTGATGACTGGCAGTGGTGTGATTGGTGTACTAGTATGACGTAGTAAACTGTTAGGTGTTATTACTGGCAGTGCTGTGATTGGCGTACTAGTATGACGTAGTACACTGTTTGGTGTTGATGACTGGCAGTGGTGTGATTGGTGTACTAGTATGACGTAGTAAACTGTTTAGTGTTGATGACTGGCAGTGCTGTGATTGGCGTACTAGTATGACGTAGTACACTGTTTGATGTGTATTACTGGCAGTGATGTGAATGGTGTACTAGTATGTCGTAGTACACTGTTTGGTGTTGATGACTGGCAGTGGTGTGATTGGTGTACTAGTATGACGTAGTAAACTGTTTAGTGTTGATGACTGGCAGTGGTGTGATTGGTGTACTAGTATGACGTAAGACACTGTTAGTTGTTGATTAGTGGCAGTGGTGTGATTGGTGTACTAGTATGACGTAGTACACTGTTTGGTGTTGATTACTGGCAGTGTTGTGAATGGTGTACTAGTATGTCGTAGTACACTGTTTGGTGTTGATGACTGGCAGTGGTGTGATTGGTGTACTAGTATGACGTAGTAAACTGTTTAGTGTTGATGACTGGCAGTGGTGTGATTGGTGTACTAGTATGACGTAAGACACTGTTAGTTGTTGATTACTGGCAGTGGTGTGATTGGTGTACTAGTATGACGTAAGACACTGTTAGTTGTTGATTAGTGGCAGTGGTGTGATTGGTGTACTAGTATGACGTAGTACACTGTTTGGTGTTGATTACTGGCAGTGGTGTGATTGGTGTACTAGTATGACGTAGTACACTGTTCGATGCTCTCTTTGATCACAGGTACGAATCGCGTACCTTGTTACCGGATAATTAATTAACAAATGGCTTCTAGAGGTTGAAAATTGCAGGTTATTTTTATGTCACCTACGTTTATCGATTTTTATTTTAAATGTGGGAACCATTCAGGTTTGTCTGTAAGGGAGAGCAAGTGGTATCCAGCTACCGATCCATAAACATCAGTAGGAAAAAAAATGCGTTAGTGATTTTACAGAGCCCTCGGACGTGTAGCGATTCTCTTCTTGCCGCGTTTGAAGTTATGTCTCTTGTATGAGCGCTAATGACTACCGCAAGGAGCGCTCGCCGAATCTCGGTCTTCGCTTTTTATAAAGGGTACCGTACCTTATGAGACAACTTTGTAACCTACGGTCTTTAGTAAGATGATGAAGTTGTCTGCCTACCGCAGATGATATGAAGGGTTTGTACTATTGCACACACTACGTAGTACGGTGTGCCATTTGTTTTAAAGAAAATATCAAATAACAATTTTCATAGCGCGGCTTGACTTCCAGCAGGTTCGCAGGTGTTATTCACACGTCTTGAGCAGTCACACGGCATTTTGTCAGTGCCTATATCATGTGAGCGAATCACGCGGTAGCAGGAATGACAAGCTGGCGGTTTTGTTGTTAGTTTGTAAAAAAAAAAAAAAAAAGCCGGCGGCCTCAGTACTTGATATGTGTGTTGTTGTTTTACGTTCTGGAGGCGTAATGGAAAAAGTAATTCATCCTGAAGTATGAGGTCAGTGCTGCGATGCATGTCTCCAGTAAATTTCCGAGTATAGTAAGAAGTTGAGGAGTGGCATTTTTCCTGAGACAGTGGGAGGAAGATATGAGAATTTGGTGCACCACTGACTGCACACAGCCGACATAGTTTTCATAGTATGTTCTGGGCGATGCAACACGTACGTTGAACGAAATGGAGATGGTGGGGATATGTGGAACTGGAGAAGACAGAATAGGAGAACTGCCCACCCGGTGTACATGTACCTGATCAAATGTGGCAGAAAGAGATGGTTGGGGTTCACATTCCACACTTTGTACCCGGTGAACCACCTATAGCACACTTCCTTTCCTCTCTTTTTGTAATCATATGTTTATATGTTGGTATTTTATTTCATTTTAATAATAATAATTTTGTTAAGGATGAAGGTTTATATGTGATATACTTTCAGTGTGCTTGTCACACAACAATATTTGGTCTCTCCAGTGCAGCCTCTTTTTCGTCATCACGTGACACTGCGTTTGTCTCGTTGCAGGCTCCCCGGACACCAACGCTGTCACCAAGCCCTACCTGGCACGCTTCGTCAACTGGAACACCAACTGGAAAGATGGCGTCGGGCGCTACAACTTCCGGTTTCCTTGCCACGGCAAGCGCGTGCGCAGTGTCTGCATTTTCGGTCTTGGTGACCTTCGCTGGCTGACCTCGCGCAAGGAACTTTTCGCGAACAAATTTTACTCCGACTTTGAGCCTTTGACCCTCCGCTGCATGGAGGAGTGGCTGCTGAGCATGACGGTGGCCGAGTACTCGGGACACTTGCTGCTCAACGTCTCGTATTACGCCAACCTGGACATCGTCCGCAACAAAGTCGTTTGATGAGGGGATGCCGGAAAGACGCGAGCGCCACCGACCTGACCTGAGTCGCCATGACTTGTCCAGACGCCTTTTGAGCAATCCCGATAGAAGAAGCTGGCCAGTAACTTCATTCTTGGAAAAATATGGCTGACCTTTGAGTGACGAGATGCATAAAGGAAGTGAGTAGTGTCCTAGGGTGTCTACGAACGGGGGTGTTGGGGTACCGTGGACCAGGGGAGCCTGAGGGCGAGAAATGGTGGACCAGGTTGATGCGTGGTTGGATATATCAAGGAGTGATGCTGCGCGTGTGATGTCATGTCAGGATGGCTTCGGCACGCCACAAACATTCATGCACACTGAGTGCAGTTGAAACTATTCCACATAAGACTGGAGATCTTTATTTTTTTTTTCTGTCCTTTTTTTCCCCGGTCACTGGCGGCTGGGTTTTCTTAGCGCGCGCTACACACATACAGATGTGTCCGTCTGTACACGTTAGCAAGCACTCCAAAGAGTGGTACGAGGTAATGGTTAAGAGGAAAATATTTTTTGCTTTGTTCCTCTGGTTTTGTTTATGGATTAGTAAATTTTTTCTGCTCGCTTTTGGACGGGGGAATGCCACTAAAAGGGGGTGGGTGGGAAGAAATTTGGAAATCCCATAGTAAAGCTTTTGTCTCTAAGTACTCACCATTTCCAGTGGATCAGAAAACGGACATGGTGGAAGATTTGGCAAAGCCTTTTGCTTAATGCGGTTCTTGCCGTATTTAGGTGGGGGGTGGGGAGATGTTACAAACTGTGAAATGGGAAATGCTGGTGTGTGCGTGTCTTGACATTACACGGGAGTAATGTACAGTTGAGGCTACAGCTGCTGGGGCCCTCTCTTGGTCAGTGGTAGGTCGTCCACATGATCTCAACCGTCGGTGTATCGGTAAGTGTGTCTGATGGTGGGAGTGCAAACAGCGTGTCCAGTGGCGTATGGTGCGCGAACCGTGCGTGCATATTGCAGACTTGCGCAAAATGCTTCAAGATGGACTGCTTGAACTTCGTGATATTTTTTGTGCTTTGAGTAAGCGAGTTGGAAATGAGCACAGGCTCTGTCCAGGCCTGTGTGTCAGCAAGTCCTAACAGACGCGGTGATCACGTCATTGATATTTGTCACCGTCTGAGTCTTTCAATGTTCTTTCCTTTTATCTTCAGTCACGTGTTGTTTATATATATATGTGTGAGTGTGTGTGTATATATATATATGTGTGTGGTGGGGGTTGGTTGGGGAAGGTGTGAGTGAGTAATAAGCACATAGCTGGTGTTGGACTGTACATGTAAGTCAGCGAATTAGAGTTTATTGCCAAAGTAGGACTACTTTATGAAAAGACCCTTTCGTTTTTTCGTTTAAAGAGAGATTAAGTCTGATTCTACAGACACCATCTGGTTTCTAACTATGTCTGCAGCAAATATATGATAGTCTGAATGTTTAGCCCGTTACCAAGTTGCTGGCATTCGTGTGTTCCGTTTCACATCCCTTATGTCTTCCGCTTCTTAAATTCCGCTTTGGAAGACGTTTTTAATGTCTTCATCCGCTTGACAAATTTTTAACACACGGATTAATTCCCCTAAAAGGTGTTGCATTGCGTTTCCATTTATTTGCTGTGTTTTTGTATAGTTTTGTTTTGCTTTGGTCTTGTTTTTTGCATTTTTGTTTTTAGGTGAGGTTCAAGATTTAGCTGCTGATCAAAATCGATGTCGTTTATATTATATTCACTGTGTGGTTCATGTGAAAATGTACAGTATTGTCCACTCTGACCTTTGTATGGTAAGAGAGAGATTGTGTGTGTGTGTGTCTTTCTTGCGAATAGACCGAGAAGCGAAGGAAAATCGTAGGCAGTCGAGTCCAGTGATGATGCCTGCAGTGTTGCCGATATATGGTAACACACACACACACACACACACACACACACACACACACACACTGTCATATAGTGGGATGTATGCCAGTCATGTAAGAGTGTTGGTTATTGTCGACCGCAGCTCTAGAGACCAGTTTTCTTGCCATTCGCTATCTCTGAGGACGGAGCCAGTTCCTTTTGTTCCTGTAGGTTAATGATGTCAGCTCACTGTGTGTCCGGATTGCGGAAAGTGGAAGGTTTTGGAGAGAAAAATCACTCCCCACCCCCTACTCTCCGTGGAGCAAAAGGCCGCAACCACACCACTCCAGGGGGTTTTGTTGTGGGGGTGGGGGACCCTGTTCACATCGGTCCATGTCTTCCCGGCTTGCTCCGCCTCCCCGCGGGCCGATCTCCTCCAGGTCTGTCGGGGTCTCCCAACCCTGCGCTTCTCCTGTGGGCTCCAGGTGCTTATTTAACCTATAGAAATCTGTTAGCTGATTTGTTTTTCATGGCTACATTTTGGAAATAAATTATATCTGTACAAAGCCTTGGACACTACACGGACAAAAAAAAAAAAATGCGATTCAACGTAGACATGCAAGAGAATTGAGGTGAGACTGAATTTAGAATCGGCCAGGATAGTGGCTGTGTTTGCAAATAGTTTTAAATTTTCGTAAAAAATTGTTTTAAGCTCCCTTTCACATCGTTTAAACTTTGGTTTAATTTTCTCTCCGAATTACGAAGAAAGAAATTTATAACCGCGAAAGCAGAAGTCTAAGATGTTAATGGGTGTCCTTTAAACAGCCTAACGATAAAAAATCAGTTTGCAGCACTTAGATATTGTACCTTAAATATAGGAAGAGGGACTCCTAGTAATTCGATGAAAGAGGCATAGAGATCCTCAAGGGTTGTGGTTTAGTTGCTGAAACAACGGTATTATGAGCACATACTCACTTTTTGTGGGGGGGGGGGTGTTGGTTTTTATTGCTTTGTAAGTTTGAAATGGATTAAAGAAACTGTCAACAGTCTTGAATAGAAACTAGCGCTAAATGTTGGTAAGAGTGTGCTTGATTGTTACGCTGGGTGTTTAAATAATTTTTATTTGAACTGGTACAAGAAACAAATGGGTTTTAATCAAGCCATTCAGGTTTAGAAAAAAGTTTCTTGGGATAAGTAGGCAAGGCGTTGTTACGTGCACCCGGAATCTTAGTCTACTTTGTTTATGGTAAGTGTCCACATCTTCTTGTCCTCTTAGTGACTCGGCGCCACCTATAGGATTACTCCCATTAGTTTCTCATCAAATATTGCTCATTACTTTTGCATCTTCCTACCCCCACTACCACTGTTAGTTTGAGCCATCTGGACCTACTTAACAAAATAACTTTTAAGCAGTGATATTCTGCTTTTAAATCTTGTTTTTGCCCCTTAAAACAGTCAACCATACTCGAAATGATGAAAGCGTATATCCTTGTGCCGTGTGAAGACCTACTGAGAAATATTCCAACATGGATGTAGTGTGGATGTTGTCAACAAGCGAACCACTGTATCTAAACTTTCGGCACAGTCCGTGACAAGAAATCGTGGGTGACAGAAAAGACAACCCATTGTTAGGGCGGCTGTGCCAAGGGGGAGTCCTCAGTCTATAGTTGATTCGACTACCGCCTACAGTTGATTCAACAGCGAAATAAATGAATTTTGGTTTAGTCTCTTGTATCGCCGTTGGCTGACCCGCCTACGTCGGTCTTTGTCGCTTTCGTCGTTACTGCGCGCGCGTGTATTTGTGTACCCACTCAGGATAAATCTCTTTTCGACGGCTTAAGATTTTTCAGACTCAATTTTGCGTTCCTCTTTTATGTGCATACATAAAGGCTAGGTGTAAAAAATTTGAGAGTGTTCTCTTCTTTGGATTACAAGATAACCTGTAGTGCAGTGTGACACCAGTATATTGGGTATGGTCTCTCTCTCTCTCTCTATCTCACTGTTCTTTAAGTTGTAGGACATAATATGCTTGCTACTAGTCATTCTGAGTGAGCTGCTCGAGCCGTAAGCTTGACAAGTAAGTGTAGGAGGCGTTCTTGGAAACACAACACCCACCATCTAACATCTTCACAGTGTGAGATCTTAGCCGCCTTGTGTCCTCCACAAGACATCTTGTCCTAGACCTCCATTCTCGCACCACTTGTATTTGTTTAGTCCATTCGTTCATTACCTCGACCTTTACAGACCGACCTGTGGTGGTCAGCCCGCACTGGTTGTCTGCACGATGACGTGGGTGATAAGTTCATCGAGAGCTTTTGTTCCACTGACATGGCATTTGACCTCGCGGAGTTGGACGGGACGACCAAAAACAAGTAAAGCTGTTTATGAATTATTTTGGGTGTAGAGTTGTACGGTTTCCATCTGCCTGAAGATAACTCCCTTTCCGGATGTTGGGGTGTGTCCAAGCGACCACTGTATCTAACCACCCAGCTGCTCTTTACCTGTGACACAACCGAGCGCAGACCACAGCGCATTGTGAAGTATTTTAACCCCCTTTCCACCTACTCCATCAACTTTCACACGTGTGCGTTTAGTGTAGAAAACGGGGCGAAAGAAATTAAGTGCACGCCTTCTTCCTGGTCACAAATGTAGATTTTCTTTTTCTTTTGTTTGTTTGTTTGTTTGTTTGTTTTTTTGACAAAAGTTTATTGCTCAAGCCTTCGTACAAAGTGCGCTGTGTGTGTTTGATAAAGCTGACATTTTCCTCACACTTCTCCGGTCTGTAGGCCAGCGGAGGCTTCTAGATGAGATACTTTGAAACACGTGACTTTTCTTTCGTTCCGGCTGAGTGAATGTCATGGAAACCGTACTACTATTGTCTTCAGTTGGACTGTTCATTGTAGTCAATGGCTTGGAGTTTTATTTCATTTTACGATTCTGCTTGTGAGAGTTTGCCCTTGGCTGTTCAGGTCTTGTTTTTGTTTTTGTTTCTGTTTTTTGGGGTTTTTTGTTTTTTTTACCTTCGAGCTTAGTCATGACGAGACAGACGCGAGCTTAGTGAAGAAAATGTCGATGACGACAACGGCCGAGTAGGGCGTGTCCGAGGTTTTGCTTTTCGCGTTGCAGATGACTTCTTTTTGCTTACCCCGCCCCTGGATCGTTGTTACACCTACAGTGGCTGGTGACCTCCCTTGTCTCCCTTCATCTTTTCATGTTTTGCACCTGCCAGCTGCTATCGTGTTTGTAAGTTTGTCAACGCACACTAAGCTCGCTGAACGGCAGCGAAGTGCGCTGTGTAAAGTGCTTGAATATTATTGTTAATCAACCTTCCACTAAAGTCAGGATACTGTTACAAAACACTCTGAAATCATGAACGGTAGACATTTTTGTAGTGGGGGTGAGGTGGGTGTGTGTGTGTGACAGAATACTTCGTCAAATTTACCTCATCATTTCACGTTGACATTTCATGGTTTGGATATTTTATTAGGTTCGGTTAGTGAGTTGGCTGTTTTCAAACTGGTCTTCTTTCCTGTTTATTGCGGATTTTACCTGGCAGTTATTTATGCTTGTCTAGTAAAATGTAGTATGGAGGAACTGTGCGAAAGTTTCAGGTCTGATTAATGAGTAGATTTTGCTTGATATTTTTAAACCTTTCTGAAATGAACCTGAGTGTGTGTTTGTGGGGGTGGGGGGACTTCTTATTCGAAAGAAATAATATTCGGCAGATGTTGCCGAGGTCAAAGGTAAACCTGTTTCTTCAGTCGATGTATTTTTGTCTGCCAGATGTTTTAAAAATCATCGCTAATTTACAGAAGGCACCTCCCATGATAACAGTGACTGCTCTGTGCCCATCACATGCTGTTTTTTTTTAAAACTAGTCCAACAAATATTTCGATGAAGTTTTAAAGAAGGCCCTTGAGTCGTTGACGACAGTTTTCTTTTCATTGCCAGGTGGAGGTGCGAGTGTGGTGGGTTTCATGTGCTGTCAGTGTGTTGGTTGGAATGTTGTATGTAGTTTGATGGTCTGTAGATCGGGGATGATCGCGGCAAGGCTGTCTCTATCACCTGCGGGGCTGTTCTTGGTGGTTCGAGGTGTCCTCATCCCCCTCCGCTCTGTCAGTCGGCACCAGTACCTTGGCTCATTCCCTCGCCTCCCACATTCCCAAACAAGCCTTCACTTAGTACATAGAGAATCTTACAAGACCCGAGATTATTTTGAAGAGACTAAAGGGCGAGTCTGTGTTTACAGGGAATGTTATGTATATAAAAGAAAATATTTAAATGATTTTTGAATCAGCCACGAGAAAGGCCAGTAGTTTCAAGTTCTGCATCTGAGGCGCTTGTTATTTAAGGGAGATAAATCTGCACAGCGTCTGTCGCTGTAGTTGTCTCCCATTGACTATTACCGCGTACCTTTTAGTGCGACAGCTTTTGCTAAATTTCTTGACTAGTGGCGATAAGCCTGACTGTGAACAGCATTATTGTTAGGTTCCTTATATTTTTCCCGTTAATGCAAAAATTAAGGCGTCCTTTTAAATCGGCTCTATTGCCGGCCCCTCAACTTCATCATTCTCGTTGCTATTTTCGAGATTTTACTTGATAAACTGAATTTCTCGCTTAATAAGACCAACTGAAAAAGAATATTTTACAAGACAGCATCATTCTGTTTATTCATTGGTCCATCTGTTATTATCTTTAACGGAAAAAGATGGGGATAACAAAAATTTTAATGTCTCCCTGTTAGATGGGGAATTTTTCATGAAATGGCAACAGGTATTTTTGTCGGGCAAAGCATTGGTTCTAACTGTTCTGTCACGTGTTTTGGGTCTACGTGCTGTAACGTAGTTTAATCTACGTGCTGGGACTGCTCGAGAAGCCTCTGCAGGCAGAGGTATCCAAGTATTGGCCGCTTGTGTAAGCGATTTCATATCATTCCCACCTCGTTCCCGCAGAAATCCTAAGTGAGTAGAGTCGCACCACCCTTCCCCTGTTTTCTTCCGCCCATAGCTAAAAAAAAAGCCGACAAGAGTGAGTCGGTTGTGGTCTGGACGGTTCGCTCCATGTGTACATCCATGGACAGGTGACTGGCCACAGCCTGGCTCTCAGAGATTCCTCATGAAGTCGACTACCTGCAGCGAGGGAAGAAATGCATTCAGGATTTGTTGAACGCAGGTGCAATGGGAAAACTGCATGTTGACAGGATATTCTTTTTCTTTAAAAACAATTGTATGAACAAGTTCAATTGAAAGAATATTTATGTCTAAGATTTGGTCGACAGTGGGCGATCAGCAATTACGCATGTGCGAAAAAAAAAGTGGAGTGGACGAGCCTGCAGCATTGTTTTATTGCTGGACCTTGTTTTGCTGGATCACGTGACTGAAGGAGTCAGCAGTCTGCTGTCTAATGTAAGTCCATGGGAGTTTAATCAAGTGTCTGAGTCGGAGATCGCTTGGCACAAGCCACAGGTTGTTGACATCAGTCTGAGGCACCCACCCGTGCTGGCGTGGTTCAAACAGGGGTGAGTTGCCTGTCAACTGACAGTTTGGTCTTTGTCAAAAACATTCACACCTACAACCTCTACATTCCTGTTGAATGAAGAACACGAATCTCGCCATTGTACTTTGAGACGTGTTTGAAAAGTATTTTGATATACCCGTATGAAACAGTGTAAGGTCATCAATTATTTATTTGATCGAAATTTGGAAGCGGGTGTTGGGGCTGCGATCGGCGTGTGGTTTTTTTTTTTTTTTTTTTTGGTTTAGCCATTGGCCGTCTGCATGTGGAGACTGAGCATGTTGAGCGATTTAATTTGATAAAGATGCATTATATGAATTTCAACGCTTCATGACTAAAATTTTCGCTAAATTTTCTCTTTTGTGTGAACTTTTGTTTGCCCAGTCCCAAAGGTCTGTTTATATTGTCGGCTTAAGCGATAGGCAATAGTGTGATGTCTTATATTGAAACAAACAACTCATTGGTATTTATATATGACTTCTCAGCTACAACAGGAATTTTAGAAAGGGACTGGGCGAATAGTAAGAGTGTGAACATAAATCTGGAATTCAGGACTTGTTTGGTACGGAGTTGTCTAAATTGCAGAGTTTAGAAATGTTTACAGTATTTTCGTGAGAAAAGTGTGACTAACATGCTGCTTAGTGTGTGGTGCGCTGGTGCGAGTGAGAACGAATGAGAGAACTAAAGAAAATGCCTGGAAGTTTATCAGACAAACAGAATCTTTGCTCATTAACTTGTAGAATGTGTAATCACACTCTGCAACAAATGTGATCACAATTTTTAACTTTTCTTTTAGGACATTTTATTTTTTTAAAAATTCGGTATGCATGAGATTAAAGGCTGTCTTTAAAAAATCATTCACAAAAGAATGCGATTTAAAAAAATATATTCTTTCTCGCCTCTTTCTTACCTTTCCATCGGAAGTGAAAAACCTGTTCGCTGTCTCCATAACATAAATTTTTTAGTTTGAAAAGCTGTTATTTTGAAATCCACTTTGATAAAGGCTTGCGTATGATAAGCTCAGGTCGCCCTTATGTATAAAATATTTTTTTATTTGATTTATCTAGTAGCTTTTGCGTCGGCCTGTCACCACTACAGTGAGGGTTGGATGTCCTGGGTTCAGATCTCGTCTCAGGCACGCTGTTCTTTCTCTGTATGTGGTATGTTTACAGGGCTGACTGTCTTGCCGTGATATAGCCTTAGTTGCTGACTCGGCGTAAAAACACCTGTTTCCCCGCTTCTTTTGGGCTTAGAAACAGTTACCTTTTGAGTTCTTCTCTATAACTGGTCATGCGATTGTTACCTCTGTCTGTACATATTAACCTCAGTTCTGTTGTGTTCACGAGGGTTTTACCTGCTCAGTATTGAACTTGTTTCATTCAAAAAAGAAAAGGTATAGTTCCTGCTTCTGTCCATTGATTTCTAAACTGTTTGCTCAGTGTTGCATTTGTTTTTCTTCCCCTGCTTAGGGGTTGGCCAAAAATGAAGAAAAAGCTAAGAAGGGAGGGGAATTTTCTTGGCATCGTGTCCTTTATTAGCTGTTGATGTAATGCTCAGTCAGAACATGTAAAGCTTCTCGTTGATATAAAGGAGTGTGCAGAACATATTTGCTTAACTTTCTCATCGATTTTCTTTTACTTACATTCGAATAGTTTAGGACTTATTAGTTTCCATGGATTGACTGGCAAAGGGGAAATTTTTTCAAGTCGGTTCTGGGACATGTTAGCCGCAGTGTCTTGAACTGCACTTAATGTCATCAGTTTTGTTGTTTAAATTATGAGTGTGTTGGCATTGTGTGTTCTTACACGCTTGTTCACTGCACAGTACGTGTTACTGCGTGTACGTGTGCGTGCCTGTGTGCGTGCGTGCGTGCCTGCGTGTAGTAGACTGTCAACTTGCTCACCATTAGATGCGTGTATCCATGTGTATCTGACTCTTGTGTCGTTTATGCTTTGCGATATAGTCGCGTGACCATTGAATTAAAAAGGTACATCGAGAAAACACTGTCGCTGTTGTTGTCTTCAGACGGTCGCGCGGATGAAGGTGTGGGTGAGAGAAAGGCTGTAGGTTGTACACAAATTGTCCTTTCACAGTTAACCCTTTTGAACTTTTCCTAAAATGTTTATTCCGAATCATTGACTACTCCACCTTTCTTTGTCATCTTTATCATCTTTATCATCTTTCTTTCTACTGACTGTAGCGTCCCAACGAAGCTGAATGTTTGTCCCATTTAAAAATATGGAACTCATTTTGTCATATACTGTATCCCTTCTATCCCCAAAAGTGAACCATTCATCGAATAAATGTTGGAATAATCGTACGTTTAGGATCAACTCTTTTTTTCTTTTTTTTTTAGTTAAATTTGAAACAATCTAGGCATACATATTATCAGTAATGACTGATGTGGTCCTTCTCAAGACTCATCAGATTTGCATTCTCAAGCACACGTGCGGCCAAAACATTTAGCAGTTATTTGACAAGTCAAGCGTTAATGACCATCGATCCGTAAAGAACGAGTTTGGTGACAAATGAACACATAACGTGGCTGACTGTGCATCACGTGTAACATTCCTACGTTCCTTCCTTCCACACAGTAGCAGTGGCAAGCTTATCCACACTCCGATTAACTCGTGAGTTAAACTCGAGGTTTTGTTCACGCCTCCCTCCCACCTACAGACCCCACTGAACACGAGAGTGACAAAGACTAGGGGACTGTAATGGATCCGTTGGCGCAGTGGAATATGTTTGTCAAGGTGCTACTACACCATTAACTCAACCACTTGTATCCATACACGGTCAGCTGGCCACCTCTACCCCACCTTGACACCCTTCAAGCAGAGGAAGGGTTTCCTGCAAAAGTCATACTAAGAAAAATTAAGATATTCCTCCCTAACATCGTTTATCGCTTACAAAAATAACAGCAGGTCATCCTTGCGCCCCACACCACCACTCCGTGAGTGTGCCCTAGGGTTTAACTAGGGGACCGTCTAGAGCCGGTCCTGGGTACACACCGTGCCACCCATACAGGACACACACTACCACCCAAACAGGATGCACACCATTCCACCCCACACAAGATACACACTGTTACTCCACATTGGATACACACACCGAGTGACCCACACAGAATACACACCGTGTGGCTTATAGAATACACACCGAGTAACCCACACAGAATACACATCGAGTGGCTTATAAAATACACACCGTGTGGCTTATAGAACACACAGTGTGGTTTATAGAATACACACCATGTGGTGTATAGAATACACACCGTGTGGCTTATAGAATACACGCCGTGTGGCTTATAGAATACATACCGTGTGGCATATAGAATACACACCGTGTGGCTTATAGAATACACACCGTGTGGCTTATAGAATACACACCGGGTGGCTTATAGAATACATACCGTGTGGCTTATAGAATACACACCGTGTGGCTTATAGAATACACACCGCCTTATAGAATACACACCGTGTGGCATATAGAATACACACCGTGTGGCTTATAGTGTGGCTTATAAAATACACACAGTGCGGCTTATAGAATACACACGTGTAGCTTATAGAATACACACAGTGCGGCTTAGAGAATACACACCGTGTGGCTTATAGAATACACACCGTGTGGCTTATAGAATACACACCGGGTGGCTTATACAATACATACCGTGTGGCATATAGAATACACACCGTGTAGCTTATAGAATACACAAAGTGCGGCTTATAGAATACACACAGTGCGGCTGATAGAATACACACCGTGTGGCTGATAGAATACACACCTTGTGGATTATAGAATACACACCTTGTGGCTTATACAATACATACCATGTGACTTATAGAATACACACCTGTGGCTTATACAATACATACCGTGTGGCTTATAGAATACACACCTGTGGCTTATACAATACATACCGTGTGGCTTATAGAATACACACCTGTGGCTTATACAATACATACCGTGTGGCTTATAGAATACACACCGTGTGGCTTATAGAATACACACCTTGTGGCTTATAGAATACACACCTTGTGGCTTATAGAATACACACCTTGTGGCTTATACAATACATACCATGTGGCTTATAGAATACACACCTGTGGCTTATACAATACATACCTTGTGGCTTATAGAATACACACCTGTGGCTTATACAATACATACCGTGTGGCTTATAGAATACACACCGTGTGGCTTATAGAATACACACCTTGTGGCTTATAGAATACACACCGTGTGGCTTATAGAATACACACCGTGTGGCTTATAGAATGCACACCGTGTGACTTATAGAATACACACCATGTGGCTGATAGAATACACACCGTGTGGCTTATAGAATGCACACCGTGTGACTTATAGAATACACACCGTGTGGCTGATAGAATACACACCGTGTGGCTTATAGAATACACACCGTGTGGCTGATAGAATACACACCGTGTGGCTTATAGAATACACACCGTGTGGCTTATAGAATACACACCGTGTGGCTGATAGAATACACACAGTGCGGCTTATAGAATACACACCGTGTGGCTTATAGAATGCACACCATGTGGCTTATAGAATGCACACCGTGTGGCTTATAGAATACACACCGTGTGGCTTATCGAATACACACCTTGTGGCTTATAGAATACACACCGTGTGGCTCATAGAATACACACCGTGTAGCTCATAGAATACACACCGTGTGGCTTATAGAATACACGCCGTGCGTTCTATAAAGGACACGTGTACAGCTCGCATATAACACGGTATGTAATTTTTATACAACATACACTATGTGACATAACCACGATGTATTTCATGAAACTCACGAGAACACACTGTGCAACTCGTACAGATCAGATGCCGATGCTACAGAACCTCAAAAATCTTTTCCCAAACATCTCACATATTCAAACGTTGTATGAAGTGATTTGCTATTTGTTATTATGACACATCCCACATGCAGTAGATGCACGGTTTAGTATCGGATTATACTTGGCTGCCCTGCGCACTGTTGTAGACAAAGTCCCTCTGGAAGGTAGTCTGGACTCTAGACCCTGTACATCAGGGCCACATTTTGTAGTCTCTATACCTCGTGAAAATATTACACAAATCGCAGTGACTGTATCCTAGATCAATGGCCGATATTCTGCACTAATGAGATATACATACATCCTAGGCCCTGCGAATCGCCAACTCATCACTCATTCTCCAGCTTCCTCTAGCGTTTGGATCTTTGAACGCGCCTGACCTTTCGGGCCCACGTGCTAAATACAAAAGGCAGGAAAGCAAGGGTTTCTCAAATGATATACTACCCACACAAAAAATCGAGTCTGCTGGCTGTGGTAAAGATCACAAAGGGCGAAGGGCATGCACAGAAACCCGAGACAAGCATAAAAAAGAACAGGCTTCATTAGTGCGCGGTCTGTCACACCTCATCCCACGTGACCCGCGATGCGGAAACAGCGCAGGTAACAACTGACGCCCAGGCGACGGGGCGTCTCTCGTTTGTCTGGAAGCGTTCGGTGCTGCGGGAGTGGTTGCACCGAGTGAGGAGTAACATGATTTTACAATGTGGACAAAAAGCTAAACTTGCTGAATGTGCAGTTCTTGACAAGGGGGATGCCGGGGGGGTAGGTGTGAGGGGGATAAAATACAACTTCGAGAAATGAAAGTCATACTGTTACAGCCTTCGACTCGAATGAAGGAAAAAAAGTCCGTTGTTTGTGTTTATTTTGTTTTAGTCCCAATGCCGTTGTCACCTGTAAACAACCCCCCCACACACACACACACAGCCCTCAACCACCCCACTACATTCCTCTTTTTTTGCCGTCGTCGTCTCTTGAGTACCGCTGGTGGTGGTGGTGGTGCTGCTGATGCTGGTGATGGTGGTGTTACGACTGTTCGTGTCATCATGGCCGTGACATTTGTTATGGCTAGAGCTGTTGCTGCTGACATCTTTGTTGTCGGTTCCAAAGCCATTACTGCTGTAACCACAACGACAACGTCGCAATATCTCAACATTTCTACAACAGCGACATTTCTACAACAACTGGTAATACAGCACAATATCCCTTTCCCTCAAAGCCACCCCACTGGTGCCTTGATCATCGCCGTCGCCATCATCATCGTTGTCGTAGCAGTCGTCGTCGATTTTTCTTCCTTTCTTACCTACTTCCTTTCTTCCTCTCCTTCTCTCTTCCTTCGTTCCATTCTTTCATTTTTGTTTGTTTGTTTTCTGTTTGGTTTTTTTAACTATACTTTTCTTCCCTTTCTCAGTCCTACCTGTGAAAATAGCTTCTCATTACACAGAAATGTTAAACTCAAAGACCGCAACATCAGATAAATGCTCGGTGACAAACCACGTGCTAATTAAGGGGAGGTGACTAGTGCAGTCTTGCGTTGTTACTTCCCATCACACGCGCATTCACGCGTAAGGAGTGCTTGCGGAGCCCAAGTCCTTAAAAGTCCCCCGGTGAACAGTGGGACGGTGACAGAAGCTACAACCGAGGTGGAGATCAGGTAAGAGACCCCCGCTCTATGTTTTACTGTCAACATCTAGTTGTCTCCTCTTGTGTGTTGTGCCTAAACTTGACATTAAAATCTGTTGTGGTGCTACATCACACAATTACCTGTAGCCGACATGAAGGCAGTTTATTAATGTTAAAATATCATGACTCGTCACTACTTGGTATGGTATGGTAATAACAATTTATTAATGATATTACAACTGATCAATGCCTAGTCAAGTAAAAACTAACGTAGACTATGATGTGACTAATAAGATACATGAATACTGTGCTTTTGGACCTCATGCGAATAAAACTGTATATAAAAAAGTAAAATAAAGAAAAACAAATAAAGGAATTGTCTAACCTGAGGTCCTTTTGTGTCATATGGACTCAGACACTAAGAACAAGTAAAGGATTAAGAGGATATGGTTAAGCGAAGATGACAAGAAACACGGTTTGTGACAGGATATTTTTGTAATAATTTACAGAAAATGCTCATGTGAAAACACTTCAAACGATCGGTACTGGCAGGTTTTTGTTTGTTTGTTTGTTTGTTTGTTGTTTTCTTTATTTTTGTTTTTTGTTTTTTTTCTTTTTGCATTTTCTATTCTTACGTATGTAAGAAGCCTTCATATTTTCATTTGTTAATTTACTGTCTGTTGTTTCATTTCCCTCCATCGTAAATCAAGTGAAAATAGTTGGGCTATGGACGTGTACAATTAAAGAATAAATAATTTATCTTTAAATTTAACACTGTTATTATTTTACCCTTATGGATGTTTGTATTCCTATATTAATCTGGTGTAATCTGATAATAGGTGTGCACTAAATGGATAATAATCAAACTACAGATGTTTGTATGAGACTGGATGCCTTTTGTATTCCCTCGTTGATTCGTATGACGCCTTCACGTTACAGGAGAAGTAATATTATAAATTGAAAGAAAACTTACATTTTTAAAATATGTTTTAGTAAAATTCTAAATTATAGACAAAGTTGACTGAAAAAATTATATATTAAAATGAGAGCAACGTATCGTAATATTTTTTTAGACTGGTTTGATTTTTCTTCAGGTCATAGCTCCTCATAACAACAGGAGAAGTCTCAAATTATAAACTGAAAATAAAAATTTAACAATTTGGGCCCTGCTCCTGGAATCTTTGATCACTCACAGTCCACATCTTGCATACTCGTACTTGCTTTGGAGACATGTATTTAGGGGCATGAAAAAACTGGTTTTGCTTATTTTTATTACTTAGGTTTTTGACTTGTTGAGCTTTTCGTAGAAATATGCCTGATTGATTGTTTCCCTTGACGTTTTTGTGCTCACTATTCATTGTGCTCACCGCTCACTGTGCTCACCACTCGTTCTCATGCTCATTGTGCTCACTGCTCATTGTGCTCACCGCTCATTGTGGTCACCGCTCAATGTGCTCACTGCTCATTGCGCGCATCTTTTGTTGTGCTCACTGATTATTGTGCTCACTGCTCAAGGTGCTCGCCGCCTGCTCTACCTGCCAGGATGTGGCTGCCTGCTGTGGTGGTTTTCTCCCTTTGCTTTGTGGGGGCGCTGTGCGCGGATCCCCGAAAGCAGTTTGTGTAAGCATCGATCACAGCTTTCTTGACGGTCGTAAAATAACCTCGTATATAAGTCTTTACAGAATTCTAAAAGGTTACGATGAAGGTATTCTCCTGAGGTTTTGCAGCTGGGAAGCGAGGTGTGAGAGGCCAAACATAACTCGGGCCCCGATTTTTTTTCTGAAATCAGTTCACATTTTTTACTCGCTGCACAGGGTCAGGGACCCATTCCACAGCGGGGTCAAGTTGGGTCACACGAGTATTAAACTGGCTGACGTCCATCCCCCCCCCCAACGTTTATTCTGTTACACATAACATAAGCGCGCACGCACGCACGCACGCACGCACGTACAGAGAGAGAGGATGCAATTCGAAACAGTTATGATACTCGGCATCTTGACCTGTGGTCACTAGGCATCGCCTGCTGAGCATGTACCAAAGCAGCATGGAGCAGGCCAAGGCCGCTGACCGGGACAGCGACGGCGCCATCAGTGAGAATGAGTTCCTGCAGACTCTCTTTCTCTTCGCAGACACCGACGTCAGAGGTAGGGTAGTGAGCAAAGCCACATTGAATATCAAAACACAAAACAAGGTCCCAACAGCCTCATATCAGTGTATGTGCACTTGTAGTCTCGACAAGCCTTGCATGCTAACACATCATTGATGCGATGGTGGGGAGCATTTAGGCTGTTTCTGACATTATGTGAACTAGAAATCCTTACCAAATAGTAATCCCAACACACAACAATCAATCAAACTACCATTTCAACTTTTAATCCGAGTTTCTTTACCTTTACGATTAAACCTTGACCTTATCTCCCAGATCGCCGCGTGACCCAAGCGGAGTTCATGGACGGTTACCGGCGGTACTACGCACTTCCGTCTGAGCTGCTGGTCATCATGTTCGACCTCCTCGATGACCTCAACGACGACGGCGGCACGCGGCCCAACATGGATTTCCGCGACAACCGCAACAACCAATACTTCCAGCTGTGAGTTTGCCACCACCACCACCACCACCACCACCACCACCAGACAATACCACAACTTTACAAAAAGCATGACATTCAGTTACTGTTCAGTAACTGTTAAATGGCGGACAGACTGTATGGCTGCACAAGTTTCCTGTGACTCAAAGCGCCCACGTGTGTCTTAGAATAACAATTTACAAACACTAAACTGTCAGCCCTCGACACGTCAGAGAAAAGAAAATCTGACCCCGACTTCTAACTTCATCCTGTTGCAGATACTTCCAGTTTGCTCGGGGCAACAACGTTTTCCAGAACAACCACCGTAACCAAGGCGACGGTGTCCTCACTTCCCGTGATGTCACGTATCAGATGTTTGTGGGAAACAGTGAGTGAAAAAGCACCAATCGTTTTTCATGTTGAGAAATACGTTAAGATTTGAACCGGTGTGTTTGGTTGAGTCCTTGCTTCTGTACGTGTGTTACTCAGTCAGCCAAACAGACAAGAAAGCAGTAAAAATTAAGGTGGGGTTGGGTTTTTTTTCCCTCTTATAATATTAAAAACCCATCTTCGCGAGAAAGGATTTCAATAGCAAATATGTGTTTCCAAGACAAAAAATTAATGAGCTTTTAATTGTCCCTGACGCAAAATTGTCTCTAATATTTTAGTTATTATTTTTTATTTGTTTATGTTTTGGCTTGTTTTTTCTACATTTTTGAAGAGATGTTTTTGTTATAGGTTGTCCCTATTCTCATACCTTCAAGGGGTCTCCTAGAAAAAAGCACGCTTGTATTAAAAAGTATCCCAGAGAAAAAAATCTTTTTTTAAGCTGTGAAAGATTTAAAATTAAAGGGTTTTTGTCAAATATTTTTTACTGTGCAGACAATTCACCAAATATGGAAGACTTCCAGAAAGCTCTGATGTCAGTGAGTGGACCTTTGATTAAGCCGCGGACTGGGTGATGAACACAGTCTGACAAAGCCGCTTGACAAAAGACATGTTTGCCATTAATCATTGCATCTTAATGTTAATATTTCTCGGGTTGTGAAGAGTTCAGACATTACTATCGCTGAAAATCTCGTCTGTTTTTGAATACTTAGTATACAAACTTTAAAAACACTGAGAAATTATGTAATATTTATATCAGCTTTGGTAGCATTGATATATCAGAAGGGTTGGTTGTCGGAGAATTTATGTTTGTTGCAGATGCAGAACATTGACCATTTATTTAGGTTAACAGAATCTTTAATGCAGTGAAAATGAATGTCGTAGATAGTCATCGATAGTCATAGATAGTCATGCAACCGATAGTCAAGCAAGACTAGTCGTCACCTGCACATAAAGCTCTCGCAAGAAGAAAAAAGGGACATTTATTTTCTAGTGAGATTAACAATATTTATTATTATTATTATTATTATTATTATTATTATTATTATTATTATTATTATTATTATTATTATTATTAACAAAACCAAATGTGTCATTTCAGTGGGTCGACGAAGCGGCAAACAGACTGTACACCATCAACTATCAGCCTCACATGTAAGTCCAGTTGTCCTGAAGGTCTTGTTGAGAAAACTGCAAGACGACGTGCGGGCCATTCCTTAGACTACACGGCCACTGTAGTTATTATAGTCTGTTATTATCGCAGGATATTGTTTTGTGATAAATAACCAATAAAGAGTTTCAAAGCCTGGTTGTCGTAGGAGCATCAAACATAAGTGGCTCACCAAGTTTAGGCGCAAGATGTAGGTTGGAATCAACCTACCACTACCGCTACCTCCCCTGATAAACTATCTGATTGATGGACAGGGTTGGAGAGTGTCCAGCCACAGTCCTCGAACCAACCACCTTCTGCTCAACAGTCTAGACACTAATTACTTTACCACAGAACCTTCCTTATTAAAGAGTGTACTAGCGCTACCTTTAGTGATCTGTATGTGTAATCGTGCTAACTACAGGGGTACCTCGCATACCACCCTAAAGTAAAATGGAAAGGATCCATCGTCTCCATTAACATCTTATTTGCTGTTGTTTTAGGACTTGTAATGGGATACTGATTGTTGTATAACAAAGAGCACGACCTTCCATCGCTATCTTGTAAAAGGTTGGATTTTTTTCTGATCCCATTAATTTATTATCCGGTTTCAAGTCAGACCTGTATACCTTAAAGGAAGAAGCAGGAGGTAGACTGTTTCGTTTAGATGACTGTGTGTCTGGTTGACGATTTGCCACCAGCCCTGGCAACCCGTGGGACCGTGAGTTCGACTACGAGCTGTGGTTCCACAACGTGGACAGGAACAACGACTCACTCATTTCCTTCGGCGAACTGAGAGACGAGCTGTGGCGATACAGCAGTGACGGTGAGCTTCTACATCGCTTCCATCATCACTTCCATCAGCATCCCCACCATCTCACCACCAAAACATGTTTCTCTTTCATCATCTGGGTAGTGGCGTTCAACGAGAATAAAAAGTGAAAACGAAAATGATCGATCTTGATTGTAAGAAAGAACTGTTCCTCTATATGTGTCGCAAAATATTCCTCACTGCATTTCTTTGTCTCCCGTTTAGACGAGAGTTCCCCCAATATAGGGCCCATGTGTCAAAAGAAATAAAAGAAGGTTTGGAACCGTCCCCTTGTAGCCTCACAGCCAAAGCTACACCAGGCTACATGCAGAGCATCCCCAACCCGGTATAATCCAAATAAGAAGGAAATATCTCTGATAATCTCTGTATAGGTGATTTCTTCCCTTCCCACCCAAATGTAGCTGCTGCTACCCGGGTCCCCGTGAGCACTGAGCATGCGTTGTGTACCTGCAGGTCGCGTGAGCCGCTCGCGCTGGACAGAGCGCAACCTGCAGGTGTACGACGACAAGGAGTGGCTGACCAACGTCGTCTTCGATGCTTGGGACAAGAACCGAGACCTTCGCCTCGATGATCTTGATGCTGGGCTCGTGCTGAGAGAAGCGGATCAAAACCGTGAGTTGAACAAAAGATTTGGACCACAAGGGCGAGCCTTCAGATAAGAGAAACGTTTTAAAAACCATTCACATGCTGTTACAAAACCTCTTGTGTACATCCGGGAACTTCCCCAAACTGCATCATCTGCAAACGAAACAGATCGCTGACAAGAATATCTTTATTTTCATTTTTTCATTTGAAAACTTCTTTGTTTATTAGGCTATAATTTACTTATTGTGTGAGCATGTGTGTGTGTGTGTGTGTGTGTGTGAGCATGTGTGTGTGTGTGTGTTTGTGAGAGAGAGAGAGAGAGAGAGAGAGCACAATGAAAACAAAACGAAAAAATCAAGCATGCCAAACTTAGTGTCAAGGAGACACTCGGTGGTCTATCATTTATTTTCTCTCGTATCAACAGAGGACAGACGTGTGACTACAGTCGAACTTCACCGATTTATGGAGAGGGTAAGAGTGAATCAAAATGCCTTGTGCTCGTGGCATGTTCATGCGATGGGACAGACAGACAGACAGACAATGTTTATGTGATTTTTATGAACTGGATGAAATTGAAGTTTTTTGTTTGTTTGTTTGTTTGTGATCTAATTGTTTTTATTGTTGTTGGATTTGTGTTTTTTTGTGTGTCAAGTGGCCTTGTGATTTTTGTCATCTGTTGGCACATACTGATTTGTTGACCTTGTGACCTTTGTAGTTCTCTTTATCCCGCAGTACAACAAACTGGCCAGGCGCCGCCTCGCTACCCCCGTCAGACCAGTCATCTTTGACTGTCCTAGTCCCTGGTGGTGAGTGGTTCATCGCTTAACTCTGCTTTTCTTCTCCTCCCGCTACGGGACACTTCCAGTCGATGCATTTAATTATTACTTATACTGGAGGCGTCAGTCTTCTGTCACTTTTCTACCTGAGCGAGGTATCACCGTTTCACCTGTGTGATTGCTGCAATCGTACACAATCGCTTAATCCGTTTTTTTTGTAACGGAGCTACTGTGGTCACTAGTGTCGTTACAAACACATGTTTGAAAATACTTCAACACAGTCTGCAAGTATAAAGATGTAATTGCAACATAAAATAAATAAACAAATTAGCATCGACCCAATAGCTAACATAATATTATAATACACTTCTCTAGGCACGAAAAATATCCTGTAATACTGTTAACTGTTAACATTTTGTACAACTGATGATTTGGGTTTCCTCAGACAGACTTTATTTACCTAGTCTCTTGATAGTCAACAATATGTAAATAGATAATAACTATTAATACAGTATCTGTAATGCCAACACGATAAAGGAATCTACGAGATGATGTCCTGTTCATATTTATTATTATTATTTTTTGTATCAGGCAATCTTTCGGATGTCGACCTCGGGTAGACGCCACTCGAGCTGCAATGGACATGGACGATAACTTTGACGGGTGGATCACACCACGGGAATTTGGAAAACGAATTTCTTATTACGACAGAAACGGTTGGTCTTTTCGGAATTCCAGTCGATTCAAAATTCTCTCTCACTCTCTCTCTCTCTCTCGTATTTCTATGTCGTCCACTCGCCAAACTAAAGACTACGTACGGACTGTGAGTTTTAACGGTCTGAGTACATGAGCTGTTAATATCTCCACTCTCTGTGACCAGTGTCTGTCTAAGTATCAGCTCTTAGTATCTTTACTTTATACGGTCAATGCCTGTCTAAATAAACGACCTCAAGACACAAGCTGTCAACATCTACTTTCACTTTGTACGGCTAGGTGACGGGTGGGCAAGCAGGTTCGAGGTCATCTCCATGGAAACGCTGCGCTACGGCGTGTCGGGCCCAGCAGCCAGCGTCATGTTTGACATCTACGACCGAAACAGCGACGACCGCTATGACCACCTCGACCTGCAGTTCATCCTGCCGGGTCAGTAGAGGCTTCAAAACTTGTGATGTGCGTCTGGTTCTCTATTTCTGACACTTCTGATGTCTCTCCATCTCTGATTTTTAAAATCTCTAAGACTTAAAGAATTTTTTTGTCTCTAACACTCACTCACTCACTCACTCACTGAGGAAGACAGTGTAGAGTGTGTGACCTTCGTGAACTATAGCAATATATATATATAGAACTATTCGTTGGGTTATATATAGTCGTCCACTTGCATGGTTTCTTGGTTGATTAAGGTTAAAGCAGAGTGAAGATAAGGCTACTAACGTGTCTGTTTCAGAAGGAGGTCTGCTGTGTTTCTGCGATGCCAGGAAAGCCGTCCTTGACCTTGTTCGCCTCGCAGAACGTTTCCGGTTTTCTCCCCAGGCCCGGGTATGTGCATCTCGTGTAGAAAACATCGGGTGTTTCTGCAATATGTACACACCACCACCACCACCACCCCACCCCTTTCCCCGTTTTCACCATATCCTATCTTTTGAGAAACATCTATTCATGCTTTTAGAATTGTCTTTGTCATCATGATATTTCTTGTGGTGTTTCAGGGTCCTGTCGGCTCCATGCGGAATGCCATGCGTTGGCAGCTGGCCAGGGAGTGGACATGGCGAGATCGCAACAAGAACATTTGGCGTTGGCTTACTGGGCAAAGCCCATGGCCTTGGGGTGCTGGGGGGTGTAAGGAAGGGGACTGCACTGGTAGGGACTGGCGTGGTACCGGATGGTACTCTCCTTTCGACTGGAGGCAGAGAAACAGGGTTCCCGAGAACTTTCTTCAGTGGAGCTACTTGCATGACGTGCCTCGCACTATCTTTCTGCCTCCGGGATTTCAAGGCAGAGCTTACCCTGGTGACTGGTGGAATCAGCCCTGGCGATACAACTTTCCAGGCTCCGGTGCTAAGGGTAGGCCAGATGGTGACCGAGATGAAGACGGTGGCAGCAGCTTTGGGGGCGACATAAGAATGCCGTCGTTTCCAAGTCCAACCTGGCTGACAGAAGGAAGCAGCTTTGACGATTTGTGGAACTTTTCTGGCGATAACAATGACACTGATACCCCTTTCACTGGTCCTGGAACTTTCTGGAGCAATCCTAACTCCAACTTTTGGGAGCAGATGTTCAGACAGGGTGGTCCTCTTCCATCGTGGCTGACATCAGGACGAACGGACACTAGCAGCGACCAAAGAAAACCTCAGGTTCCTTGGTTTTTAAATTGGGATCCCAGTCTTCCCAGTCGTCCCAGTCGCCCCGACAACAGTCTCCCCAGCAACAATCGCCCTGGCAACAGTCGCCCTGGCAACAGTCGCCCCGTCAACACTGATGATCAGAAAGGGGCGAGCAGTCCACTCAACCGCTTTGACAACAAGTATCGTCCTCAAACGACCACCGTCGCCTCTGTTGCTAGTAGACCAACAGGTCAAGGAGGACCAGCCTCCACCGGCAGTAACGCTCCCGCTAGCTCGCTACCGAGCAGTAGGGTAGGGATGGGGCATCAGGATGTGGGAGCGAGGTTCCGGCGAGAAGCCGCACCGGAAGAAGAAGTAAACCAAACGTCAGCAGAATCCCTGGCACCTCCGCCTTCTCTGGTAGACAGCAACGTGACTTCCGCCAACGATACCAACCTATCGTTTGCCCGGGAGTTCAACTCCACGATCAACGAAACAGATCTGGAGGAAAACAGCACTCGTTCAGACGAGAACAAAGATCTCGCAGAAGAGAAAGACGAGATTGCTCGAGCTTTAGCGAGAAATAGTAGACCTTCCTCACAGTCACACTGGTGGGATTCTGTTACATGG
This sequence comes from Marisa cornuarietis, assembly GCA_004794655.1. Taxonomy (NCBI): domain Eukaryota; kingdom Metazoa; phylum Mollusca; class Gastropoda; order Architaenioglossa; family Ampullariidae; genus Marisa; species Marisa cornuarietis. The sequence continues at coordinate 172,853 of SMMW01000123.1, read as the reverse complement.
ACAAACACTGGAGACACTATGCCTGGATATGGAGAATGGTCAGGTGCATCAAACGACAGGCAAGACAGCACCACAGAGCATAATGCCTGGAACAGCAACCCCGGGTGGGATAACAGTTGGGTCAGCAATTACTATGGCGAGAGTCCGACAGGAAGCACCAGGCCAACACAAAGTTACTGGTCCAACACGTATCCAGGATATACAAACGGAGGTGCTCTTAGTTACAACTCTTGGCCTGTCTGGAGAAGCTATGAGAATTACTCCCCTCAGCTGAATGGCTACAGTGGTTACAACTACCAGTTTCATCCTAACGGCCAAAATGCAAGATGGGGAAACTATTGGAACACACAGGGCAATGAAGGTCCCTTCTATCCGTCAATTTATAGCTTTTATTCACATTATGGTCAGCCAGCCCCTGACTCTTACAATCGCCATCTTGGTCTTTGGAAGAGGAATGCTGATTCAAAACAGGATTCCAGCACGGTTAACAAACAAACTTCCAGAATGATGGGAGATTTCTCGACATATTGGCCATGGTGGGAATGGTGGAACTTCTACAACAACGCCTACAATACTTATCAGCCATGGTCATCAAACTGGAACGTTTATAACAGCAACAGGTGGTTTCCTTGGTATTCGGGAAGACAGTGGAATTATAATTGGTTTAGTAATCACCACGGGAGCCCCTATTTATTCTCCAGGACTAATGAGAACCACGATGCGTCTTCCGACATCAAACTGAAGGTGAAACGAAGTGTGAACAATGAAAACGATCTCAAATCCATGGATGAAAGTGTTTCAAGATGGACAGTCGGGTACCAACCTCAGTGGTGGAACCAATATAATGGCATGGGAACAAGGCGGAGCGGTGACGAGATCTCGTCAGTGGCTAACATCTGGAACTGGAATTGGAACTGGTTCTTCAATCAAAATATGCTTCGAAGCTACAGCCCCATGTTTCTGCGCTCTGTTCCCTACATTCAGGGCACACAGCAACCCATGAAGTCAGTAGAACAGGCAAGAATTTATAGAAGAAGCACAGAAAGCCGGCCAACAGAAGAAGTTTCCAGATCAATGAATGGACCAAGTGTGAGATGGTGGACAGGATGGGACAGCTACTGGCCTTACTGGTGGAACTCCAACACGTGGAGCAGTTACTGGCCAGATGGGAACTATTGGAAGAGCTACAACCCTGCGTGGAACAGCTATGCCTGGCAAGGTCCTTACTCGGGTTATAGATTCTCTAGAAAGATGCCTAGTGTTTATAAAGATCAGCATGACATACTCAAGAGAAGTGCTGATAATAAAGACCAGGCTTCAAGGCAAATGGGTGGCTGGGACTGGCCTCAGCACTGGAGGAGCTACTGGCCACAGTGGTGGAACAGGAATCCTTGGAACACCTACTTGTACGACTGGAGTGGCCGAATGTGGAACTCAAACCAGGGTTTCTCCCCCTACGATGCATTCTCCTTTTTGAGAAATGAAAATGGTCGCTCACCTGATGGCAACCACACACCTGTTAGGCGCAGCACAAGGGAATCACCTGGTGGCAGTGACACAAAGGACGATGAAAACGGAAAAGTTTCTCGAATGTTGGGTAGATTCTGGTCACAACGGGACTGGAATGGCTACAACTACTGGCCGCAGCAGTTTTTGAGTGGGTACAGCTACTGGCCACAGCGGTGGGGTGGCTACCCGTGGAACAGGTACTGGCCTGGTTGGAACTCGTGGAACAACAATAACTGGATATGGAACACGAATGAAGCATCCACTCCACTCTTTCCCGTGTACGACTCTCAAGGACAGCCGCATCTCGAAAATTCCCAGAGTCAAGAACAAATTGTCAAACGGAGTGCAGATGGAAAGCCTGAGGAGCAAGAAAAGGATGTTTCACGAATGATGGCTTCATATGGTGCGTTCTGGCCACATAAAAATATGGACTGGCCTCAGAACTGGAGTGGATATTCCTGGAACAGCAATTGGCCTGCCAGAGGCTTGAACAGCGCCTACATTCCTTTCAATCCACCCTACTTCCCGCAGGGACAGCAGACTCCTGGTAGCTCCCAAGGCTGCGCTCATGATATTTTTAAACGGAGCGCAGCTGAAAGTCGTGAAGAGAATGCGAACAAAGAGGGAAGGGAAGCTGCCCGGATGATAGGGTTTGACAACATGCTAATGCCACAAGAACTCTGGCCGAGATGGAACACGGACAGCTGGGCATGGAACGGTCGCTCTTCCTTCTTCCCTTACAACTACTACAATTATCAAAGGAACATGGGAATCAGACATCCTCCCTACCATCCATTATTTCGGCGACACGCGGAGGAAAATCTGGAGAAAGAATCTTTAGATGAAGATAAAAAGACATCAAAAATGATGAATGGACATGACTGGTACTGGCCACAAGGCTGGAGCTCCTATGACTCTCCCCAGTGGTGGAAGTGGAACATGTGGAATAATTTCTGGAACACAAGGAACCAAAACAGCAGGACATGGAACGGTGGCCGAGAGTTCTATCCCTACAGCTTGTTCTACTTTCCTGACACTCGTGTTCTCTTCAAGCGTAGCACTGAAGACCAACAGGCTGAAAAATCTAGCGACAATGTTTCCCGTATGATGGGAATGTATGAAGGATTCTTTCCTCAACAGTATTGGAACCCTTACAGCAGCTTGAATCAGTGGTGGAACAGGGACATTTACTGGCCTAAGTGGAGTTTCAAATGGACACCATGGGCTTCGACTTCATTCGGCACTTCCATGTTTCCAAGAGGGGAAGACTTTCATTCTCGATTCAGCCGAAGTGTAGACCAAACGCAAGAGGGCAGCTTAAAGGATCAGGAGAAAAAAGTATCCAATATGATGGGAGGATTTGGAAGTCTCTGGCCCCAATACTGGAGTGGATACTCAAATTGGCCTCAATGGTGGAGAGGCTACAACAAATGGAACAACTACTGGCCAGGGTGGAAGCCCTATGACTTTACATGGAACAGAAATCAGCCTTTCTATCCATACAACCCTTTTTACTATTCACAGGGTGGATATCGACCTGAAGTATCCCCAGATTTTACTCATGACATTTTCAAACGCAGCACAGAGGAAAATGCTCAGCATGTGTCGCAAGACAAAGATGAAAATGTTTCCCGATTGATGGGAGGATATAACGGATTCTGGCCACAGTCCTGGAGAAGCTTCACATACCGGCCAAGGTGGTGGAACCCCTACTACAACTGGAACGACTTTGGGCAAGGATGGAACCCCTATGACTGGACATGGAACAGAAATCAGCCTTTCTATCCATACAACCCTTATTACTATTCGCAGGGTGGATATCGACCTGAAGTATCCCCAGACTTTACTCATGACATTTTCAAACGCAGCACAGATGAAGAAACTCAGCATGTTTCGCAAGAAAAAGATAAAAATGTCTCCCGAATGATGGGAGGATATAACGGATTCTGGCCGCAGTCCGGGAGCAGTTACACATACTGGCCAAGGTGGTGGACAGGAAACTACAACTGGAAAAACTACTGGCCTGAATGGAACACATGGAACATGTACAACTGGATGGGGAACAAAGACAGCTCTTACCCTTATTATTCTTTTCACGAACGCTTCAGTCGCGGTGCAGACAAACAGCCAGACCATGAAAAGCACGAGCAGAAAACAGTTTCTCGAATGATGGGAGGATCTGGGTTGTTCTGGCCTCACCCATTCTGGAACAGGCACATGATCTGGCCACAGTGGTGGAATTCCCGCTGGGCAAATAACTATGATTGGATGCGGAACTACAACCAAGGTTATAATCCTTACAGTGACTTTTCTTCCTTGTATTATGGCGCACAAGCAAGCCCTTCATCTGATGATGGTCACCTAATCTTTAGACGCAGCATAGTCCAAGATCTACCTTTGAGCAGCAAAAGCGAAAATGTTTCTCGAATGACGGGTGGGTATTGGCCATATTACAACTGGAAACGTTACAACTATTTGCCTCAATGGTGGAACCAAAATAGTTGGAGGAACATGCAACCTGGCTGGAGCTACTTGAACTGGTTGTGGAGCATGAACTACAATTTTTATCCTCCTAACTATTTTCCTTCTTCTGTGTTTGGAACATCACCTTTCTCCAGCCCAGACGATGAAATCCATACGGTTCTCCGGCGTAGTCTTGACAAAAAGCAAGAAGAGAAACCTCAAGAAAATGACAAGCAAACTTCTCGAATGGCTGGTCAAGACGTATGGTACCCAGCGCATATCTATTGGAATAATTTTAACTTCTGGCCCCAGTGGTGGAGAGAGTTTCCGTGGAATAGGTACTGGCCGGGGTGGAATAACTACAATTGGATGGGGAGCAGAAACGTAGGTGAGACAGACTACACACCGTATCAGTTCGCAAAATCCGATGTTGCTAACAGCGGACATGAGAAATTCAGGCGCAGTTCTGAAGCAGATCATAAAGCAAGCAAGAACTTTCAAGAGAGCACAACTTCAAGAATGATGGGTGGATACGAGGGATACTGGCCTCAACAGAACTGGTACGGCTCCAGATACTGGCCACTGTTGGATAATGGCTACGAGTGGGGTAGATTTAGCCCGGCGTGGAGAAACTCTTGGATGTGGAACACCAATCCAGGATACTTTCTACCAAATCCTTTATACTATTCCAGGGAAAGTCATCCACTAGGAGGTACTTTCGAGTCTCCCCACGCACTTCTCAGACGCAGTGCAGATAACAACCAAGACCATGCAGAGACAGATCCAGAAAGTGATGTCTCCCGGATGATGGGTAGATACCCAGAGTTCTGGCCGTCCCAGTCCTGGAACCGAAACTACTATCCGTATCTATGGTGGAACCGCAACAGTTTTTGGCCCGCGTGGAGCAACAGCTGGATGTGGAACTATAACCAGCAGCCGTACGATCCTTTTGCCTTCGCAAATAGCCAGCCAGATGCAGACAGCTCATTTGCGACAAGCCACGAGATCACAAGGCGAGAGTCCAGTGACAAGCAAGAAGACAGCCCGCCAGAAAAAAATAAAACTTCTCGAATGATGGGTGGCTTTGCTTGGTTTCGACCGTATAACTACTGGAATATCTACAACTACTGGCCACAGTGGTGGAGCCAAAACTTTTGGAACAGTCACCAGTATGAGCTGAACAGCTGGAACGGGAATAACTGGATGTGGAACCGTAATCCTGATGTCTTTTTCAACTATCCTTCTTATTATTATTCTCTAGATGGCCAACCACCCGACAGCAATCATCACAGCGTGTTCAGACGCAGCGCAGAGACAAACAATGGCAAGAATCTGCTGAATGAACATTCCAGAACTTCTAAAATGCTTGGTGGGTACTTACCATTGCAGGACTGGAATAGCTACAGGTTTTGGCCACAGTGGTGGAGTGGCTACCAATGGAACTGGAACATGTATAGACCAGACTGGAACAGCTGGAACAATTTTGACAGGTTCTGGAGATTTAGCCAAGGTTACAATCCTGAAAATCTTTATTCCTTTTCAAGAACTAATTCAGCACCAGGAACTTCTCCTGAAACTGGCCACACAGTCTCGAAACGCAGCTCTGACGAAAAGCAGGATACAAATGCAGAAGGCAAAGAAGAACAAACTTCCAAGTGGATTTCTGGATATAGTAGGGACTGGCCACAATGGTGGAATTTAAACATGTGGGTCAATTATTGGCCATATTGGAACAGCTGGAACAGATGGCCTTGGAGAGCCGATCGAGAGTACAGTGCTTACAACCCCTACGTTTTCTCACAAAGACATGACATTTTTAGGCGAAGTGCTGAAAAGTTGCAAAACCTAATCCCTCAAGAGGGAAGGAAACCAGAATCTCAAATGATGAACGGATACTGGCCACCAGCTGACTGGAGCACCAATCAATACTGGTCACCGTCCTGGGGCAGCTATCCATACTCGTCACCACCTTGGGGAAGAAACTGGTGGAATAGCTACGGGTTTGGACAAAAATTTAACCCAATATGGAGCAGCGACCCATTATACTCTCCATTCTACCGGTTTTCTTTCTCAAAAGAAAATGCACGCTCGGCTAGCTCATCGGAAAAAACACACAGCGCCTTCCGGAGAAGTTTAGATGAAAGTGAAAAAGAAGTTTCACAAGACCAAGACCAGAAGACTTCACGAATGTTGGGATGGTATGGGTGGAACTGGCCCCAGACGAACTGGAACAACAACTATTGGTGGCCTTGGTGGCAAGACAGGAACGCATGGAACAGCTACAACTGGATGTGGAGCAAGAATAGGGTTTTCTTTCCGTATAGTCCTTTTCTTTATTCACAACGAGATGCTCAACCAGTTGCTTCTGATATTTACCATGCCATGTTCAAGCGCAGCACAGATTCGACAAACGCAAACGGCTTCTCGAAAGATGGCGCTGGTACGGCAAAAATGATGGGTGAGGGTTCTGGTTACTGGCCTCAGCAATGGGGGAGTAATCCAAACAACTGGCCATGGTGGTGGGTGAGTAACAGGTGGAACAACTATTGGCCCGGGTGGAATAACTATGCCTGGATGTGGAGGACTTATGACAGCTGGTATCCTCTCCACTCCTATCAATTCTCTAAAAAAAACGAACAGTCTGGCCACGAAACTGATGACAAGCATCCAATATCGAAAAGAAGCCCGAATGAAGATAACTTAGATGAAAAGAAAGGATCCTTGGGAAGATGGACGAACGCGGAAAATTTCTGGACACTTTTACAGAATAACAATCCTTATCTTCCATGGCAAGAAACAGATATGTGGAACAGTTACACTCGCTGGCCATATTGGAATACCTTCAACCAAGCTTGGAACAACTGGAATATCTTTAACAACCAGGGTAGATATCCATACGGTCATTATTTTTATTCCAAAGGCGCAAATCATGATTCATCAGATAAAGAAAGTATGCTCACAAAGAGGGATACAGCTCAGGGAAACCAAGGACAGTCTTCAGGAACAGTTAGTGGACCAAACCTGATGGATCTGTTGAAGAAAAACATTTGGCAATTGCCCAACACCAGAGACGCAGATAAGCCCCAGCAACCCCCAGTCTCCAAGCGAAGTGCAGAAGGGTCACAGAAAAACAAAAAGGAGGAAGACATGGGGAGACAAATGAATGGCGACAGACGAGATTCTCGTCAGTTTGAAAGAAGCTGGCCTCAGTCGGACACTTACGATCCATTCCGTTCAGGATTTCGAGCAGGTTATTTTATACCAAACAAGTGGAATGATGATATGTCAGATAACAACAACCATTTCTGGAACAGAGATCCATTGTGGCGTGGACTTAATGAGAACAATGCACAGCTTGGTAGCTTTTCGATGGACAATGAATGGAACGTATACAATAGACCTATGCAGAATTATTGGGCTGGATACAATAACTGGGGTCCATTTAGAAATGAATTTAGACAACACCCTTACTTTGTAACAAATAGTCAGATGTGGTCCGATAACGTGGACTTTGGTTACCAAAAGGGGGCGGATGGTTCTTCTGAAAAAGAAGCAGACGTGCGGTCAAGTGATTCTGAAAACGAAGATAGAACCAAACGCAGTGCAAATGACAACGATGCCAGCGAGCACATCGCAAGACAAAGAAGTAGCTACGAGAGATTAAGGAGCTTCCCCTACTGGTGGAATGGATACATCTTTCGTAGGCCTAACTTTTGGAACGCATATGGTCCATGGAACAGCCTGTACTACATGTGGAGAAACTGGCCTCGTAACCAGATGTGGAACGATCAGACCCCAGAAAGCTACTGGATGTGGAATAACTTATGGACGAATAATAATGATCAAAACTGGAACAGTGTTGATGGTGTTAACTGGAACACCTTGAATCCCAATGGCATGACAAATCCCCAGTTTCTATACCAACATCAGCAAAATCTTCCCAACGGCGTTGAAGCAGAAGAGGGCTCCAGTGCTCCAACCAAAAAGGAGAAACTTTCTAAGCGTAGCACTGACGAGGATCAGGCTTCAGTGTCGAAGGAAGACGAAGTTGGAAAACAATTAGGTGGTTACAACTCGTTTCCTAGTTACATCCCATGGTCAAGATCGTGGAGGGGTTTCTACTGGCCAAGGTGGTTCGGTAACAGAAACGTTTGGAATAGATGGAACAACTATCCAAGCTGGTACAACTATTACAGGTGGAACAACTGGAACTGGCAGCCTAGACCAACGTGGAACATTCAAACGCAAAGCCCTGAGTCACTCTGGAACATTGACGTGTTTAGACCAACGTGGGATGGCCTGAACGGGCAGATCCCTCAATATTTCACAACCCCTGTCCCGTCCATGTCAACTACTGCAGAGACTCGTCAAAAGCAAAACCCTACTACTACGTCTAGGGTACCTAGGGTAGAACCCAACCCTGAACCTGAACACAGAACCACTTTATCAAAGCGCAGTACACTTTCTGATCAGGACAGGGATATATTCAAGTGGGTGGATAATCCAAGGGGTGCAGGCTATAGAAACTTTTACAGTCAGTGGCCACAGTGGATGAACACGCCAAACTATTATGACCCTAGAAGGTTTCCAGTCTTTGTCATGCAAAATGGTCAGAATGATCCCTTGAGGGACAACCGTGCATGGGATGCTTACTTCAGAGGTTTTTCGGCGCCTAACTTTTTCCAGTTCTCAAAAACGGAATCAGCTGATAGTAAGAATACACACGAATTTGAAAGAGTGGTCAAAAGGCGCAGCGTTGAAGAACAGAAGCAAACAACAGGGGAGCCAGAGATTAAAATCAAGGATCCAGGCGTTTCCCGGTGGCTCAGTGACATCTTTCGGACAAGAGAACTTTTCAGACCAGAATGGCGAAGCACAAGCTTCGGACGGCCATGGCAATACACTCCTTACAGCTTTGTAAACAGAAACATTAACTACTTCCCTTGGTGGGCGTACAGAAATTGGTACTCACCTGCATGGTATAATCAGAGGCTGTGGAGCAACAGCTGGATGTGGAGTCCATTGTGGCAGTATGATGATGCTTGGCAAGAATTTCAGCAGAGCGGCCCCGGCAGTGTGTTGGACGCCAGCCAGTTGTGGAACGGTCCAGGGGATAATGAAGGTTTCTTTCCAGGAAACTACTGGTCAAATATAGATTCAACATGGGGCGATCTCAGCCCGTTCGGTCCTTCTGCCGGTGCTGACGATGAAGTGCAGTTCACAGGAGCCCCAGAGATCCGGCAGCAAAAGACCGGTGACAACGGAGGTAGTGGTCAGGCAAGCAGTGATGATGGAGGAATTGGTGACATAAAAGAAAGCTCTGCAGACAGCACACAACACTCACTGACAAAGAGAAGCCATGACTTTGTTGTCCGAAATACAGCAGACAAGAGAGGAAGTTTGCGAGCATCGCGATGGTTGGACCGACGCCGAGTCATGTCGAAGGGCGCGACTGCCAAGCGACCAAGATGGAGACGCAGCGCTGGGTCTCTGCGGCAGAGAAAGTCTCTCCTCGATTTACAGCGATTTGGATGGATGGGCAACTTAGGACAGGAGCACAAGCCCTACTGGCTGTCTGGTAGCTGGGAAGTTTCGGGAAATAACCAGCCCTGGTCAAAATGGATGCGCTGGAACAAGTGGAATGGCGGTTTTGTGTGGAATGACCATCTTGACACTTTTGGTGGCTCTAACCCATTTCAATCCTTCTCCAGGACAGGTTCGTCTTCAGAGTTAAAAGACGACAATATTCAAAAGCGCAGTGCAGAATCTCCAGCCAGTTCTCAAGACACTGGAAGTAACAAAAAATCTCAAACAGGGGCTGCTAGATGGATGAGTGGTTATAGCTCAAACTCGCCAATGGGAATGAACTTGAACTTGCAAAGTTACCTTCCTTGGCAGTCAATAATGGGTTTCAATGACAGGGACTTACTGAAATCGGGCCCAGAGTGGTATAACTTTGTAGACAGCCAAGGAAACTTCCGTCCGTTTCATGCTCCTTTCCCAGCTGCTCAAACAGCCTATGACAACCCAATCTTTCCTCGCAAAAAGCGTGCAGCAGTTCCTCCTGACCAGGACGTAGTCGCTGTTGAGCCAGAGTCAACAACAGAGCAGATGTTCTCCAAGTGGATGAACGAATACAGTCACATGCCCAGCAACTGGCATTTATGGATGAAGAATAGATGGCCTATGCTTAACTATGACTTCCTGCCAGGATGGACGAATTCATATCAGTCAATGCCAGCTTGGGGCAACATTGGCTGGGACAAGTCATCCTTGAACGGCAACCCGGCCTGGAACTATCAGCCTTGGAACAGTAAAGACTTGCACGAAAACTATTGGGGCAATTGGAATAACCATGATATCCTCTACTCATTGCAATCGTCTGAGGGTAAAGTCAACGAACAGGAAGGTGACAAGGATAGACTTGACAGGAGTTCCGCCCACACGACGCCGACAGAAAATGGTGCAACTCCTAGGAATTCCGAGCATGCGAACCCCGAAATCGACGCAACACCAGTCAACTCGGAGGGGATGCGCGCACGACGAAGTGCTCTAAATTTAGCTGCAGTGTTGTCCAAAGGCGTGTTACATCACAAGAACACACTCAAATCCAACTCTGTTTCCTCCCGCAAGGACAGCTTGGGTCCCAGAAAATTCAAACGGTTTTCTGCTGAAGCTACCGCAAGGCTCCAGAACCGTCTCCAAAAGCGTCTCGCCCCCACGGAAGCAAGTCGAGCTGTCACAGAACGGACTACAAGCAGCTCCAGCGAGCTGGGGAATGTCAAGTCTGATGCCAGGAAAGGAACCTCAACCCCAGCCTTGGACCTTGCTGAAGGGCGAGCATCCGAAGCACTGTCTGGAAAAACAGTTCCTGGCCAGGAACCACTGGATGGGAACGGTTTCTACAATCGGAATCCAAGCTCTGACCGGGTCCAACCAAGACCACCAAACGGTGAAGTCGACCTAACGAAAGGTGGCGAGAGAGGTGAGGGTACTGTCACGCCTACCAGATTTGATAGCGGCAACAACGACGCAATGCTCAGTGAATACAATTACTATGACCAGGACAGCCAGAAGTGGCTCAACGTCTACAACCCATACAACCACAACAGCAGCACATCAAGCTGGTCCCAGAGCAACAACACCAGCCAGTGGAATGATTGGATGCAGCTATGGGCATATGGACCCAATTTTTGGGATAGTTTGGATTCCTGGGATGGATATCCGTTTGGAATGGCGTGGAATGCAGGTGGCATGAACTTTAACCCTTGGTCAAACCCACCCAAGAGATACGGAGAGTTCGGAAGCAATTTGCCTAACATAGGCCTCACTGGTTGTAGCGGTCACCGGAATTATATTGGTCCTCCTAATTATGATGTCAGCTTGAGGAAAATGGCCCATGACTATGTTAGCAGTGTCTCTGATCTGTACCGAGACTTGTGGGATGACAACTGTGATAGTATTTATGACCGCGGCATGTCCCTGAATCCAGGCGTGAACCAGATCCTGTATGCTAGCTTTGGTCCCGCGCAAACATGGTGGGATCTTTTAACAGGACCAACAAGCCATAGCGAAGGTTTAAGGCCATGGTACGATGTTCCTGGATACAAGTCTCATAGCCCTCTGCTTCAAGATTCCTGCTGCGACAGATGGTTTGAGGGCACAAAGTATGGTCATGGAATTCCTGTCGGTGTCCTTCCGACTTGGTCAGACAGCGGACTAAATAGCAGATTGCAAGATGCCTTTGAATGGAGGTTTCCCTGGCAGTGGAATCAGTTCCGCGAAAGAAACGCATTTGAAAATACTCAACTTCCTGGAAGACAGCCACAAGAAAGTAGTTCAGGTGCTAGGGTTTTCTCGGATCCCTGGAATGATAGCACAAAAATCAAGAACTGGCAGCCTTTGAACAACTTTTGGAACGCTCGTGAAGGACAAAAAAGGATGGGCTCGAATCAAAACTGGAACTACCCAGCCTTCAACCAAGGTCTAGAGGGAGCTGGAGCTGCAAATCCCTGGGCTACCGACGCAGGGCGTTACATGAAACAAGAAGCACCTGCAAGCCCCTGGAATAGGGATTCTGACCTCTCGAACCAACCGAACCGTTGGCCCCAGCAAAGATGGCAGTCTCCAGGCAACCAAGGTGACGGCAGTTCCTGGAACTCGTTCGGTGCATCCAAAGATGGCGCCACATTCAGCAGAGGCAGCCCAAGCTCCACAGACGCTACTGGTTTCGGAGACCCAGGCTTTGGTCCGAGCTCTCCTCTAGCAAGTGCACCCTCCCCTTTTGAAGAATCGAGTACCGGGGTGCCATCGTTCATTAGCAGCGTCTTCCCAAGACCTGGGCCTAGAAGCTACCTGGACTCCATGACAACGAGGGCAAGCTCTCGGTTAGACAGCCCTATAAGCACACCAACCTTGGAGCAAGCGGGAATGGCGCCAGATTTCAACGGAGAGGCAGACTACATCAGCCCTGGAAGTCAACCACTGACGCAGTTCCAGAAACCCACGGACAAAGATTGCTGAACAGTCTCGATAAATTCTAGTCTCTGATTCAGATTAATCTCACGACAGTTATTACAATTCAGTGTTATAATTCACGACAGATGATTTTTTTTCAAAGAAGTTCTTTTGTTAAAACACTTGCTATGTTTCACTAGATGTGTAAAAGATGTTTGCATTGTTCAAAACTTCACAAAAAACTGTATTTTACCCCCCAAAAAAAACCCAAAGTCTTAAAACTTTGCCTTGCTTTCATATTTCTGCCTTCATGGTTTGTGCTTTGCAAGTGCAAATAAGATGTTTAAAAATGAAAGTACTCCTATAATATTGTTAGCATGTAGCGGCAGGGAATACCTTGTGGCCTCACCCTTCCACTCACCCTGTCATTTCTTTCTTTGTTCTTGACCTTAAAATTGACCCTCGGATCCTGTAAGACTCCCAACAATGATTTTGTAAATTTGTAAATTTAGTCATAACAGATACGCAGCGAAAGTGCATTTTGTCTTCTTTTTAAGACTTTCAACCAATCACCTGTTCGTCTGTTGTATTTTTAAGCCTTCTTTTTTCTTCTCTTTGTAAGCAACATATACTTTAATGACATTGTACCCTGACAAGCTACCCTAATTTGTATTGTCCTAAAGAAAGTTTATGCTTATTCTGCTATTCTAGATTTACATGTTCTTCTTTCTGAGGATGAGTTCATTCTAGTCAATGCACGAGTATGTGGGGATTGAATAGCAACACGCGTCGAATTTCAGTCTCACAAACACGTCTTTCAAATGTATTCTAGACCCAAACTTTAGTCTGAAAATAATTCATTTATGCAGTATGTATGCTTCAGTACTTAACTTCTGTTAAAAGCAAATTCTTTATCGATATTTTTTTAAGTTTAGAAAACTACCAAAAAAGGTTAACTCTCTTGGTTTGAAAGGCCACGATCGTGGCTTTGCCGGGTAGCACGGGCAAAGCGATTTTCATTACTTTTTATTGCAAAGTTCAACTTTTCTCTTTTCCAAAAATGTATAGGTTTCTTGGTCTAATGTTTATCTCAGAGAAGCAATAATTTTAAAAAAAAACCTCACCACTGTCGTCTTCGCTGTCTTCAGTTGTAAGCAAGTCATTGTAATGTTCATTTTAATCTTAAACCAAGAGGGTTAAAAGAAACACTTTCCATTGTTAATATGATACTCACAGCAGTGTCAGGAAAGTTCTCTCGGATATGATGATGTGCAAGCAGCTGAAGTCACCTAAAACATAGAAGTAAGATATAATGTAGATCATTTTTTTAATGAAAAATCAATCCCCAGTGCACTTTATGAGCACTTTCTTTGTTGGAAATCAGCCTGAATTTAATACTCACTGCATGATTGCGTGGGATTAGAACTCTAAGGACCACGACAACGTGTGTACTGTATTAAGAATAATAAAGATACATAAGCATGCTTCAGATCTGGGCGTTTTGCTTTTTTACTGCAACCTGTTTTAGTTGTAGAGGGGTGTGTTCGAGTGCTGCGTGAACTTTTGAAAGTAAGAAATGGCTTAGCATGAACCTTTGATGCGCCGATGTGGTGAAAGGTTAACGATGATGCGACCTTTTGAGGGTTAAAGGCTTTCCAGAGTGGAAACTCGTAGTTTTTGTTTCAAATGGATCTTCAGACCTAGACAAGAAAGCATTCTTTATAAACCAGGTAAATAATCCCATCTCATCCCACCAAAACAAGTATTAAGATCAACGTGCACAGAAATCGATCGAAATCATAATGTCACAGGATTGATCTCTTTTTCTAATCAGGGTGATGTCAGAAATGCTCGCCACTTATAGTTTGTATCCCGAGACCACAAAGAGGGTGGGTGTACTTATTCAGACTTTGGGGACAGTGAAGTTCTTGGACCCAATTTGCGGAGGCGATTTGGAAAGGTCAACTACCTCTGTGCCTCAAGGAAGGCCGCTTCACACAGTCTTGGGCGGTCAGCAGAAAACTACATTTGGAAAGGAATGTATAAAGTGGCATAACTCAGATTACTCCTCTGCAACGGGGGTCCGATAGCTTAAAGGCAAAACGACCATTTCATCCACTACAGCGAGGGTCGCAACGAGCTGGGTTCTGACACCTTTTAACTGGGATCCACTTAGTGGTGGGATTTCCAAATGTTTTCTCCCATTCATCACTCTATTTCTCCATCGGTGCAAAATCATCGGGAGGAGGAAACACTTTCTTGCCAAATTAATCAACCAATCAACCACCTTCCCCTGCAGATCGCAAAGTCTCAAACTTTTAGTCTTAGAAACCGTCTGTCAGACCATAGCATTTGAAACTGTTATAAACTCGTGGTATGTCCCTGTCTCTCCCCTTGAGGCCCTGGAGAAGAAATAACTAAAACTGTTTATCGGCAATCCTGAAAATAATAAAAATAATAGTGAAGATTTGTATAGCGCATATTCACACTCATAGAGAGCATGCTCTTAGCGCTTAAAACGGGGAAGAGACGTGGACTAAGTATATACAGAACACAGGGGACGAAAGAAAACGACAGTACTGACAAAAACAGATAACAAAAGGCATCAAGTAACAGACAAAATGATCTAAACACACCTCATTTATTCCTCCTACCCGCTGAATAAAACCGTATATACATCCTGTCCCCTCCCAACCCCAACGTTGGTCTTTGTACATTTATGAGAGTATATCAATAAGCATGTAATAATAATAAATTACTGATTTTGTGAAGATGGTGCTAACCGTTGGGAGAATTACTCTGTAAAATTAGAGTTCATGAACATTTGAATAATAATGCGTGAAAGACATTCGCGCTTCCTGAAATGATACAGACACTCACATAAGAAGAGTTGTTCGAAAAACGCCGGGGCTTATTTTCCTTACAAAAACATTTTCTGATTAATTAATTCTTAAATGAGAAAACCTCAATGAGGAAATAGTAAAACTAGGGTAAATCTACAGTCATTGAAAGCATTATCCACAAACTAGACTAGGTACCATTTAGAGCTTTGAAGCTCTCACCAACATCACTCTAACGCTAGCAGCGTTTTGTGGGAAACAGTGAGAAGCGAAGAAGAACCACCACTTATGTAACGTATGTAACACGAGAGAATTATTTACTTTTCCCCTTCAGCTCCCGAGAAGGGTACAGAGTTTTCTCTGTGTGTGTGTGTGTGTGTGTGTGTGTGTGTGTGTGTGTGTGTGTGTGTGTGTGTGTGTGTGTGTGTGTGTGTGTGTGTGTGTGTGTGTGTGTGTGTGTGTGTGTGTGTGTGTTTGCAGTCGGAGGAAGTGTTTGACAACTCTTATTCCTCCCAGGAACTTTTGTAAGGGGGGGGGGACTTATTTTCTCCTTGCTTACCACCTGCGTCATCACAGTGCCTGGGTTCCTGTAAGTATCTAGACGCCCGTGGCCACTCAAGAGATTTCCGACTTATCGTGAGAGAGACAACGGTGCGTGATGAAGCGTCAAGCAAGGGTGGGCAAATACCCGGGATGTAGAGGAGAACGAGAGAAAGTCTTTTTAATAGGGTTCAAAAGTAACAAGTACCAAGTGTCAACTTCTCGTTCTGTTGTCGCGACTCCCGGTGCTGAAGCTGCGGAATGAGGGAGAAAAAGTGACGATAACTAACGCCCTCTGTCGTCGACATATAGGACTAAAAGCTGCAAGCTTTGCCGACAGTTGTGCTGCAATGTTTACCTCTGACCTCGTGACTAGAAGAGGCGGTGACACAGGTCAGGCTGCTTGTGTCAAGGCAGGCGACAAGGGACCGCATTACTGGAAGCTACTTAATACAAAAAGGTACAGAAGTATGAAATCATCATCATCACCATCATCATCACCATCATCATCAGCAGCAGCAGCAGCTGAAACCTCTATATAGGCCTTAGATATGGCGCTCTATAAGCATATTATTATTACTTTGCGCAGCAGTCAGCAGAACTTCAAATGAGAGTGTTAACTGTTAGGCTTCAGTCACGTGGCAATTTATCACCAATGAAAGAAGACGCCAGCTTTGTGAATTTTAGACTCTTGCAGCTAAAACAAGTACAGCTGTTGTCTTCGGTTTTACTAAACTATTACCCCCCCCCCTCTTGCTGCTTTAAGTGGGTGTGGGAAGCTGCCCAGAAAGTCTTCAAGAGAACCGTAACTCCATCAGGCCGCCAGGACATCAGGATCTCAGGAATCTAGTCAACCTTGCTTCACCGTCTCTCATTTTCAGTAAGACGAAAGAAAGGTGTGAGAATTTGTACACATCTTTTTCTGGTCAAAACCACGCCTGATTAAATACTTTCAGAAGCAAAGCACTCAAAGAGGTATAAAAATATTTCGTTTATTTTATAATACCTTAATTTATATGCTTCGATATAAAATTCGTTTGATTCTTTCTCTCGGCATTTTGTAAACTTTGTCCCGGGGTTACAGATCCAGAATGTTGGCTGCTCGTCACAATCACAAAATAAAAAATGAAAATAATGAAAATGAGTAACAGTTGACAAGCGTTTGCCGGAGTTTGAAGATGTCTTCACACTGCACGATCTGCCATCCCCCAGTCCCTCATACCCTGTCCGCTGTCTTCTTTTTTCGTCGCCGGTTCTTATTCTTTACGAACGCCCTTTGCAAGCCGTTCCTCTGGAAACGAATGAGAACTTCACATCACCTTCTAGCATATTTAACAAAGCAGGACACACGTTATCTGGGCAGCCAAACAGTTTCGACATTTTTTACTTCACTCCTCAAAGGCATTCAAGTTGGTAATGGTTGACGTATATACCGGTAATAAGCTCTCTACCTGGGATAGGGGGGAGGGGCAGGGAGAGAGACAGTTGGAAAGGAATACTGCGTGAAAACTGAAACTTGGCGCGAGAAGTGAACGAACACCAATGGCCGTACGAACACGACAAAACAGTATAAAACTATCATTAACTGCACCCTGCTTGTAGGATCATGAATGATCAGTCTTAGTTATGAATATAAATATTCTAGACGATCTTAAGTAATGCAGTAAAACGATAAAGGAGAGGGTTGTGATGAGCTATAAAAACAACTAAATCGCAAAATGCGACACAGGAGACTGCTAACATGATAGTACAAAGCTCAGAATTACAGCACAACATAGAGACCGACTCTCGACCCAATGAATGTGACCAGCATGAAAGGTCGACAACATCGGTCAACTTACTTGACATCAACGTTTCATGGTTCAGATCATTAAGGTATATTAGCAAAGTATTTATTATTGTACATTGTGCTGTTCTCGTCTTACATGATTAGTTTTACTAGATTATATCATACAGTAATTTTTCATGAAATTACCTATTAGCTCACGTGTTAGTAAATCATTTAGCAGTTTATAATATAAAACATGTCGTTCAAAATGTTACCTCTTTGCAGTTCAGTCGCAATGATTCCTAGATCCCAAAGATAGTTACCGATCTGAAAAATATCGACAGTAATTAGGTCACAGGAGCATATTTATATATTATATTTCATAACCCTGAAAATATTATTTTACGCTTCTGTTTTCTCGTATCCGTTTATTTATAATAGCATATAGCTATTGAAATAGCTCAAATACCCATTTCGTAAAAGTTCAGAAGAAGCATCTTTGTTCACTGCCGGCCTCGCCCTAAAACCCTTTTGGATCACTGCTGTATAATCGGCTTACCCTGGCTACTTTCTCTCCCTTTTACTCTCTGCGTCCCTTCATGTTCCTAGCACTGTTCGCTGTGCATGTGTGTGCGCATGTTTGCCTGATTGTGATGCCCTTTTCTGTCATTCGGCATCATTACCTACTGTCCCTTGTATCTTGTAAAGCGAATTGAGCTCGCCTCCGTGTAGGGAAATGTATTATATAAATCTTATTCTTATGTTATTATCATATGTTCCCTTTCAATAATCTGATTGTTACACATATTCACCTCATTTATTTGTTCGAAGAAGTCGTCGGTCTCTAAAGGACGATGGGTCCTACGTGATAAGACCATCAAGTACATGTTTCGGGTGGACCTGACCGTCGCAAGAGCGTAAAGAGAAATGTTAAAGTACAAAGCTCACACACTGCACAGTACAGAGTGACGGTAGTGAGGCAGCACCATTCGCAAAGCTAGGAAACCAACAAGGCAACAAGGACGGAGGAGGTGAAATGAGAAATAAAAGTAGTGCAAAGTATGTAGTTTGGGTTTATTTAGCGCGCTTGATTTTTAAGTGGAAGGTTGCCAGTTTCAGGCTTGCCTAGGGCAAGACCTGGAACATCTCCTCCCAACCACCAAAGACAAAAGATAACTTGTGGCGGCACTTTCCACCTGGAGTGCCACAGTCACCTACGGGCACTTTGTGGAGTTTTTGTTTTACTTGCTTTTACCTTGACCTCATAGGGATCAAGCCAAAGAGACTACAATGTCTAAGGGGAAGGGGCACATAAAGTCTTGGTGATTTAGCTAGTACAGACACAGGCAATGTAAGTACTTGATT
Source organism: Marisa cornuarietis (assembly GCA_004794655.1). Classification (NCBI taxonomy): domain Eukaryota; kingdom Metazoa; phylum Mollusca; class Gastropoda; order Architaenioglossa; family Ampullariidae; genus Marisa; species Marisa cornuarietis. The sequence continues at coordinate 153,911 of SMMW01000123.1, read as the reverse complement.
TTAAGATTTCCATTATATAGTCTATCCACACACACACACACACACACACACACACACACACACACACACACACACACACACACACACTACCATAATGTCATGGACGTCACCGCGACCTGTATAAAGATCGTGGCCTGTGAGCCGGTGACCTTCTTACATGATGGTCATGGCCATGAGGCGGGACTTCTCAGTGGCGGCTGAGAGTATGTCGTAGTACTGGCCCTCCCAGTGCAGCGACTCGCTCTTGGCGTGGTCCAGCGCCTTTTGAAGGTTGGTGATCTTGTTGCGCAGCGTCATCATGTTGTCCTCCATCTCATTGCCCACCTTGATCACGTTCTGGCGCAATGATTCCAGCATCGCCGCCCGCACCCTGTTGGTGTTCCGCAGCCCCTGACACCACATGCCGTCTGAAGCAACCGAAAGAGTGTGTGGTGTGTGTGCGTGTGTGTGCGCGCGTATGGGCAGGCGTGTGTCCGATATGTAGCCAAAATGACAATATTTGCAAGGTAGCCAGCGCAGAAACAAAGATATCGAAGAGACCAACACAGTAAGTATAAGCGAGGCTGTCAACACAATGACACGGGCCAGGTACCTGCAGGAAGCTAGCATAGATACACAGGCCGGGTACCTGCAGGAGGCCAACACAGTGACACAGGCCAGGTATCTGAAGGAGGTAAACACAATGACACAGGTCGTGTACCTGCATAAGGCTGGTGAGCGTCTTGTGCCGCGTGATGATACTGCGCGGTTCCTCGTAGCCCCCGGCTAGTGCCATCACCTTCCGCAGGTAGTCGTAGTAGACTTCCAGGCGCTGAACATTCCGCTCCAGCGAGTTTAGCTTCTGGTTTAGCTCCGCCATCTCCATTCTTAACCTGACACGTACCCAGCGCCAGACTGCGTCATGTGCAATTATTGCGATTAGATTGTGCTATCCTCAACTTTTCTCGACACTAGCCACACCTTGACCCTGCAACACTTCTGGGAGGGTTTACTAAAAGCGGCATCTAACGCAAACACGACAGGTATGTTGCTTGCTGTCACTTGGTGTGTGACTCTAAATAAACATGTGCCGTAGATTAATCCTAGTGCAATTTAGAATGGGACCCAAATAGACTTCCGCCTGTGAGTGAGCGTCTGTGGTTGCACTAGAATGTTGGTGGGAGTAGGGGGATACGGAGAAGTGGAGGACAGGGTCGGCGAGTGGATGATCGTTCTAGTATAGATAAGATCGTGCAAAATCTTAATTCATTTGTTTTATGCTTTTATAAGAAAAGGAACTTTATTGAGAATTCTGCAAGTCATGTGAAACTGGCACCGTGTAGGGTGCTGTAAACGTTACAACCTCAATATCTTGCGCGTACGTGACTGCAAACATGACAATTTAATTTGCACCACAAGGAGTGACAGAAAGTAAGAAAAGCCGGAAGCAAGAAAGTGACTACAAAGGTGGAGATCAAATAATACAAGTCATCACAACTAAAGAGAGAAGACGTAGGAGTAAACGCAAGGTAGACAACTGTGATATGTAAATAATACACAAATAACAGGAGAGACAAAGGCTCCAGGAGTACAGGAAGAGACAAAACTCACCTGTTGATTTCTTGATCTTTATACCATATTTCCTCCCTTTCAATTATGGTCTTGTTTTTTGCTCGAATGAGTTTTGCGTCATTTTCCTGTCAGGTGATTGGAACATATGGCTGAACCACAAGTAACACCATGTACTGCTAAACAAAAAAATCAATCCTTCTTACACCTTTAAAACGTTTCACTGCCAAAAGAGAAATTACGCTTTTAGGGAAATAAATTGCAATACACTATGACATGAAAATAGAACTTACTAGGAAGCTGACACTTCTTTCAAGACATTCTACCACGTGTTAGTTATCTGCGGTCCCGTGGCAGGCACTTTTCATTGCTATCAGTTATTTTACCATGCAGTATTCGAGGCAGCAACGGACAGGCGGAAACAGTCCGAAAAACTGATTTTTTTTAACGGTTTCCTCTTTCTTCCCCCCCCCCTCAGCCCCCTTGTCTGTTCAAACATGTCAAAGCAAACGTTTTGAATTAGTCTATAAAGAATGTCAGTGGCTAATGAGCGTACTTTGATAAAAGTGTCGAACTTCATGAGAGACTCTTTCAGCTGATTTTCACGAATTTCAGTCTCCTCTCTTCTTGACGCCAGACTCTCCATCTTCATCCTGAATTCCTGTGACATGCGTAAATATCAACAACTGTTGATGTAGATACATCTAACCTCCAATTGAGTGACATAAGAATTCTATGGAATATTTCAGACTTTTTTGTAATAAACGTCTTCATTTATCGTGCACGCGAACCCACGCACGCACACACGCACGCATCCACGCACAGACACATTTATATATACACACACTTGCTCCTACACGCAAAAAGCAAGTGCAAGCACTATCTCACACACACACACACACACACACACACACACTGACACACACACACACACACACAAATTTTCTTAATCATTTTTTTTCAACACATTTCGGTAACAACGACACAAAAACAGCACGACTGACCTCTGTTAACAGTAGGACAACCAACGACGGCGACTTTTAGTGACAACAGCAGAGGTGAAGCCAAAAGACGACTAACCTCTTTCTCGGCCTTGCGCGCCTTCTCGACCTCCTCGAGCTCTCGCCGCTTCTCCAAGATCTGCGTGGTGGCCGTCATGTGCTCCTTCTCTTGCTGCGGCATGTAGCTGCAACCGTCACAGGGCACGGTGTTAGTGCTCCCCCTCTCATGCTATGACCACAATGTGGGGCCAGTCGGGGGTAGACGTGGGTCATGTTTCGCTTGCGTCGACCACACTGGTTGTCTGATTAACGTACTAATTACTGATGGCGGAGTAGTGTGCTAATTTAGATGTCACAAGGTCAGGTCGCAAACGATTACCGTTGCCAAATTTGTTGATGTACATCACACAGTGTTTGCAAGATGCCACGATAACATTGTATACTGTGATGATACACAGCTAGGTATAAAACCACAGTGTTGCAAGATATCGGTATATATTGGTATATCCCAACAAGGGAGTGTAACACCACATGGCGCCGTGTCATGAAAGAATGCAGGACACATAAAGCATCGGTAATAATAATAATAATAGTGAAGATGTTTATAGCGCATATTCACACTCATAGAGAGCATGCTCTTAGCGCTTAAAACGAGGAAGAGACGTGGACTAAGTAGATACAGAACACAGGGGACGAAAGAAAACGACAGTACTGACAAAAACAGATAACAAAAGGCATCAAGTAATAGGAACAGAGAAAAATAGTGATGGGTAAAGTAGCAAGAGGGAAGGGGGGTAAGGACTAGCATTGTGGACTGTGTTAGGAGTAGTGCTCAAGGAAGAGGTGCGTTTTCAGTGCAGATTTGAAGGATTCAATTGTAGGAAGGTGGCGGATATGGAAAGGAAGAGAGTTCCATTGTTTTGCAGCACAGTAGCCAAAAGTCCTGTGACCATAGGTTGTTGTTCTGGTGACAGGAACAGTTAGAGTACGGTTGTCAGAGGAAGAGCGGAGTTGTCTGGCCGGAGAGTAAGGGATGAGAAGTTCAGAGAAATAGTCAGGACAGGAGCCTGCAAAGAAATTAAAACACAGCACAGACAGTTTGTACTGGATGCGAGAACGGACGGGTAGCCAGTGTGGGAAACGAAGGAGAGGAGTGACATGGTCCCGTTTCCTTGCTCTAAGTACCAGACGTGCAGCGGAGTTCTGTACTCTCTGGAGTCTCTGAATGAGGGATGAGGGGCAGCCTGCCAGCAAGGAGTTGCAGTAGTCAAGTCGTGAAAGAACAAACGCACAGACAAGAGTGTTGGTAGCGCGTGTAGAGAGAAAGTGACGGATGGCACTGATCTTACGGAGCTCATAGTAGGCAGACTGACAGACAGCTGTAACATGTCTATCGAGTGTCATGTCATCAGTGACAATAAATCCCAGATTTCTAACAGATGACGTGACGGTGGTGTTGCTGTCGCCCACTTTGATGTGATTGGGCAGACTGACTAGTGAAGGTTGATGTCTTCTTCTATGGCACAAGAGGGCTTCCGTTTTATCATCATTTAGTTTAAGCTTGTTTTTTACCATCCAGCCCTTGACATCGCTAATACAAGCTTCTAGAGAGTAATAGCAGAGTGAGACTCAGCCAGTGGAATAGAACAGTAAAGCTGCGTGTCATCAGCATAGGACTGATGAGACACCTGGTGAAACCGGATGCAAGATGAAAGTGGTTTAGTGTACAGGATGAACAGGACTGGGCCAAGTACTGAGCCTTGGGGAACACCACAGAGAAGTGAAGCAGGGCGAGATGTCTGACCATCGACTACCACAGTCTGGGTCCTATCAGTGAGATAGGAGTTGAACCATGAGAGGGCAGGTCCAGAAATCCCGTAGAGGGTGTGGAGTCTGTGAAGAAGCAGAGAGTGGTCTATAGTGTCAAATGCAGCAGACAGGTCCAGTAGGGTTAATGGAGAGACCACCACTGTCAAGAGCAGATAATATATCTGTTGTTACTTTAATAAGAGTGGTCTCGGTGCTGTGGAAAGGTCTATATGCCGACTGAGCTTGTGGAAGACGATGGTGGTCTTGTAAATAGGCCCAGAGCTGTGTCAAAACTATTTTCTCTATGATCTTAGAGAGAAAAGACAAGTTGGAGACTGGGCAGTAGTTGTTTAGCACATTGACATCAAGCGTGGATTTCTTTAGAAGTGGCCTCACCACCGCATTCTTGAACAGAGATGGGAAAACACCTGACGACAGGCTGACATTTACAATATTTGTGATGGCAGGAAGTAGAGTATCGAGGCACTCGAGCAGAAGGCTTGTGGGCATCGGATCTAACTCGCAAGTTGTTGGTTTAGCTTTTAGGATAACCGCTTTCACATCGGTCTCAGAGACTGGTAGGAACTTGGTCATGGAGCATCCTGGGAGGACATCACAGGAGATGCTGTCAAGCGCCAACGCCGAGTCTAATGATGATCGAATGTCCGATATCTTGCTGGTGAAATAATCACTAAAAACTTGCGGCAGCAGTGAAGCAGGGTAGGCAGTAGGCAGTGGTGTTGCTGTCTTAGATCCAGTCATTTGAGAGCAGATGGCAAAGAGCTTTTTGGAGGAGGTGCAATTAATTATTTGGCCCTGAAGATAATATATTTTTTAGCCTCATAAATGCATTTTGCAACGCTTCGCTTTGCAGCATTGTAAATTTCTTTGTGGATGACTTTGCTGTCGGCTCTGGTTCTCGCCGTGACCTGCTGCCTGCCTTCTTCATAACAGGACTGCCAGAACTAGCGGTCACACAGATCCTGTGGATTATACTACATGCTCTGAAATACTTGCATAGCGTAGGTAACATACACAGGGGCGTGTCTCACTGGCATCCACAACTCTCTCTCCACAATCGTTACGACTGGCGCCAGTGAACAGACTATGACTACCCCAACATGCTGTTGATTGCCTCCTGTGGCTCAATCCAGAAATTCTTGAACAGAATCTGGCTTTTCTGGTGATTTTAAAAATAACCTGATGATCGTACTACAAGAATTCGGCTGTTCTAAAACTAACACATGCAATAGCACATCCATGTCATTGAGCTTTCCGTACTAAATGAACTGCAAAATCATGAAATAAATGTGTGAGCTCACCGACAATCCTTCTCAAACAGAACGATGCGAATAATGGAGGAAGAAACATCCTGCATAAACCTCTGCATTGATTCCAAGGTTACCTTGTCGGCCATGGCGGCGATTGACGTTGGAGCGCAATGCGGCTTTACCTTTACAGCAGATCTCCACACATTAGAGAGCTGGTTTCTGAGCAAAAGACCTGCTTGTTTTGTAGTTTATGGAATTTTGACATCTTCTGATGCCAATATTAATCAGTGTGTATTTCGTGTCCATAAAAACCGCTATCTATTTTTTCACAGTTGATTTTAGAGCACTATGCTTTAGTCCCCATGTTTTTGGTATCAATTTAAAGGTTATTTTTTCCTCTAGTAATACTAACATGTTCAACAACAAGCATGTGCATGTGTGAGAAAAGTTATCTGTACATGTGAAACGATGTAGAGAAACCTATGTATGTTTCTATTCATGTTGACGTGTCCGTGTGTCTATTTGTCCACGTGTGTGTTGAAATTACCCTTATGATTTTAATTTTTTGCTGGTTGCTTCAAGGGCACTTTTCTCTCTTTTCTTGTTGACATATTTGTCTTTGTCAAGCGCGGTGAGCCTGGTTTTTGCTGGGGAACTGCGCTATAAAAGCTCACATTATTATTATTATTATTATTATTATTATTATTATTATTATTATTAGTCCAGTCTTCCGCCAAACACGTTCAGCTCGCCGGCGCGTGCGCTTCAGGTCACGGAGTTCGACACGGATCTGTGGATGCCAAGGCGCACATTTAGACTGGCGCATCAGACGTCGAGACACAGGGGCATGGTCATCAACTACTCTACGTAAAACACAGTCAAGTTGCTCGGCAGAGGGTGGTTGGAGGAGCGCCATCTGCAGCTGTGCTTTGAATGCCAGTCTATCAACATTTCATAATGAGCGAGTGGATCTAAAAACTGGCGCCGATGATGGGCATTTGCGATCAAGTTCGATCAGTACAGAGTAGTGGTCAGATGAGAGATCGTGGGAAACATCAACTGACTGGACTAAGTGGTCATCAGGTCGATGTATGACCCAGTCCAGGATGTGATCTCTTTTGTGTGTTGGCTGCGACACGGACTGTACGAGACGAAAGGTGTGCAGCATTTCAGACATTTTGACAGTGTCAGGGTGAGAACTGTTGTCGAAGTGCACATTCACATCTCCGAGGAGTATGGCGGGTCCAATTAGTGCATTGCTATAATCCAAGAGATCATGGAATTCCGAGAAAAATGTAGAGGCTGTAAGTTTGTTCCTTGCACTAGGAGGAGGTCTGTAGATGCAGAGCAGGTGCATCGAGCAATGAGGAGCCGAAGAGGAGACTTGTACAAATTCAAAAGACGTGTGAGGGAACGATACGGCAGTAGTAAAAGACAGGTACTTGGCAAGTGATGATCTGTAGATTATAGCAATACCACCACCACGTGTAGGGCGGGGGAAAGATTTCAGGCAGTAGCCCACTGGAGTAAGATCGACACACACGCTCTCGTCGTCATGTTGTTTAAGCCACGTCTCGGTGATGATGAAAATATCAAGGCGGCGGTCTGTGACAAATTCTACGATTTCAGCTCGCTTCAGTGACTGTTGTGCAAACGATACCGACTGAGCGTTGAAAAGCCCAACATGGAGGCGAGTGTTCAGTTGTCGTGTGCGGGAAACTTGGGCGACTACTGATTTCAGGCGATCATGTTGGTTTGGTCGCCGAGATGTAAAGTTATTTGACCCAGTCGGTCGGTCGTGTTTCCAGCTGGTGTTACTGGTGGTTATTTCAACTGGTTCACTTTGATCACGGCGATGCTGGTTTTCTCTTTCGAGAAATGTCACAGTGGCTATGAATGTTCAAAGTACGAAGCACGGTGCAAAGCGCTAATGAGCGATCAGAAGTCTTAAACCTCAGTGATATAAGTTCGTGCCTACCGTAGGTAATTTTCTTGTATGGGAACACGCTGGGGTGGCTGCGTCGTCCTGTCTGGTGCGTTGAGAGTGTCGAAGCAAAGGCCTGCAGAGAGGTTCGGTAGCCATGTTGGAGCACATGGTGTAGTAGGCAGAAGAAAGTCCAGCAAAGAAAACTTTGAAAACGTCCTTCTTCCACGAGCGAGCAATCCACAAACATTCCAGAGTAGATGTTTTCAAATAAGGAAGCAGAAGATGTAGAGCACATGAGTGAAAGATCAGTCAATCACAGCGAAAATACATATAATTTGTAGAGCTGCCCCATCAAGCACATGATTCGACAAGGGCAGGTAACTCAGTAACTCATTAAGTGGTACTAAAATATCGTTGAAAAGAAGCCAGTTCTTCAACTCATAATCGACAGAGACCAGCACCGATAAGAGCAAAGTTATGATGAGTGGAAACGGCAAAGCGGAGATCTACATGAAGGGGATACAGCTCGAAGAGGTAAGCAGCTTAAAGTACTTAGGACCCACCCTCTCCAATGACTGCACCTCCACGACAGATATCCGCATCAGGATCGTAGCAGCAACAACGACAATGGTTATGTTAGACAGGATCTGACACAGCCATAACACCGGGCTTACTACAACAATCTCTAGAAGTCCCATGTAGTACCAATCCTGTTTTACGCATGAGAGACGTGGACTCACCTTGCCGACAACGAGAGGAGAAACCAGGCATTCGAGAGCAAGTGCCTGAGGAGGCTCCGGATCTCGTACAAGGAACATGAAACCAGTGACTGTAAGAAGCATGTGTGCCACACTCGTAGAACCAGCCAAGCGAAGTAAGCTGGTCTGGTTTGGCCACGTGGCAGTCACGACCCCTTGTCGAAGACCATCCTTCAAGATAATGGAGAAAGAACTGGCTTACGAACGTCAGTGGCTAGACTGGTCGTCCTGCGCAGGACCTGTTCACTATCCCCCAAAATAAGCGTAAGTGGCGGGCCTTGTCAGCTGACTTGTCTGTCCATGTCCTCCCCTCAATGACAGGTACCAGTCAAAGGACTAATGATGAATGATAGTAATAATTGCCAACCTGAGAAATGTGAGTAAAGTGTAGCTTCGTTGATAATGTAACGGGAGCGCGCTTGTTTAAGGCAGCATGTACCGTTGACAGTGCTTTTGTTCCCTCCACCCTGCACCCCCTTCTACGTTCCACACCCATACCTGGATGCGCAAGCGGCGCATCGCGAGACGACAACGCAAACGGGTGACGTATTACCTAAACTTTCCAGTTTAAGCAGCAGGCAAAATTCAGTTTTATCACCTGTCACCGAAAGGCTACTGCTCCTGCTTGGAAAGGCAGCAAAAGCACCCTAAGTACGAGAGAAGTATAATTTTGCCGCAAGGTGCTATGGTCCCGCTGGGAAGCGGCTCTCGTCACTCAACCCCCTATCTTCCCTCCTTCCCCCCCAGGGATCGAGTTAGGTACTATGTGTGAATGAGATGAACGCGTATCACTAGAGAAATTGTGTCGTCCGTAGTTGTGACACACCAGAGACACATAAAGATCTGTAGAGCTGAACAACGCACCGGAGGAAATACACTTTTGTTTTGGAAAAAGCAGTGTCTTTTGTGGATTCCAAGGTGCTAAGTGCGGGTGTAGTAGATGGGGAAAGAGCACAACGCGAGGTAGATTAGATAACGCACCAGACGAACGAGAGCTAGAATTTTAGCAGAAAATTCTCCTTGGGAACTTCCGTCCTTTTCCCTGGAACATTAAAGAGTAACGGGCTTATTTGGCGCTAGGGCCCCAGTGTTAGCCCGTGTGAGGAAGCGGATCCTTCTATATAGTGTCTTCAGTCCGGCTACAATAAAGTTAGTATCCTGTAACCCATATTCCGTTCACAAGTGAAAAACCTCCTTTTAATGGAACTGACAGTAGAATATGAGTAGCTAGTGCCTATCTGTCTCAGCTTTTTCCGGAAACAAACAAAATTATCTTCCTAAATCTGTCGGAATGATAGAGGTATCGTTTTCGAATTCAGTTGTTACGTATACTATATAATGAATGTGTTGATAAAACCCCATAAATTCTACTTTGTTTAAATATCATACTTACAGAAGAAGCTTCTTTTCAAAGGTATTCTTAAAATAGTCCTCGAGACCAACCTCCGGCGGAATATCCATGATTGTGGTGTTCTACTTTTCTACTTTACTTGTGGCAGCAGACGACGGTTTGAAAGCGTGAACAAAGTAGTATCAAAAGCTAATATCGGAAAAAACAACTTTCGAAATTAACATGAAAACATTATTTCAAGACAACAGAAGTATTTTTGTCTTTAAAGCTTCTCTCAACGACGCAGAAAATTAAGTTCATAATTCAAGCGAATATTATGAATGTGAAAGAGCTCGTCTTGGCAGCGTCAGTAAGTGAATTCGCCTTTTATCCTCGTTCGTAAAAAAAAACGTTGTAAAGCAAAATAAATTCTTTGAATTTTTGGACAATCAGTAATTCCACACAGAAAGCTAGAATTTGCTATTCAGAGTATAAAAAAAAATGCGGATGGAATGGTAAGGGTAGAGGTCGAGTACGATTACCTTTTTCTAGTTACCCAAATATTCTCGTAAATAAATATATTCTTTAAGCTGGACATAAACTGTAATGATTTCTATGCATATTATACAATATTTATAGTATTTTAGAAGAATAGTGCTTTCTTATGGTGCTTAATTCTTTCTGCTATTGTCTTCATATTTTTTTACAAATGCCACAATTTTTGATTTGAGAGTTTTAAACACTGTCATGGCTGCAATGGCAGGCCTAACCAGAGGACTGTTTCGAACCATTAACCTTTTGCCTGCGTCCAAGGGATTTCCTGGTCTGGCAGCTTCTAGGTTTGTGCCTAAAGTAGACTTTAGGGAATTACAAATATGTTTACTGTTGTTGTGCAACAAATATAGGCTCCTTTTATCGTTTCATATGTCTGACCTTCAGACTGTAGAGGTACTGAGACCGACATTGTAGACTCAGCCAGCTGTCTGCATGTACAGGGGAAAAGTGCTGTCGTGGCTGTGTAACAACTTTGCTGACTAGTATGAACAATCTGCGTTTCATAGGTAGAAAAAGTGATATTTCAGTCAGTAAGAAGTAGCAACATGTGTCAGCATGATTAAATTTAAGGATTAGGATCGAAACGCAGGAACTGTTTTTCCTTTGGTCCGTAAGTTGCTTTGGAAGTTGTCAGAAAGAGCAGAGAGGCGGTGTTGGGGAGAGAGACTAAAGACAACCCGAAATATCAACTTGCTCAATAATATTTTAAGAAGATGATAGGTTGAAGACAATTTACAATCTCAAATATTGCCAAGAGACAACCAGATTGTCTGACACGGTCACCGAGCATCAAAAGATTACGAGCAACAGCCATTTCTAAACATTTCTCTGTGTTTTACTCTCTCTCTGTTAAAGGTTTGAATGTGCATGTTTTTCAAATAACTAGATCGAGATCTCTTTGTCATGATACTATTTCCCCAAACCTGAGTGAATTATCCCTCATTGTTTTTGAGAAACAAACCTACAATCATCACCATGCATAGAAAGAGCTTGGCATGTAGGTTTATGAATTGCTACTAACATGTATACCTAAGCCTTTCATTAGACTCTAAGCATATCTAGTATACAGATAGATTGATTTCCTCTTGCCGAACTGGCTAGAGGGGCAGAGCTCTGTTGTATTTTTGTATTATCTGACGTCTGCCTCTTGTTGGATTTGTGATTGTGTATGTTTTGGACCTGTCTGCCATCGTGTGTTTATAATTTGATACCTCTACCATTTCAGTGCCTTAGTTCCTTTTCGACATGCAGTCTTGATGATTTGCGCAGTTCAGTGAGCTTCCTGTCCACTTGAGCTTTGTTGATCAGTGAACTTTTGTGTGTACTCCAGATGCCATCTGTTGGATGTGCTGTTTGGAACTACATTTGCTATGGAGTGTATTCCTGCTTGTATCATATGTTTTATTTGGGCCTGTGGATTGTGTTCATGCTTTATTAGTGCTGCCCTGTGGAGTACAGTCAGTTTGTTCTGACATCAACTTATTTTCATGTCACAGAATCTGGCATTTGTGAATCGCCTTGAGCTTGTGCAAAGGGGAGGATAAGGCGCTATACAAGCCAACTTTTAGTAGTAGTAGTATATTTATGACCTTTTCTGTGAATTATAGTGTGCTGTTGGCTTTTATCTCAAAAAAGATGAGCTATTCATTCAAGTTTTGAAAGTAATGGTTTCTGCAGAGTTTAGTACAGACATGTGTTTGCATTGTCTTGCAAGTGAAACTAGGAGTGACTACAGTTTTTCATGGCTGCAGTAATTTTAAATACTCTGTAAATACATAAAGAAATTAGAGGTTTTAATTCCAGTAAGTCATTTGCAGGTGGTTCAGTACACAGCAGGAGACACCTACACAGAAGGAAGGTGACCAGGGAGAAAGAAAGGGATGGTTCCAAAATATTTTAAGGGTTCGAACACTGGAGCCAAGCAAAGAATCACATTCCATGCAGCTGTCAAGCAAAGAAACAGTTTATGAAATACAATGTGAGTATTAAAGGCTAACGTCCCTTTGTTCTGTGTCTACTTAGTCCACGTCTCTTACTCGTTTTAAGCGCTAAGAGCATGCTCTCTATGAGTGTGAATATGTGCTATAAAAATCTTCACTACTATTATTATTATTATTAACCAAATTGCTCAGCAAAAATCGTCGGAAACAGAACATGAAGTATCACAAAAACATATTCCGGTGGTCTGCAAGTAACATCGTGTGACAGTCACAAACACATCATCATCAGTCATATCTTAATCCAGCAAAATGCTAAAAAAACAACTGACAGTGTGAGGGCACCATTAATGCGTGTGCTTGAACCAGCTAAAAAGGAAGAAAAAAAGAATTGAGGGTGATAAACATATTATAAAGAGCTTAAACGGGAACACATGCAAGTATCAGTAAGTAAATAGAAAATTTTGCATGCAGCTAAATGAGGAGGAAGTAAGTTTTTACATCGTTAAACATGTTTGAAACTATCATTATATTTTGAATTGTTAAAAAATCCTTATCAGGAGTCAGTTGTAACTATAAAATAAAAATGCAATGCTTGAAACTATCAAATAAAAATAAAATTACAGGAGTTTATCTTTGACAAACACTTTTGAAATGTGTTTATATTTTGTTAACAATAATTCACATGGGGAAAATTAACTCAAATGCGCCCACTTAGTAACAGACAATCAATAATAATACAACGTAGACTGCATTGACCGTGATTGTTGTCGATTAAATTTTGGTCTGGAGAAGATTGACTTACCACTCTGTTGAATGATTTCAGTTTGGACCATTTAATTATTTGTTAACTTCATTCAAAGCTTCTAAATAAAGGTCCAATTTGTAAGGCTGTATTTCAAAATCAGCTGTTTAATTTTCTTGGCCAAAAAAAATCGCTTCTTGAAAACAACAACCTGAGCTATGTTTCTTTATTTGACTGGAAGACGTGCACATTCGCTGTTACAAATACTGCTGGCACGTAAGAGAACTCTTTAGTATAGGAGAGTAATTTTTTCGCACTTTCCTAGTGGCAGGTGAGAATGCCTACGTTTGAAGGCTTATATCTTTAAAAGCAAGCATACTGTGTACTCATATTTTGAGAATTATTAGTTTAAAACGAACTTAACCCGATCATAAAGAAAAAATGTTGCGCTCAGTTTGTCCTTTAAAGAAAGTGCTTAATTCTAATACAGAAATAAACTGCTTAATAAAGTAGAACATTCTGTTAATATTAACTTGTAATTGGTGGCAAATTCACTACTAGATTTAAAACAATTTTGCATATCATTTTTGTTTACATTTAAAATATGGCAAAAATGTATAGTTATTCAGTGGTTTCACTTTAGCTTTAGGTTCATCTATTTGTAGATGTGTGACCTGTTTTATTTAAAATGTAATGGCAGTAACTGCTTAAGATACAGGTGTGTGTGTGTGTTTTCATTTATTATTGTCATCAAGGTAATATTTACATTTCACTTGCAGTCCATGCTGTGAAACCAGAAAGCATGGAGGAATACTTGAATCAGTTGTAGGTATCCCCTGTCACCTCTTATAAGAATGTGTGTATAGGTATGTGTGTATGTGTGTGGCATGGTTGTTCACATATATGTGCCTGTTTGGTCATGTGAATTTAAGGCAGATTGCAAAGTAAAGCAACATTTTAATAAGTATGATGTTCCATCAAGCAACAGTCATGAACTTGAGTTTTAATACTTTAAAAATTATTCTACTCGAAAGATATGCTTTCAGCTTCATGCATTGCTTGTATGACTGAATGCTTTAATTGACGGTTTTCAGTGGTCGCTTTTCGGAGCTGATTGATATGAAAAAGACAGGTGCTGAATTGGTTGGCAGCTGGACTGTAGAGATTGGTGACCAAGATGAAGCAAGTAGGTCTTTCTTGGCACTGTGGTTGTATCAAGTGCTCAAAACAGAATAATTTCCTGTGTGGCATGGCTTAAAATAATTCTAAATTGAGTGGCAGAATAAAACCTCACAATTTTGAAGTAAAGATATTGATGATGTAGTAAACATTTCAGTATATTCAAATATGTGAGTTTTTGTATATTATTTATGACAGTGTCTGCATGATAACGTGAGTTTTTTCCCCTTATTCTTTTGCTGGATTGATTTTACACAGTTCACGTGTGGTCTTACAAGGGAGGCTATCCTGTCCTGAACCGAGCAAACCAAATATACAGAACTGATAGGGTGACTATTTTGTACCACACTTTACTAAGTTGATCCATGCATCAATTTTATAAATTGTGTGCTTATCAGATATAAGAGATTTTTGACGAAGATTTTTAAGTGGCAGATAGTTTTTATTCAGTTAAATTCTGTTTAATATCTTAAGAAGCATTAAGTTTCTGCAGATCTTTGATGTGTATACTAAAATACAACATTTCCTTTCTGGTGTGTGTATGTGTGCACGTGTGTCAGCTAGTTATTTGTAATGCTGTGTGCCTTTTTGAAAAGTTCTAGGTGATAGTTTTGTAGCAGCTTATTGTTAAAAGAGTGCAGTGGTAGTATTGCACCTTATAGATGTTCACACAACTTGGATGGTTCTTGTATTAAGCCTGTCAGAAAATGTATGGTTGCAGGATTTTATTGACTTTCGCAAGAACCGCAACAAAATGCTAAGGTATCGAAAAAACCAGATTCTTCTGGCCTTTAGCTTCTGGCCTGAGCTAAAGCCAAGGGATCCAAGCAATATCTACGAATTGCGAAGCTATACACTCAAGGTAAATCTTAATAAAAGTTATAATAGAAATCACTTGGAGAAGGAGAATGTAAAAGAAAAAAGCAAAAGTAACAAATCTATCAAGGAAAATCGAATGTTGTGGAAGTTGAAACTAGAGACAAAGGACTGTTTGCTCTTACTGCTCATAGCAGAGTTGACTCTACATGCCACAGCATGAATTTCAAGAATGAAACATCTATTATGGATGAATGATTGCTTCCTCTAGAAAGAGATGCATGTTGACTTAAATGAAGCAAGTGGTGCAAAAGATTAAAGCAAGATGTTTCTTCCAATAAAATTTTATTTGACAGCTGTTCAAATTTTACTTTTTTTTTTCTTTTGTCATTCTATAGCCTGGCACAATGATTGAGTGGGGAAACAACTGGTAAGTACACAGATTGTTGGTATTCTTGCTGTTTGTGAATATGTGGGGAAACTATAGTACAGTGCAGTCATTTTCTTTAGGAGGGCCAAATGGTTTGGCTGGGATCTGTATCACTAGAACCATGAGCTTACCTGCCTTCCCAACAGTGCAAGATGCTTGAAGAGGGTGTTTTCAGTTCTAATTTGTGTGTGAGAACATGTAATCCCACCAGACTTTATAATAAAAACTTTAAAAGCATTAGAATATTTCACTTGTTCTATCCTCAATTGTGAGCTTAAAAACTTTTATCCGTAAAAACAGTTTTGCAAAAGTCTTTCAACAAGAGGACTATCCCCATCACAGTGTTCATTTCACCATTAAGTCTTCCTGCCTTGCTGTTAAATTTTGCCAA
This sequence comes from Marisa cornuarietis, assembly GCA_004794655.1. Taxonomy (NCBI): domain Eukaryota; kingdom Metazoa; phylum Mollusca; class Gastropoda; order Architaenioglossa; family Ampullariidae; genus Marisa; species Marisa cornuarietis. The sequence continues at coordinate 138,214 of SMMW01000123.1, read as the reverse complement.
TTCCTGTTTCACTTTCCTGAGAACTAGCTTTTGCAGACTTTCACAGTGGAATGAATGTACAAATTCTACTCTGTCTTCTGTTTGTGACCGTTCACAGAAATAGCTGTGGTTGAAAGTAACTAATTTCTTTGAAGATGCTAAATGCATCGACAATATTAAATGCACTAGTTAGTTTGACAGCAACCATCACGAAAGGAAAGCAGAAGCAAATTTGTTCACTTTAAAGCTGCTTCAGCTGATGCGGTCTTGGGCCAAGGATTGTGACAAAATACAGTGGTGACAAGTGTTGCTCTTTCTCATTATTTCTTACTTCAAGGGCTCGGGGCATTAAAAGTCGGACTACTAACAATGAACCAGTAGCCGGCTTTTTTTCTCAGATGGGAGACCTGTACACTGTCCACCATTTTTGGGGTAAGTGAAAATGCCAGGTGGTTGCAAGCCCCATCAGAGGAGTATGAAGTTTGTCATCTGTTGATATCCTTGCCTGTTTATTTATGCATCTTCTGTTTTGTTCTGCTTTTCATCTTTTCATGAGTTGAACTAATTGTTTGCATGCTGAAAACAGTTGCATACATGGAACATGTATTTAGCAGTGATTTGCACATTTTAGATTGTAGCTGCTGCCATTTTTACATTGTTGTTAATTCATGCTGGGTTGCATTTTAAAAAGTTGCTTTTTGACTTTCAGTGCCTGGTGATCATAGCTGTGAATGTCATGTAGTGCTTTAGTGACACATTGTATAACACATTTAAATATTCATGCTTGAATCTAAGACTTTTTTGTGAGAATTGATGTCTTCTGGCTTGTTTTTATTAACTAGATTTTTTTTTCCTTAGCCACTGTTCAGTCTGTTTGCAATAGAGTGAAAGTGTGGGAATCATTTTCTTTGTAAAAATATGTATATAGATATAAATAGTTTAAGAGCATAAAATACCATTGTTTCCGGGTGCTTGCACAGATCCTTAAAAAGAATTTTAAATGTTTTTCTGAACTACAGACAATCTGATCTGTTTTGTTTTGTTTTTGTATGTCTGTGTGCTTTGGATGGTCAATCTGTGATGATACAAAACAGTTTATGATAAGCATGCATTTGAATTAACATGGAAAGGGGATGTACTCTGAAGTAAAAGCATGCTATGGTGGTGTGCCACTGGTAATGCTGTGCTCTGGCTAAAACAAAACTTAAAAATTACTTTCGAGTGTAAATTTCAAGGGATCAGAGTAACAATAAAGTCATTGAAAAGTCCAAGAAGGTTTGTGCATTTATAAGTTGTTAAACAGAAATATCTTGCATTTGATAAAGTCTTAGGTAAATCTTTCTTTAGACAAAACTGCAGATATGTAGTATTCTTTTTCTGTAGTTTAGCTATTGTTGGATAAATGCTTGGGACAAAAACATTCTGTTTGCTGCTCTTTATTCTACAGATGATATTTTGTTTCCCTTATTTTACAGGAAGGGGATAGATTGACTACAGCACGATCTTTTGATTTAAGATGATGGTTTCAACTACATTTAAATTTTTGTCTGTGTTTAATGCAAAATGAAAATTCCTTACTGGAAATTTTGTATGTTTTGGGTACATATTGTAACATCTATAGAGTATCTTTCTTTGTTAGTTTGAAAACTCTATTTATATGAAAAATCAATTAGTATATGCAATATTTATATTTTTCAGGATATGAAATTAATGTTGCTTGGTTTTTGTTTTTCCTTTTGTGTGCTTGCTTGCTTGTTTCTTAATATTGAGATTCATTTAGTACTTCATTTTGGTTTCACAATTTCCCTGGTGTCTGCTTTTGTCAGGAATGCTGTTACATCTTTCAAACCCGAAAGCAGAGTTCCAGAGGGAAGTGTAATCGATAACAGAGTTGAACATATGCATGTATGCACACATTTACCCCTTGAGAATTTCTTTCCTACCAGGCATTTTCTAGGTTTGATTGTTGACTTGTTCCTCTCAGCAACCAGGCCATCCTTGTGCAGAGAGCTCACTTCCTTATCCATAGTTAGTGGAGAGAAATGCTTTACACCTGGGCCTGGCACTTGCCACTGACATTGTCTTGTCACATTTGTTACTAGGGCCCGAGGGATAAAACATAGACAAGCAAAGAATGAGGCTGTTGCTGGTTTCTTCTCACAGATAGGCCCACAGTACACCACTCATCACTTGTGGGGTAGGTAGATACACAGCCATACAACTGCCAGATAAAGGTCAAGGACAGCCTTGTCAGCATTGAGAGCAGTTTATAGCATTATTTGTGCTCTGTTAATTTTCAGAACCTGCCAGTTCCTCTATTAGAAGTAATGTTACACATTTCTTTGACAGTGTTCCAGTTGTACTGAGGGAAAGAGCTTAAGTTCACAAACAAAGAATTAAATCTCAGTTTCTCGTGAGAGATTTTTTTAAGGACTCTGGAGTAACATATAGCACATTTTAATGAAAGAACAGCATGTTAACAGTCCTAATCACTCTAGATTTTTCCATGGTGTATTCAGCAGGATCTTTTCAGCATCTAGTTGCTAATTTTGTCTTCCAGATTAGTTGCCAGAATACTTCAAGTAAGCAAGCTAGACAAAAGCTTCAAATTGCTAGGTTAGTCAATTAGCGCAGATACATTTTCCTCAGGGTAGTCCAGTGACGCAACGGTTAGCACCTGTCCTGGGTTCAGTTCTCATCTCGGACATGCTGTTCTTTCTCTGCATGTGGCATCTGTTTTGCCATGATACAGCCTCAGTTGCTGGATCAGCGTAAATCACTGATTTCTCCCCCCCCCCCACCAACTCCTTACACAAAAATAAATTTTGATAACTCATTACACTGCTGAAAAATATTTTAAATAAGACTAGGAGCATGCAATTGTCACTGTTAAAACATCAAAAGGAGGATTTGCTGAAGATTTTCCCCTATTAAAAAGTCATAGGCTTTGTTGCGGTTCATGCTATGTTACATCATTGTGATAAAAAATACCTAATTCCTTTGCAGACATAGTTAAACTAATCAGTTGTTCTTTCTGTATCTACCTTCTGGAAAAGAAGACGTTCATGAAACAAACCTGTTGTAAAATCACCAGTTCCAATGAACTCTATGCATGTTTCAGCATGCAGCACTGTAATTAAATATGCTTTGACTGTGCTATCCCAAGCACTGTAGGTGCATATATTTAGTATGTGCTTTCACAAGTTTGGACTTTGGAGACATACTTTTTTCAGCGTATTGTATATGCATTTGGTAAACAATTATGGTTCTAAACAGGTTACATTCATGCAGAGTGGAGCACACACACAAGTGGATTTCATTATTATTAGTGACTGCTGCATATAAAAACAAAAATGTTTTTTTGCTGGTTGTTTACCAGTTTGTTTCACTAAAAAGAAAAATAATGTGAACTACAGAAAATGGGGAAGGTTCTGATCTGTGTTGACAATTTTTGCTAGACATTAAAGCATCAATACAGGGGCATAACAAAGGTTTATCACAATTCTTTAGCTTGAGAAAGTCCCATTCACTCATTTTTAAAGGTCAGTAAAGTAGTTGCAATTAGTGTTGCTTTTGATTAACATTTGCCTATCTTAGGAAGATATTTGCTCTCACACCTTTTTTAAACACATTGCTGTAAGCTGCAATGCAGTTGATAGTTTAGATTGATGATATAGTCTGTACTTGCATTTTTCTGAAGAGATTTGCATGCAGCACAATAGAACTTAAAATCTTGATGCTCAGATAGGCAATGCTTTTCAGTAATGGCAATATACTAATTTATAGATGTGGTTACATAAAAACGTGACCCTGGCTTCATCTGGCATTTTTGCACAAGCATATGTATGCATATTTATTTCAAATTTAGTACAATAATCCCATAAATGTATGTTACTGTAATACTTAATTTCCTTTGGTTCATTGCTTTTTTTATTTATTGCTAAAGTTTGCATGTCGCTGCTATTAAACTAAAAGCATGAGGGAGATTTATTGGTTTAATTATTGTAACTTGAAATCATTGATGAGTATTCTGAATAAAAACACTATCTGAAACTGTTAAAACTGAGTCAGTGCAACTCATCATGTTGCATTTCAGAAGAAACAGTAACTAACAGCTTGGTCATTGACCACTCTCCTGAATAAGAAAGTATTCAAGTTAAAAATGACCTGGTCTAGCTCATGAAGAATATGTTGCATTTCAGTTAAAATAAAAACAGTCTTTGAAATTTATTTTCTGTTACAAGCAAGTTTCTGTTATATGTATGAATACACATACCTATAGGTTAAAGATGTTTATGTGTATATGTTTATTTTTAAATAAAGCTTACTCCGATCTTGAGTCTCGCAAAGTAACTCGTGAAGCTGCATGGCAGAGGCCAGGCTGGGATGAATGCGTTGCTTACACAGGTGAGACAGAATAATCTTTCATTTGTTTATTTCATTTTTAAAAAATTCATGTTGTAGGACATTAAATTTTTTTTAACTTCTCACCGCGAGTGTTGTGTGTATAACTGTACCATATGTGCTTTACAGCTGTATAACTGTAGATCTTCCATAGGAGACTTGAAGACTTTGTGACTCCTGTCTTTTTCTTTTTCAGTGCCTCTCATTCGTCACATGCAATCGCGCATTTTGATTCCAACCCCATTCTCGCCCCTAAAGTAAAAAGGGAAGCTGCTGGCATTACATCTGGACTCCAGGCTTCCATGGGGTCGTGATCTGCCTTGAGTGGTGCAGCAAAGGTGGCATAGTTTCCACCTTCCCTTCTCTTGATCGTGAATCAGATGGCTTGTCCTATTCTGTACATAAGAAGTGACCCTTGCATCATGACTAAAAGTTGACACTAAAAACAAAAGTTTAGTAGGTACATTTGAGCATAGGACTTGAGCACATGAGTATAATTCAAGGAACTGAATAGTGCTGCAGACCATCCTTAGGAAGTAGTGATTGAGATTCAAGATTAAGCAGTAACGTGTTCTACGCTGCACCCTGGGTGTATTTAAGGGTAAATGTGGCTGACTGTGACAGAGTAGATAGTTAAATGATTGCTTTTTGAATTAACATGCTAGTGAGTGAGAATGCATGTGCAGGTGAGTGATGAAGTTTGTGACCTGAAGAGCTGCTAGGTTACGTTTGTTGCGTGTACCTGTGCAGCTGGTCCATCCTCTACCTTATTATTTCTGGTTTTCATTTGATGAAGTATGAGTACCTCATTATCTCTCCTCGCAAAGCTTTGGAAGTTGGAAGGGAAATAAAAATTGACCTATGTTAGCATCCAGGTGGGGAGGAATAAGGACACATCACAGAGTGATTCCAAGTGTGTGCATTGCTCTGCGCCACTGAGCTCCCTGTTGATAGAATGCTTGCTGTGTCCCCTTACAATTAATGTTCTAAAATTCCATGTCACTAAGCAGGTCCTTGTTGAGAGTATTTTAAGTTTCTTTTCTTTGTTACTTTTAGTGGTATATATTTTGTGCCATTGAGCTCCTTGTTTAATATTTAAATTTCTTCATTATTAGTGCCATGGATTTCATGCCATTAAGTCAAACTGGACTTTACCTTCTTGAGAATTTCATGTTTTACATGGAATTCCTGCAAAAAACGATGCCTAATTTGTTAATCAGAAAAGTAATCAGGTGTGCAGGCTGTTCCATGCTATCTAATGTACTACCAAGCAGAAAACTAGAGGGAACAATTTATCAATTGTGAACATAAAAATTTCTTATTTCAGAATACAGTTTTCTGAAACACATTCAGTAGAAGTCAGTATATAATTGGAATGACTTAGCACTGAAAGTAGTAAGGGTATTCTTAAAACGTAAGCAAATCATGTTGTAGAGGTACATTAAGGATAAATAAGGATAATAAAGAAAAAATCTGATTCTTGAAGAATAACTTATTGTGGGCAGCCATTAATATTCCTGTGTGTTGTAATGGTCACATCTGCCCATATTGTTGGTTGTACAGTTACAATGAGAAGATTGTTTTGCCAGTGTCGTGGAGCTTTTGAGAGCTGTGCCTCTCCAATGAAGTACATGTACATGGACCATCACAAAGTAATGGGGAAATCAGGGGCTGGGTGCACAGTAGAGTAAGTGCTGGCTAGATGGCAAACACAAAACACTTTGTTTATAAAGTATTAGCAGTTGGCAGTTAGGGGTCAGCCATCCAGCCATGGCTTAAGTTCCAACCACTTAATTCTGTGGAAGTCATCTCCAGAACTCTTTGATCTCCATTGTGCATGTTGGCCGGCAAATGTGGCATGAGCTATTTCGCTATAAACCCTTTTTCGTTATTTTTTAAAACATTTTGTTCATTTTCCAATATGGAAGAAAATCAAGTTTCAAGATATTATGTGTGTTTTTATTGAATGATAATGGAATATTTTATACAGTTTACTGTCATATTCTTTGTGTTGACTTTTTGAATCATGTACAATCATTGGTGTAAGATATAAAGCTTTTAAGGCTCTACAGAAAAGAAAGGGTTTAGGAGTACTGTCTCCTTCCCAGCCTTCCTCTAGCTGCTCCCTTTTTTTTCTTATTTAATATTTAGGTGTAATGTTTAGGCGGAAAGTGTGCAGCACTATTCACCATTATACCTGATGATGTTTTTTTCTGTTGTATGGAAACGAATGTTAACAACTAATCAACGTGATTGTGGTGATATTGAGCTTTATGTTGAACTTAACTTGTTGATGTCCCTGTTAGGTGAGTGATGAGAAGACATCCAGGTGTTACTGAGAACTGATTGTGCTTGAATTTATTTGCACTGATGTAAAAAGTAACGCGAGCTTTCATTTTTATGTGCAAACTGGTGCATGTGTTCAGACATGTGTTCACTCCCACTATCTCTTTACATGTGAAGAAAACAGTGACAAAGAAACCAACAGTTCAACGTTAATTTGTATGTAGGGAGTAGGTGGAGAAGTGCATTCTTTATGTGTAATTGGTATCAGATCATATTGTTATAGCTGTTAAATATCACTCAGACAACTACAAAGATATGAGGTGGGGTCATGGTGGGAGACTTTTTGTTACAAATACACAAGCATGCACTCAAACACGTATCTGAAAGTAGTGCTTAAGCATTGGAAGCATGCACATAGATTATTCACATTTTCACATAGATGGATTACAGACAGCACATGTACTGCAGTGAATGTGTGAAGTAGTGCTCAGTTACATCCCCACAATGGTGTCACACGTGTGGTTGACTGTAATTCTTTCGACCTCGATCATGCTATAGGTTAAATAGATTTTTGAGTGTGTTGGCACGTGAGATTATGTACAAGATTATAATCCATGATATACAACTTGTTTTGCATTGTGGTTTGTATATTTTGTGATTCTCCTTCCCCTTTCCCGTTGTCTTGGTGTGAAATGGATGTATTAAGTACATTGACTAGTACGTTCGGCCACATGCAAACCAACTTCAGAAGGATGAGACACCTAGACACTGTTCTCTCAATTGACTAGTGCTTTTAACGTCCACTTTACCCTTGTGTCAGAATGTCGCACAAGCGGCTAAAGGTGTAATACTTTCAAATAACTTTAAGTGGGCTCGAAAGGCTTTATCCTTAGAATGAAGTGGCAATGCGTTCCTGATGTGGTCATGGTGACGACAGCTAGCATGGATAAAACACTAGATGTGAGCAAACGCCTGTTGTGACCCATTCCTGCTGGGGAGGGGGGGGGCAAACTGTTGAGAAAGCTGCCAAAATGTGATCATTTATCAGTTGTAACAAAACTGCTGTCACGTGATGTGAACACTCAGTTTACACGCAGTTCCCTTGGAACACATCCTTCACGTAAATTGTGAGTCACCTGTGTTTTATTTCACACCCACCCGCTCTCTGTCTCTCATCTCGCTGTGACTGCTTTCACACACTTTCGTGACACTGCAAGACCACTACAGCTCCTGCTAATAACATCATCAATTGTAGTAAACACCTCGATCTTTTCATCGAAGAAGGTGCATGTCTTCATGCTCGAGGAAAGGGTGTGTGTAAGTATGTTCTTCGCTGTGCAGCTGAATAGGAGGTGGGAGGTCCTGATGAGGTCGTCGCTCGACATTCTGTCGCTGATGATGCAGTCGTCCGGGTGGGTGGGTGGTCAGTAAACGAGGGCTACAGCTAATGCAGTGACGTGTCTCGATCATTCGCTGACAGTCTTCTACATCGTGGTAAAGTCAAAATGCAGGTGAACTTGTGCTGCACCTGAGCTTCACGTGCATTTGTTCACGTAAAGCGTAGTTTCAACAACCTCAACGAGTAACTCTTCTCGAGATACAGGCATTTCATCGCTCAGGGGCCAGTTGCACAACACATTTCTAATTTTAAACACTTTTAGGCCTTAACTCTATTTAGATAAATAGTTTAAAGTGCACACCACAATTTTTGAATTTTTAAAACTCAAACTGCTGTAAGTAAGATAAAGTTGATTAAGTCTGACTTTCCGTCCTGTCTACATTTTTTTGTATGTTTTTCTGCAATGCATCAAAATGGCTAAGAAGAGATTTTGCTTCTTTAGAACAGTTTTAAGGTTTAGAAACGTGTTGTGCAACTGGCCCCAGGCTTGTACTTCATAAACCCTGATAGTCTGTCGTACGCTGAAGACAACGAGGGAACCCAAAGATCACTTCCATCGATGTGTCGGCAGATCATGTCTCTGGTCCTATCTTCCCGGCTGGGTGGTCCTACATGAAGATGTCTCCTGCCACTGGAGCTGGTGCCACAGGGGCAGACAGAACTATTCTGTGCGGGACTGAACTTACGATGTTTCGGACTGGATGAACCCCTCTCAGTCGCATAAGATCATAAGCATCAGTTTCCACCTGCGCTTTGGAAACAGGTCAAAACCATGGTTCTTGCCGCTATGGCAACGCCTTTAACGTGATAGGCTACCGCCTTCAGTGACACCAGAAGCCATAATTTAAGTCGATTCAGTTGCGCTTTCCCCTGAGAGTTAATAAATCTCGTGTAACAAACTACAGAGGGTGCGACATTGTATTAACCTGTGAGCAATCGTGAGCCTCATTTCATGGTTGACTCGTGTTAAACCTTTGCGCACCCTTTATCAGCACGAGCTGCAATCTTATTCGAGCGAACTATACCGCTGGCTCCTCAGTTCCTCATCCATGCACGTCCATCATGTTTGCCATGCAATTGCTGATGCTTAGGCTTCTTGTATGGTTGACTGTCAGTTCGTTTTGTATTCTTTCGTGTACAGTACGTTGAGCTCGCCTCCGCGCGGGAAAACGCGCTGTACAGACATGTACCCAAACAATTAAAGTTGCACAAATTTGAAAAACGAGAACTCACATGCTTTATGTCAATGCAAATCTATGAGACACTTTAGCAATTTTTTTCTAAGGCGGATAAGTCATCTTTATTGAATTCCATGAAAGTCCACCTCGGGTAAGGACGGATGTAATCTCCCTGACTATAGTCTTGCCGCCTGAACGAGGTACAATGATGGAGGAGGTTTTCTTGGGTCAGCCCGACTTCGAGGCACGATGGTGGCTTTGCAGGTACTTTTTTGTTCGTCTGCAGTTTTTCCCTCATCAGCAGTACAGATCTCTCCCCCATTGTGTGCCCCAGTTTTCCCTCAATGCCTCCTCACAAATCACACCACAAGAAACAAAGAGATACCGCGGTGCATTTCTCTGATTCAAGACTTGGATAAGGGTGATACGAGCTCTGCTTCCTGTAGTAGCTGGCGAAGGGTTACTTATCTCCATGACTTTCCATTGTCCTGCAGAGTTATTTCTGTTTGTTCCCCCCAAGGTAAGCCACGAATCACTTGTTTACACTCCCCATTTATTCTATTTTTACCACCGCTGAAGAACGGCTAGCATAAGAACAGGATGGCTTCAGAACAGTGATACAGTTGAGTAAATCTTCTGTCGCATCCTGACATTGTGTATTTGTGAAGCATATTCAGCATCAGCGGGACCTCTATCACAACTTCATCGAATTTAAAAAGGTTTTTGGCACATGGGATGGGGCTGCGCCTTGTGATGCGAAAATTAAACATCAAAAAGGATCTCATTCAAGTCACTGACGCGCTGTATAAGAGCTCAATGAGCACAATCCTGCTGAATAACCTAATGGGAGTTTTCTCTCGCACAGCAGTAGGTGTCCACCAGCTTTTCCCCTATCGTCAGTGTTTTTTGTTTTCTGGAGAACATCACTCGTGAGACCCTCCGCAACCACCACACTTCCATTTCCATCGGCTGCAGACCGATTTACAACATCGACATTGCAGACGACATTGACCTGATAGCCAGCACCAGCTAGACCTCACCAACAGACTGATGGACGGAAAGCACATGGAATGGACACCAGCACTAACATGGATAAAGTCAGGTTATTGACGGCAAACCAGAGATCTTCATGAATGGACTACGGTTTATTGTTTAAATAATCTAAAATTACAAAGTAGGTCTGGCATCAATATTCACCCGAAATAGTTTCTGAACGAGCAAATGGAATTAAATTGTATTAAAAACACTGGAGAAGTTAAAAAAGTGAATAAAAAAAAGGAGGGGAGTGATGTCCCTTCGCCTTACCGGCTTGAGGGGTCTAGCTCTCCGGATTTCTTTGGATTTTGTTATTTGTATAAGCTGATTTTGATTTTCGAGTCCATTATTTGACCTGTCGTCATCCTTGTGATGTGCTGGACTGTGTTTCTTGATTGTGGCATTTTGTTTCACTTCTACGGCTTCTGTTGATCCGCTGACTAACAGTCTTTTCTTCCACGCCGCCATTTTCATCTCAGTTCAGTTTCTTGTTTGTGCAGTCGACAGCGAGATGAAACATGTTCATTGTGGCTAAACTTTTTGATGACTCGAGGCAGCAAAACTGTCTACATTTTGTTTGACATGTGGAGGTTTATCCTCAGCATTCTTGATCTGTTCTTTCTGATGACTTCTCCGATGACAAACAATTGCAGATCTAAACTAAATCTTCGGCGGTGAAACGTGTGGCCAGTCCCCCCAGACAAATCTGGTCTCCAGTTTTCTTCTGTCGCCAGGACTTTTTTAAAAACAATTTATGCAGTTATTTTAATTTCATAGACTCGTTGGATAATGAAGTACCGTATTCTTGAAGTTATTTATCAGACAGCACTACAATTTTGTATTATTGTTATTATTCCCGTTTCTATGCGTTATCCCTTTTTCTTTCCTGTCGTCTTGGTTGGTTTCTTCAATTTCTCCCTGTCATGATTATTGTTATTATAATTAGTATCATTTGTATCATTTGTAAAGCGCCATGAGCCTGCTCTTAGGGCTAGGATATGGCGCTATAAAAATAACCTTTAATATTAATATTAAAATATTAATAGAGGTATTTGGGTATTCCAGGTGTGTATAAATTCTATTTACGACATAAAACAGCATCTTGTACACTGCGCTTACCTCAATAGGCCAACTTACAAAGATCTAAAACATCATGAAAGAGCTTGTAAGCATAATAATTAGCTTTTCAAATCTGTCATCACGGCAGGGGTTAAAGCAACAGGACGGCGATCATTTACTTCTACTACATACCATACCTTTCTTTCCAACTGACACTGGCACAATACAGGGAGATTTTCAGAGTTGGGGGGAGGGGTGACAAACTGTTAGGTAGAGACCAAAAAAATGATACACAGAATTTTGGCAAGTTGGTCAGCACAGAACCTTAAAATAGATTTTTTATTAGGCCCAGCTGCTTTGCGAGTGTGCACCTTGTAAATCTGTCGGCGCCTTTTCCCCTCTGTTATCTCAACCCTCCTCCAGAGCATCATTAACATCCTCCCTCAGTCTGTTCCTTTCGTCCGTAAAATCGTGGCAGTTAAAGCAACGGTAGAATGTATTCAGTTTAACTCCTTGCGGTCTGAGGGCTCATCAAAATTACTTCCCCCTGTGCCCACTCATCAATTGTATTCCGTCCCAGACTTTCTTCATATTGAAAATGTTGATCGATCTTCTGATTATAATTTTCTCCCCGACTCCCACCACCACCGCCACCAACCCTCCTCTATATGGCTCTCAAGTTCTTCCTGTGCTGCAGTCAGTGCCTCCCAGTTCCTGTCTCTAAATTAGGCTTCTTTTTGTTCGAATCTTCTTTAATCACTCAAGGTTTGTCCCTGGAATAAACTCTGATAATTTTCTTTTTTACACCAGAATCACAGCGGAAATTAATACAGTCACTTACACAGTCAGGCAGTTTAGTGACATCGGCTGAAGTGTCAACAAACACATTCCTAGCAGGCAGCCTCGAAGCTTGAAGCCCACCAACAGTCTTTGTCCCACTGACATCCCGGGTGGCACACACGATACCAGAGGGCGGTAATGGAGAAACCAGGTTGTGATCCGACCATCCCATCGGCATCGACGTGAGATAATCATCATCATCATCATCATCATCATCATCATCATCATCATCATCATCATCATCATCATCATCACATTTATATTGAGATGAACGCCTTGCATGTACACGTGATACACGACTTCCGTGAAAGGCCAAACAAAGAGGCACACGGAGGATTACCTGATGTAACCAACCTTTCGCCTGATAATCTAATGCATGCAGGTGGAACTGCTTTATCTTGTTTGTGGTGCTACAACTGGTGGTGCTGCTACTGCTGCCTGTGCTTGTGGTGAGTGCAGAGATGAAATTGACGATGGTGAGCATCAGACTAGCAAAGCAGACAGGATGCGTCTTGGGTAATTAGCAAACTACTCTCTTCCGGCTTTTAATCAACACGTGCTTACACGTGCCAGAAGCATGGCACACGCTCTAATGCTGGTGGTTGAAAGGAGAGGCAACAAATCACCTGCACATACGTAGAGTTGTGCGAAAACCACAGAAACATGCCTAAATACCAAATAAAGGGACAAATAACAGCCAGACATATGTGGGGAAAACTCCTTATGAAACAAGGGATTAATCGTTTTCCTTCTTGACCCCTACAGACAGAGGGTGGGAGTGAGAGAGTAGAGACAAAACACAGACTAGAAGACAAAGGTGGGGAGAGAGGACGGCTTCTGGAATGTCCGAATCTTTCACATCCTGTTCCTCCAGCCACCCTAGTTTTCCCACCAGGTTCTGCCACTGACCTGCTCTACGCATGCGCTGACAACCCAATACGGTTGCCGTGTACCAATCGTTGACCTCAATGGAATGTTCTTCTTCGCACATTGTGCCAAATTCCTACTCCAGACTGCTCAACCCAAACACTAACCTAAGCCTCAGTGTTGTTTTATGCACTCTTGTCGAGCTAACAAATTAAAAGATACATTCACGCACCCGTGAGCGTGTACACAAACAACCGATCCGTAATATCAAAAGAAAATTGAAAACCCAAAATATGTATATCGAAGTAAAAAAAATAAAGTATCCGTCAGAACCTACTAGGTTCGCATTAAAAAAAAATTCACCTCACCTTCTACGCACGGCTATTTCACAAATTCAGCCAAATCGCCGAGGGATGGGGGAGAGCCGGAATGCAAGCTGACCCGCCCCCCCCCCCCGGTGCAAGTTTATAAATAATGATACGTAATGTTCATGTTGGTTTAAAAAATATCTTTTCCTTTCTGTTACATTTTGGTATATTAAGATATTTTGAGGCTTAGATTTCAACAAACTGGCCAGTTCAGTCATCGGACATAGTTTGGGGTTTAAATATTTAACAAATTCTTGAGCTTGAGATGATCAGCAGTGTACCTCTGATTATTATGGGGCAAAACAAAACGAGCACAGCTAATGAATGCATGCATAAAGGAATATTTTAATGACTGACAACCATACCGAGTAGTTCATCCGTCCGCTCGTCCATCGGTGTTCTTTCGTTCCTTAGCTCGTTTGTTATATCCTTCTTAGCCCTGCAAATGTCCTCGATGGTTTGACCAAGTTTGGCAAACTTATGGGTGAAGATCACAGGAAACCGACGGTTGTGGGGCGAGCGGTCTGGTCATTGTTATGTTATTTATGTTGGTTAGGTTAGGAAAGCTAGAGAAGGTGCTCCTACCTCAGAATGATTTTTACCCTTTGAAGGAATCCATTGACGATGGGATTGAGGTTACTGCATAATTAATTTTATAATTTAAAAATAGTTTTGAAATGTCGATGAACTTTTCCTTATCTTTGATCTGTGTGTGTGTGTGTGTGTGTGTGTGTGTGTGTGTGTGTGTGTGTGTGTGTGTGTGTGTGTGTGTGTGTGTGTGTGCTGTATGGGAAGGACGGACACACATCTGTATCCACAGAAACCTAGCTATCAGAACAGTAATCTGTATCCGAAGAAGTCCACACACCAAAACACTCCTCTGTGTATCCGCAACAGGAAAACACTCCCACATCGTGTATCTACGCATGCCCAGTCATCAGAACACTTGCCTGTACCCACAAAAATCCAAGCTGTGAGAATACTCGCCTATTTCAAATCAAATCAACTTTATTTATCCACAGAGGTCTAGCAATCAGAACATTTAGCTGTGTATCCACACAAAGGTGCGATCCTCAAACAGTAGAAAATCCTACCCCACAACTCTGTCTTGGTGCCGGTGCCTCGATGAGGCTGCGGCTCCCTCACAGACTTACAGAGAACTCTGTTAGCTCCCCTTCTTCTCGCCCCTCTCTTATCTCCCCTGATATCTGCATGTCTGTCCTGCTTTCTTCTCTCTGAGTTTTAAACTCTTATCTTGACCAGCTGCACATTCCAGAGAAGCACATTAAGGTGTTTTTTTTCTTAAAGAATCCCATAAAAGGTGTGCAAAATATTTTATCTCAGAAGGAGAGTGTTTTCCCCTTGAGCCATTTATCAGATAATGATAAACATTCTTAGATAAAATTGAAAGGCCTTTATATTCTACAAGCAAGCATGGCGGTGTAATATTCCACTATCACGCAGGAATCATTTGGCATCTGCAGCGTCTCTCTCTCTCTCTCTCTGGTTAAGAAAATCATGAAGTTTTGCTTATTATCCTGGTAGATAAAGAACAAGAACTGTTATTTTCATGGTAACTGAATCAGGTTTTTTTTTAAATTTGTACTTCATGTATCTTTTTCACGCAGACTAATGTCAAGAAAAACAAGAGGAAATAGAGTACAAAGAATAACAGGTTTTGCATAAATAGAAAGTTTCTGCATTTAAATATAACTTTTTTCAGAGATTTTATTGGAAACAAGCATTTGTACAACAATGTCCTAGTCACTAATACCATTCAAGGCATCTTTCACTCTTAACACACTTCGCTTGGACGCATGGGCACACGGAAAACGCACAGAAACCGGAAGCTAGTGCGAGATAGAGAAAGAGAGAGAAAACGAAAGGCAAAAGATGAGCCTCAAAGAGGGTGAGCTGGAGACTGCAGACAAAGACTCAATGGTACTAGTCGTTGTGGAAAGTACTGCTTGATAATAAATCGTATTTTCTAACCATTAGATTCTTCACTCCGAAACAATCGCGTACAAGATGTCCTAACATCATTAGTCGTATTAAAAAAAAAGAAGAAGAAGTCATCTCCCCGCCCACCTCAGTGCTTGGATTAGTGGTAGAACCGATGCCGAATCTCTCACACCCCCCACCCACCCCTCTCTCTGTCTCTGGTGATCCGGTGGCGCAGCGGTTAACGTCTGTCACCAATACAGAGACGATTGGATGTCCGGGATTCAGATCTCGTCTCGGGCACGCTGTTCTTTCTCTGTACGTGGCATCTGTTTACAGGGTTGGCTGCTTTGCTGGCTCGGCGTAAAACACTCACTCACTCACTCACTCACTCACAAAATATATATATATATATCTCACAAAAGAAGCCTATATACTGTTCACCCCCGCTAAGACGCATTCTACAGATGAGTAGGGCTACCGGAAAATCACTATCACACGGATTTAGGCAGACTTCCGTGTATTTTGGCGAATGCCGTGAAATGACAGTGTTTTGTGCATATTTCTGTGTGTGTGTGTGTGTGTGTGTGTGTGTGTGTGTGTGTGTGTGTGTGTGTGTGTGTTCGTCGCAGTTATCTCCTTAAGATTTATTAGTGATCAGTGATCACCTGAATGTATTTATAGACTTTGCACATTTTACATTAAGAAATGTCAAATTAGTTTACAATTCGTTTGCATTGCACTATTTTTGTTGTAGGACACGCGACTAATCGTTTCACATAGCCAGGGTTGGCATTTATGCAAGCAATCAGGCTGCTCGATGTTCAACAACTTTGCTGCGATCCCAGGAGCTGACAATGTGATCGTCAGGAACGAAATGGCTGCTGACAAACTGCTTGTGCGAGAACAGAGTGGAACAGAGCCTCACTCCCTTGGATTTCTGGTTTGCAAGCAAAGACCACCTCCCTACATTGTTTGCTTTAGGTGTACGGTACCCATCAGTTGCAACAAACTCAGTATACGGCAGTAAACTGACCCCAATGTCAGTCCACGAACTTGTATTACATGTCCGTGGTCAGTCATTTACCGAGGCAAACCTATAGCAACGGTAGTGAACTTCGATCAGAGTAAGGTTATGTTCGTTAATGGAGCACGTGCACACCGTGTTTTCACCGTGTCTGTTTTTGATAAGTTAAATAAATTCACCGTGTTTTTAGCCGTTTTTTTTTTTACGTGATTTTCCGGTTAGCGCATCAGTGTTTGATACTTCAGACTAACCATCTTGTCATGACAACTGGGTGATATATAAGACTGACCGTCTTCATCTTTCCGACAAATCCTTATTTTAATGTCTGCTGTTATGACAATATTTTACTCAGAGAAACTGCAGAGCGAAGGAAGCGTAACCCTGCATATGTAAGAAATGGTGAACCTGGATAAAGTGAAAATAGAAAAGGTGATTTTTTTTTATTTTTTTTTTTTTTACAACTGCAACCAAACGTCAGTACTCAAGACTAGACCCCTACTGTTGGGTTGCTGGAGCCCGCGACTCTAGAGCTCAACCCCACCCACCCCCGCATCCTTCCCTGCCACCCTCACACACACGCACACGCAGGAACACACACGCACGCTGGCGCTCCCAACATGGCAACCGCCCTAGTCACGTGACTCGATACCGCTCACTCTCACTTACCTCTATGTTCAGACTATATCAGCCTCCCAGGAGCCGGAAAAACGCAAGGGGTTATCGCCGCTGGTACCTCCCTCACCCTGTAGACTCCCCCCCACTCACCCCCTCACCTGAATTGCGCCCCGCTAGTCATATACCTGGTGCATCCAAGGAGAAAGAAGACAAGAGAGTGGGGCTCCACAAACAGCTACTAGCACCCAGCAGCGACCAGAAAGGTGAAGGAGGACGCCACAGAAGAGAAGTTTGTGGGATTTCGGATCTCTTTGACACGACCGTTTAAAGTTTCTTTTTTTCGACGACATTTTGCACAGTTTCTCGGTGAAAAGACGAACATTGAAGAAGAGAGGAATACCGGCTTGTGCGCAGTTGCATGTTGTTGGAACTTTTTTTTTTCTCTCAATGGTTTGCTGAAGTGACAATCTCCTTAGTGCTAACAAGAAAGATTCGGTGGAACTGCAAACCGTCTGCGAGAGTTAGCAGTAAGTGTATCCGGTGCTTACAACAAATACACGAAAGTGCTCTAATGAGTTAAAAACATTTCAAAGTTGCTAAAAGATGATGAATTGACTTTCTCTCGCCATACCGTTTCCAGATTTGTCTTTTCTTTCTAACCTCCCTGAAGACTGCATCTCCGAGTTTGGAAAAGTAGTCCTCTGCAGCAAACCTGCAGCTGATACCCAAGCAACTCGGGTTTTCCCCAGCCCTACCCTGCTACCCGAGAGATCTGTGAACCCCTTTTATCCTCCCATCGGCCGAACTTGTCTTAGTTCTTTTTTCACTTTATCGTCGCTATGGTCGGCAAGATGAAAGGCATGTCGGACATGAAAGAGCGCCTGAAGGTGGAGGAGCTAGAGGAGAACATCGAGGAGCTGAAGGGCGTGGCTCAGGACGTCTTCCCTGCCCTCGTCTTCACTGTCATCGTCTCGAGCGTCCTTCTCTTCATCTTTCTCCTCAGGTTGTACATCCGCTGGGGCGCGGAGTGTCCTAGCAAGAACCGTATGGACGGCAAGACAGTCATCATCACCGGTCAGACTTGTTCTTTTTTTTCTACCTGTGTCAGATGTCATTGTCATTGATCTTTGCTCGTCATGTCACTGTCGTTATATTAACTGGTCACTGTCATTATTAATGTCATTGTTGTACACTGTCACTATCGTTGACATTGCATTAGATTGTTGCTGTCAGTGTCCTTGTATTAATTAGTTGCTGTCATTATAGTGTCATCGAATGATCTGGTTGCTGTAAGTCTCATGATATTAGATTCTTGCTGTCATCGTCAGTGTTGCTTTCTTTGCTACAGTCACTATCACTTTTATAATTTAATTTTTTTTTTCTAAATCAACCCTTGTGGACTTGAAGTTATTCTGAGAGCACGAGTCAAACTATGATGTTGCTACTATTTATGGCTTAGCGCTTTGGGTGATCTTCACATTAGATTTTTCAGTCAGGCCATGGGGGTGGGGGTAGCGGTACACATCCATCTCCTGACATCCATTTCTAAACCTCCAGACTTTCACCCCGGAAGTAGTTCTCTTGACCCCCTTACCTCTTACTCTGTCGTGTTTAATTTGTGTTCGCTATACTGTAGTCATCTGTTTTCTCCAGTAAACATGATGTGGAACCAGAATGTCTCCCGAACTTGAGTGACATTCCGATATAAGCGTGTCCATACAGTCATTTACATGTTGACATCGTGGTTTGTTATCATCACCAGGTTGTAGTCGTTAAATATGTTTAACCGTCAACATGAAGATCTCATATTTTCTTTTTGCCAAAATTTGCATTTTTTCCTGTTTGTCGTAACAATGTGTTGCGCGTTGTGTTGACTGTGCGACATGCACCTGACGACCTCACAATAGGCTCCTACCCCATCTAAACTAATATTTCCTTTCCACCCGATTCTTACTCTTCATGTGGCCACAAAGGGCCCGCAGTCTTGCAAGAGAACTCATTGCTCGGTGGCAGAACCTTGAAGGGAGTTGCTAGTCCGAAATAGCTTCGGTGCTCGCCTTCTGCTGCCCTTTATCTCCAGCCCTTTATCTCCAGCCCTTTCCTAGTTTCCAGAGACTGGTTTCCATCCTCCACATCTTCTGGACTTAACAGTAAACTGTTTCCTCCCAACGCCACCTCCTCGTCTCCTCGTGTCCTCGCCCTCCTTAGCCCGTCTAAAAATATTTCTATTTAAAAAAAAAAAAACATGGCTTGAAGACGATAGTGAAACTTCAGAGCCAGGTGTTAAGACCAAATTCTCGCCTCGACTTCTCGCTCGTTTTTGATAATTTCACCAGAAGGTGCGTCTCACTCTGTTGTTGCCATTGACTTCCGCCACTCTTCCCCCCCACACACTCCCAAAGAAAGACCCCACCCAACCACTTTTCCTTGCGCTAGATGCACATCTGCTACTTTTGTCACACAGGAATAAAACAGCAATAGAGCGGTCCTACAGCAGTGATACTATATTGATACAACAATAATACAGTAATAATACAGCAATAATACAGCAATATTACAGTAATAATACAGCAATAATACAGCAATAATTCGTTTCTTACTCTTGTCTGCATAACCCACTGTACAACAGCCATATAACAGTAATGCAGATGGTGAGCAGCAAAAATATAGCAACCACATCAAGAGTAGGTTAAAAGGTTGGCTTTCACTGATTGGTCAGTTCGCAAACTTTTGCATGTTCATGAATGTATAATGTGCGTACGTGCGTACATTCACATTTCTTGACCCACGTGTAATCATATCATGAATTTCAATCGTAAATCATATAATGAGATTTCAATAGTAACCATCGTAGAATGTAAACAGACAAACAGTCCGTTGTCCGTGCCACTCGCCATCTCTCTTTCTTTCATGTACACTTTCTTTCCTTCTTTTCTTTTTATCATTTTGTCTTTCTGTCCGCCTTTCTGACTCTGTTGTATATTGCTATGTTTCTTTCTTTCCACCAAATAACCATCTTAGTCATCCAAATCTGTCTCAGAATATCTTTAGAATCGCATGAACTTCTGTCTGTCTGTCTGTCTGGTTTGTGTCTGTCTTTCTTTCAGCCCCGTAAACATCGCCTGTGTCATCACAATTCTTTTCTCTCGTCACACCGCGGTCTCAAAGACCGTTTATTCCGGCGGCCATAAACTCTTGTCCTCAGAAACCTTCCTCAGTAACAAGAAGTGTGCACATGTTTGGTTGGAAACGGGTTCTGTTTTCCTGAATTGTGACCCGTACCTGGGGGGCCACCAAGAACGAAGAATGGGTCCAGCGACTGCCAGTGAATTACCTGACATGTGCTGGTCCCACTTGCTGTTCTTTGCGAAAAAAAAATGGCAAAGCAGTGTGAGGATAATAAGCTCTTCCCAAGCGTTTGCATTGTGAGTGCACTAAGAAAGGTGAGCGGACTGCTGAAAATGTTGTTAAAGGTCGAATGAGTTGTTTACTTTGCCTTCGGGATAACTTGGCAAA
This sequence comes from Marisa cornuarietis, assembly GCA_004794655.1. Taxonomy (NCBI): domain Eukaryota; kingdom Metazoa; phylum Mollusca; class Gastropoda; order Architaenioglossa; family Ampullariidae; genus Marisa; species Marisa cornuarietis. Next base: position 117,700 of record SMMW01000123.1, on the reverse strand, counting down.
GACGACATTCACAGTGAGGTACTCTGCTGGATGGTTCTTCGCTACCAACTGCCATTTCCACCTGCCCACATTGCCTACAGTACCTGCCGCTAGAGGGCAGGAAAGCGTTTACCAGCCAGAATTATTTGGAATGCAGGAGGGGGGAGGGTCTGATTTCATGATATATCCTATAAACCTTTCACATCTTACAGGGGGGGGGTACTTTTCTTATCTGTGGCCAACAATAATTAATGTGCTGCAATATATTTAAATTTTTGATGCATCATCTCTTCTGTTTTCTGTCAATATTGCATTTTGTATATCAGTATCCAATATTTCCTCTCATTCACATATTTGGGCTGCAAGGTCCGATGCGCCATAGCCTGCTGTCTGACTCAGTTCCTGACTACTGTATTGTTCCCTGGGCGGAGCATCAGTAAAGGGGCCCTAGCTCTTCTTGGTGCTTTGTGATTACATCTCTGGTCTGCCAACACCCATCCCATAATTCCATGTTCTGAACGTAGACTAGAAGCTGGGCCAGAAAAGGAGGACCTGCAAGTATAGGTGTATCCGACATGTGTTTTGTTTGTTTGTTTGTTTGTTTTTTGTTTTTTTTTTGTTTGTTTGTTTTTGAAGTGAGCATGGTGTGGTGGTTTTAAAAGTCACCAGGATCTGTAGCGCAGGTTGAAATATTGCCAGAAGGACAGAGCAGATGGGGAATGAGGTTTAGATGAAGAAATTAAAGACAGAATGGAAATGGGGCTGCAGGGAGAGAAAGAACAGAAGATGTAAGAGAAAAAGAGGAAGAATGGCGAAAATGAGAAAAAGATACTAATGAGAGTAAACGGCAAAATGGACAAAGAAAGAGAAATGGAATGATGACAGAAGAGAAGACGGTAAATAAGAAAGAACAAGGAATGCCTGGTTTAACAGACTCTAGTGCCTTACATCTGTATTTCCGCGTGTTTGTAGCCCAGCCAAAACTTCAAGCGGCAAAATTAGTCGGGGGGGGGGGCCGTGGCAGTCTAAATTTCATTAAAGCTGAAATATGTCGGTGAGAACAAAAGTGGAACACTTGCTCTGGTACACCTCAAAGCTCTCTGACATACACCCTCACCCTATCTCCGCAGTTTTAATTTCATTTGGTAAACAGAATCTTTAACATAAGAAATTCTGGTTACAGGATGGAGAGAAAAAAAGAAATTCCGCATGCAGCTATGAGGGATTTAGACAACACTTTTATCCTCCTGTAACATTTTCATTACTGTAACGATTGGATATTTTCATTGTAATAAAACAAGAAATTGGCGGAAAACTGAAGAGAGGAGGCATCACAGATTAAATTCAAAATATTGCAGCACATTAAATTCATCACAACCCATTTTAGCGAAATTTATCTCAGTGAACTCTTTCATTATGAAACTAACTGCTCTTTCAAAGGGATCAAAGGCTTCTACAAAAAAAACATTTTTTCAAACACAGGAAAGAACTATAGAAACGCATCTTTATTTTTTTTTTTCTTTAATGGATACTTAACAAAATGTTAAAAAATGGTTTGGCTGACTTTACACGATAGAAAATATCGCACTCTTTAGTGAAAGATATAATGGTTATCAAAATTCTTCAAAGAAGGAATTTTTCAGGATGAAAAGAGATGGAGTGAGTAAAAAAAACATGTTTACTCTTGAGAGATCTCCAAGATAAAGATTGTGAAAACATGTCTCTCTCATCTCTTGCCTGTGAGATACACAAGAAAAAGGTTAAAAAGGATCGGATTGACTCACACGTCACTGGAAATATCGAACTCATCAGTGAAAGACGATGCATCTCTTATCTCACATGATCTCTCCAAGAGAAACAAGCAGCGGCTGTTTGCGAACATGCACGCGCACGCCAGCACACGAAGACAAGGGTGCACCGCACTTCTACTGACACACAGACAACATAGTAGCCAACACCCATGCACACACTCACACACACACACACACACACACACAAAATACACTCAAGTACACACGCAGATAGACAGCCGCGCGCACACACACATCATTTGTGCACGTTCCACCCCTGAACTGTAGAGAACATTTTGAACAAGTACAGGTAGCAGTCTGAAGGGACAGCAACAGCACCACCACCACCACCACCACCGCCACCAGCATGGGCACCAACATGCAGAGACATATTTGCCGGATACTGCAGCCTGTATCAGGACCAGCAGCCTATATCAGGACCTGGGTGCCTATCCGAGTGCGGCCTGGCTTGGTGGGGTGTGCGGCGGCTGGCGAACTTAAATGTCAGACGATGTCCCTGATGACGACTGCTGCACGTGCAAGTGAAGGGGTTGCAGTGACTAGCGAGAGATTTATGGGCAGGCAACTGAGGATAACCTGCACAAGCTTTCAGTCTCCTGAGTTACCCTGCCCTTCATTCCATGTTTCCTTATGGAGCGATGGTATTTGAAGTTAAAGTCCCTGGCTTTTTTCTGTATTATAGAGTTGTTCACTGTGGCCACCATTTTTAGAAAGAAAGATTATGTCGTGTTGATGTGGTGGTCACACTACAATCAGAAGAGCTTTATCCATGTGTACAAATGTAGAACAATCAGACAAGCAGTATGTATCTATGTGTACAATCAGAGAAGCTATATGTATCTGTGTGTACAATCAGAGAAGCAGTATGTATCTATGTGTACAATCAGAGAAGCTATATGTATCTATGTGTACAATCAGACAAGCAGTATGTATCTATGTGTACAATCAGAGAAGCTATATGTATCTGTGTGTACAATCAGAGAAGCAGTATGTATCTATGTGTACAATCAGAGAAGCTATATGTATCTATGTGTACAATCAGACAAGCAGTATGTATCTATGTGTACAATCAGAGAAGCTATATGTATCTGTGTGTACAATCAGAGAAGCAGTATGCATCTATGTGTACAATCAGAGAAGCAATATGTATGTATGTGTACAATCAGACAAGCAATATGTATCTATGTGTACAATCAGAGAAGCAATATGTATCTATGTGTGCAATCAGAGAAGCTATATGTATCTATGTGTACAATCAGAGATGCAATATGTATCTATGGGTACAATCAGAGAAGCAATATCATTTTGTACAATCAGAGCCTGATTAGCAGCACATTTTCTCCATTTGCTTCCTGTGTTGCTGTCAGTTTGGTTGGAATGTAACAAAGGACCTCAGCATGGTTCCCTGTGTTAGCAAGGGATTCAATAAACTCTAGATTTCAATTTCTTTCTTTTTCTCGCAAGTTATACATGAGGCTTAGAATAATGTCCTCTTAAAAGTACAAAGCATCAAGAAGAGTTAAGAGGAGGCTACTGTGTAAGTAAAAAACCTGATTATGAGGAAATGAAGGCAGCGTATGGACTTGTCCGGTTGTAAGGCTACATCTTGAGCATAAATAATCGCATGGACATGGCTGTTCGGCGACTTGTTTTGGGAAACCAGATGGAAAGTGGATTTGTCAGGTTATTTGGCGTGGGGGGGAGGTGTAGCTGCCTTAAGGTCGTTGCAAAAAATACATTGTCATGCTTCTTACACTTGCTTACTCGGGGAGGTAAATGAAATGTTCGGTCTCCTCACTCAGAAGGCTGGTGAACACAAAGGATGTGAGGTGTGAGATTCTAATTAAGATAATGTTGCTATTTGTAAATGTTACCTGCTAAATTAGGACCCTAACGAATGGGTTCTAGGGAATGGTGCCAGGAAATCTGTCGATGAAAAAGTGAGAGGTAGGAGGTGTGTTGCTGATATTCATGGCTTGTGAATGGCAGTCGAGAATTTTTTTTTCTTTTAGTGGAGGACTTGGGTACATTGTTTGGAAACGTGTGTTTGGAATAGGGTTTAGCCTGCTGACTATTCAGTTGACTAGACTTAGACAAGTTGGCTGAATGACAGACCAAAGGGACGAAAAAAGGTCTAACAGACAGACAGGGAGAGATACACGAGTGACCGAGGAATGTATTAATACATCATAAAGTTTACAATACATCAGAGACACACACAATCACTAAAGGTCTTCGGTTGGGAGAGCGACTCTGCAGAACATACTACACAGGACGTTACGTGACGTAACGCAAGACGTAGTAGGACGTAACACGCGGGGTTTTACGAGACGTAACTCGGGATGTTGCAGGACGAAACGTATAACACTGTGCAGGATGTGGATGTATCACAAAGAAGTTTGCAGGAAACATCAGTCACGTGATGCTGTCCCAGCACAGCAAGGCCTCACCTGGCGCCAGTCGCTGCTAAAGTTTGTAGTCAGCTTTGTTTACCTCCCTTGTGGGCGTAAAGCATTTTTAGGAGAGACATCTGCACAAACCAACGGTCTGCTTGACTTATGAGTCAGTAGCTTTTGTTCTTATGTGTGTGTGTGTGTGTGAGAGAGAGGGGGGGGGAGAGTGAGTTCTGTACGCAAAGGACTGACAGTGACAATAATAGATTCCGTGCCCTCCCTCCAGTAAACTTCCTCCCGACCTCTCGGAACTAAAAATGGCTCCCACCAAGTAATTTCCTGCAAGTCAAGATCACACTGACTTCTTTGCCGTTCGAGGTATTTTATTGGGCCTGGAATGTCGACTGGCATTTCCCTGCCAGATACCCCGGCAATTATGTGCTCATCAATTTTCCACCCCGAGGGAACTGAGTATCTCTCCGCAAAAAAAAAAAAAAAAAACAGACGCGAAAGCGAGGTTGGGAGAGCACTGGAAATGTATATATAGTCTGCCCGTTCAAGCAGCACTGCATCGCATCTCAGCAGCGGATAAAAGGCTATTGTCGGCATGTTATCAGCCCTTAAAAGCTGGATATCTGAAGGTTTGGAGGAGTGAAGGGTAGAGGGGAAAAATGAAAGGTGTATTAAGTAAAAGAAAGAATCATTCTTCCACAGTCCCCTTTAGACCTGATAAAGAGCGTGAGCTGTGTGAAAAAAACTTGATGCTACTTTAATTGTCGTACAGGAAAGATAAAAGATAAACATGTTACAAAAAGATGGGCTATTCCTGGGGCACAACCTCCAGACGGCTGTCAGAGAAGCCGTTAGTTAGCCACGTGTCTCGTGTACAGGAGATGTCTCATGGCCCACCCTGACCTCAGGTACCCCGCGGAGCAAACGCTGACTCGTCTTTGTTCTCACAAGTCTTATGCATGTACCACCCGCCCAGTCACTTGATGATTACCCTTTCTTTTTAAAGCAGTTATGGCCCCTTCTGCTCAGCCCCTACCCCGCCTCAGCAAGACCGCGTTTGTAATACGATGCTCTGTCTCCTCGATTTGGAACAGCATACCACTCCTATTTTCTCCACCCGTCAGTGAATGGATGTCTGTTAATGTGGGGGTGGGGGTGGGGGTGAAAGCGCGAGTGTGAATGTGTGGGAGCGTGAGTATGGGTGGGAGCGCGAGTGTGTGTGTGTGTGGATGTGTGTGAGAGAGAGAGAGAAAATGTGAGGGCGTGTGTGCGTGAGAGGATGCGTGCATATATGTGCGAGAGAGAGAGAGAAAGAGAGGGAGTACGAAAGTGTGAGAGAGGACTAGAGAATGTGTGTGACAGTGTTAACTGTGGGTGCAAGTGTTATGAGAGAGAGAGAGAGAGTATGTGTGAATGATAGAGTGTGTGTGAGAGTTCGTGTGAGTTTGTGTGTGTGTGTGTGTGTGTGTGTGTGTGTGTGTGTGTGTGTGTGTGTGTGTTGGTGCGCGCGCGGGTAAACATGTGTGTTTGCGTACTTGCCAGCGACGCAGTATGATTTATTCGTTTGTTGCTGTTTTTTCTCCTCCTGCTCAAGAGACTGCGGGCACGCGAGTGTTTGTGCTGGTGAGAACTTTGCCAAGTGCACCGATTTATGTCAGCTTTTCCCCCTCTCGTGAAAACATGAGATGGAGTATGTTTGGGTATATTTATCACCGGTTTGGACGGACATATCACAGGTAGAAAGTTATCCTGCTTGATCCCACGATCTTATACTCCAGGTGTTTACGCCTGTAAATCTGGAAAGAAAATAACCTGATCATATCAAGAGTACACTCCATAAGCTGTATTTTACCGTGTTTGTGTGTGTGTGTGTTTATCGCGGTTCCAGTTATTCATACCGGCAATCCTGTCTAGGAGATGGAGGGGGTAGGGGTGGCTCTAAGTGTCTGAGTCATGCAGGGCACATTGCTTGATACTCCACCCTCACACCCCCCCACCCCGATATAATATTTACATATCCAATCAGATCCTCTTGCTCTCTTCCTTCCTGTAGAATTCTTTGTTTTCAATAATGAGTCAATTTGTTTTCTTATCACATCATCAGCAGAGGCTGCGCACATCAGTGATGTGACCAGAAATGTTGTCAGTCCAATAGCTTGATGACAAAGGTGTGTTTTGATTGGTAATCGGAGAGAATGTTTCTGTCGATAATTTCCCAAAAGGATGAATAATTCTGTTATGTTCTGAGTGATGTTATATGGGACGATGTGAGTTATGGGGGAAGAAAGAATGAGTCACTTTCTGTCCATTGGCCCTCCTGTTGAGTAGTGTTCAGTTACAGCCTCTCTTCTCGTACACACCTGCGAAAAATGCTTCCAAAAATCCGTTATTCTGACCTGGCTCTACCTTCTATGTTAAAGGGGTATATATCTCTCCTGCCAAGCATTTTAAACAAAAAGACACCCTGTTTACCACCCAGGCCACAAGCAGATGACGCACAAACGATGTAGAATCATGGAACGAAGAAGACTGATGATTTAGAGAGAGACGATGAGGTTATTTTGGGAAGACAGCAAGCTGAGTTCGGAAACCACAAGTCGTATATGAGATGATTTCGAGGAAAGAGTTAGAGCCAAAGTCATGTGGTCTCCAGTCACGTGACCTGACGGGTCATGTCATTCTGTTCTCATGACTTCACGATGCCTCTAGTCGGGTAGTCTCCAGTGCCTAGAGCAAGAGCTCGACATAAATGGTGCCAAGACCTACACGGGGAGGGGAGCGGGGGGTAGGGCAAGGCGTGTGGGGATCGCTGTGCTAGGCCTGACCATCACCCTTCATATTTCTTTTCCGTACATGAAAGCTCAGAGGGTGAACTGGTCCTACTGACACATTTGTGTATAGTGAAGGAGCTAGGAATGCCCACGCAAGCCACCCGTCGCAGTCCTTAGCTGAGCGTTTGGTCAACTTTCTTTCTTCTCCACCTCCCTGCCTTTCATTACTCAGTCATTTTCAGGCATCAGGGAGCGATTCAACACACGAAATAATCAGGCGAAGTAATGCTGTACCACACGGGTATCCAACCGGCATGACTTTAATTCCTGACTGCACACCTGTATTGAGAATAGCGAGTAGCTTTTGTCGTCGGTCTTACTTACTTACACACTGTTTATTTTTCAGAGAAGACTTACTGACAAATCCAAGCGTTTAAAAAAAAGTGCTAGATGGCTCCAAAATGATATAAACAAGAAAAGTAAAGCTCAGACCTCTTCAACACCTTCTGGCCTTGGCAACTGCATGTATATACAGTTTGTTTGGAAAGAGCGGCGCAGGGAGGGGGAGGTGTCATCGCCTGAACTCTTGAAACTGAAATGATTTAGTGCAAGAGAATAAACAAGAAACGTTGCAAGTTAGTCAGTGCAAGCTAGATTACTACAAAGTACGGTCAACCCCTCGCCAACTTGCTCGGTTCCCTCCCTTTCTCTGGGATGTACTAAACGAGAGGTTATAGGGCTTTGCTGGAGGTTTGTGTCGGTCTTGTCTTCTGCCTCCCTGTACTGCACCCTGCAGGATGGTTTTCCAAAGTCGTGGGTCTGGTTGGGAACCAGAGGTACATCTATACCTCTGTGTTAACTTTACCCCCAGCTAAGTGTCTACACTCAATGTTCACAAGAAGTTTTGTAAAGGGAGAAATGGAGAAGCTGCGTATGGTGAGGTCAGTCTTCTTTATGGCTAACATTTCCTCAGGATGGATGGGAAGCCCCTGTAAGCCATCAAATGTTTTGGAATCCAGGAAACGTATCAGCTCGATTCTGGGGTGGCGAGAGATGTTCTTCGCATTCTAGATATTTCAGCTCTGTTGTCTGTGCTAACCGTCACGGTATAAAAATAAATATATATTCATATAACCGCTGAGCTGCTTTGCTGAAAGCCACCATATTTTAAAAAGGAAGTTGACTGACTTCTCGTTTCCATTACGAGCTTGGTCTGCTCTTGACTGTGGCCTTGCTAATCACCTGGTCTGTGCTTTGTGTGTTATACCTGGCAGACGCAGGTGCAAAAGCCATCTCATGCTTATTTTGTGTGCAGAATCGGGCTGACAGACTGTTCCTCTCCCCCCCTGCAGCGATCTCTTTCTCTTCCTCTCCTGTTCATCTTACGATTTTTTTTTGCCGATAGCTGTAATTGCTGGAACTTTGACCTCCGACCTCTTGAACGTTTTTTTCACAGATCTACACGCATGCACACAAAAAAGCACGAGAGCGCGCATGCACGCACAAACACATACCGGAACACTCAAACTCACACAAGCATGTTATTCTCTTAGCCAAAGAGTCCGTTATTTCTCTTGTGGCCTTGCAAAGATAAAAGTTCTTCCAACCGGCAGAGTGCACTTTTTTTTCCTGTCGTAGACATTTACATACCTACATGCTTCCTCCTCTAATCTTTAGAGTCAGGTACTTTCAGGAGAAACGAATGGCGTACCACAGTACCATTACCACAGTACCATAGTACCATTACCCTCGTACCATAGTACCATAGTAACATCACCCTAGTACCATTACCCTACTGCCATAGTACCACTACAATAGTGCCAGAGTACCAGTACTATAGTGCAGCTCAATACCAGAACCACAGTGCCAAAGTATCAGTACCATAGTGCCATATAACTAGTACTATAGTGCAGCTCAGTACCAGTACCATAGTGCCAAAGTATCAGTACCATAGTGCCATATAACTAGTACTATAGTGCAGCTCAGTACCAGTACCATAGTGCCAAAGTATCAGTACCATAGTGCCATATAACTAGTATTATAGTGCAGCTCAGTACCAGTACCATAGTGCCAAAGTATCAGTACCATAGTGCCATATAACTAGTACTATAGTGCAGCTCAGTACCAGTACCATAGTGCCAAAGTATCAGTACCATAGTGCCATATAACTAGTACTATAGTGCAGCTCAGTACCAGTACCATAGTGCCAAAGTATCAGTACCATAGTGCCATATAACTAGTACTATAGTGCAGCTCAGTACCAGTACCATAGTGCCAAAGTATCAGTACCATAGTGCCATATAACTAGTACTATAGTGCAGCTCAGTACCAGTACCATAGTGCCAAAGTATCAGTACCATAGTGCCATATAACTAGTACTATAGTGCAGCTCAGTACCAGTACCATAGTGCCAAAGTATCAGTACCATAGTGCCATATAACTAGTACTATAGTGCAGCTCAGTACCAGTACCATAGTGCCAAAGTATCAGTACCATAGTGCCATATAACTAGTACTATAGTGCAGCTCAGTACCAGTACCATAGTGCCAAAGTATCAGTACCATAGTGCCATATAACTAGTACTATAGTGCAGCTCAGTACCAGTACGATAGTGCCAAAGTATCAGTACCATAGTGCCATATAACTAGTACTATAGTGCAGCTCAGTACCAGTACCATAGTGCCAAAGTATCAGTACCATAGTGCCATATAACTAGTACTATAGTGCAGCTCAGTACCAGTACGATAGTGCCAAAGTATCAGTACCATAGTGCCATATAACTAGTATTATAGTGCAGCTCAGTACCAGTACCATAGTGCCAAAGTATCAGTACCATAGTGCCATATAACTAGTACTATAGTGCAGCTCAGTACCAGTACCATAGTGCCAAAGTATCAGTACCATAGTGCCATATAACTAGTACTATAGTGCAGCTCAGTACCAGTACGATAGTGCCAAAGTATCAGTACCATAGTGCCATATAACTAGTATTATAGTGCAGCTCAGTACCAGTACCATAGTGCCAAAGTACCAGAACCACAGTTCCAAAGTGCCAGTACTATAGTGCAGCTCAGTACCAGTACCATAGTGCCAAAGTATCAGTACCATAGTGCCATATAACTAGTATTATAGTGCAGCTCAGTACCAGTACCATAGTGCCAAAGTATCAGTACCATAGTGCCATATAACTAGTACTATAGTGCAGCTCAGTACCAGTACCATAGTGCCAAAGTATCAGTACCATAGTGCCATATAACTAGTATTATAGTGCAGCTCAGTACCAGTACCATAGTGCCAAAGTATCAGTACCATAGTGCCATATAACTAGTACTATAGTGCAGCTCAGTACCAGTACCATAGTGCCAAAGTATCAGTACCATAGTGCCATATAACTAGTATTATAGTGCAGCTCAGTACCAGTACCATAGTGCCAAAGTATCAGTACCATAGTGCCATATAACTAGTACTATAGTGCAGCTCAGTACCAGTACCATAGTGCCAAAGTATCAGTACCATAGTGCCATATAACTAGTATTATAGTGCAGCTCAGTACCAGTACCATAGTGCCAAAGTACCAGAACCACAGTTCCAAAGTGCCAGTACTATAGTGCAGCTCAGTACCAGTACCATAGTGCCAAAGTATCAGTACCATAGTGCCATATAACTAGTATTATAGTGCAGCTCAGTACCAGTACCATAGTGCCAAAGTATCAGTACCATAGTGCCATATAACTAGTACTATAGTGCAGCTCAGTACCAGTACCATAGTGCCAAAGTATCAGTACCATAGTGCCATATAACTAGTATTATAGTGCAGCTCAGTACCAGTACCATAGTGCCAAAGTATCAGTACCATAGTGCCATATAACTAGTACTATAGTGCAGCTCAGTACCAGTACCATAGTGCCAAAGTATCAGTACCATAGTGCCATATAACTAGTATTATAGTGCAGCTCAGTACCAGTACCATAGTGCCAAAGTATCAGTACCATAGTGCCATATAACTAGTACTATAGTGCAGCTCAGTACCAGTACCATAGTGCCAAAGTATCAGTACCATAGTGCCATATAACTAGTATTATAGTGCAGCTCAGTACCAGTACCATAGTGCCAAAGTACCAGAACCACAGTTCCAAAGTGCCAGTACTATAGTGCAGCTCAGTACCAGTACCATAGTGCCAAAGTATCAGTACCATAGTGCCATATAACTAGTATTATAGTGCAGCTCAGTACCAGTACCATAGTGCCAAAGTATCAGTACCATAGTGCCATATAACTAGTACTATAGTGCAGCTCAGTACCAGTACCATAGTGCCAAAGTATCAGTACCATAGTGCCATATAACTAGTACTATAGTGCAGCTCAGTACCAGTACCATAGTGCCAAAGTATCAGTACCATAGTGCCATATAACTAGTACTATAGTGCAGCTCAGTACCAGTACCATAGTGCCAAAGTATCAGTACCATAGTGCCATATAACTAGTATTATAGTGCAGCTCAGTACCAGTACCATAGTGCCAAAGTATCAGTACCATAGTGCCATATAACTAGTACTATAGTGCAGCTCAGTACCAGTACCATAGTGCCAAAGTATCAGTACCATAGTGCCATATAACTAGTATTATAGTGCAGCTCAGTACCAGTACCATAGTGCCAAAGTACCAGAACCACAGTTCCAAAGTGCCAGTACTATAGTGCAGTACAGTACCCTAGTGCCATAATACCAGTACCACAGTGCCAAATTACCAGTACCATAGTGCAGTACAGTACCCTAGTGCCATAGAACCGAGTTGACTAAGCATAGCATGTAGGTGCAAAAAGCATCGAAGCTTAAGCTCTCTCTGTTTTTTCTTCACTTATTCCTTGTGCACGTACTTACATATGGCACCCGCCACAACACACACACACACACACACACACACACACACACACACACACAGATAACATATGCGTAAACAAAGACACACAAGCTAATACAGTTATACAGCCTGACATTAAAAGGAATAGATCGGGAAAGGACAAAGTGCAAGAGAGAGAAAGAGACAGAAAAGAGAGAGCGGGGGGGGGGAGACGAGAGAAGGGCGAGAGAGAAACATAGAAAAGGGAGAAAGAGAGAAAAGGAGAAACCGAACACTGGAAGGAAAAAGAGGACATAGTGCTCTCTGCACACGTCTCTCTCTCTCTCAACAAGAAAACTATCGACATTTTGCTGTCCCTCGGTGGTAGCAGAGGTTTACCTCGGAGGTAACTGTGAAGGCTGTGCGTAAAACTCCGAATTATCAAACTCTTCTCATTTGTCTCTTTAGACTTTCTGGCGCCAGGCGCAACCTCGAGCACCCCTGAGAGTCAAGGCCAAAGCTGGTTTCTTAGGCTCACATTTTCTCCCTACTGTCCTCCCACCTCCCCAGCTTCTCGTCCTCCCTCCTTCTCCCCCCTTCCGAGATTTGGTGTTCTCGTGGACTAGACGCAGGCTCGCTAGTGGAGCATGTTTCTTTGCACGCACGAGTTGCAGTAATGGGTAGCTTTTGAATGCTCCCTTCACTGAAGACTACGGAAGATGATCCGTGAAAGATTTTCGAGGCGTGAGCTGTGATCAGGCAGCTGATTAGATAGCGTTACCTCCCTTATGACACTCCCCCCACCCACCCCAACCCGCCGTCCGACGTGCACACACACACACACAAGCATGCGAGAAACCTCTCGTTTTAACTGTCGCTACCCGACGAAAGAGAGAAGACTCCGGTGTCACAAGCTACAAGATGCCAAAAGAGTAGACTGCTGCTGGCAGTTTCCTGTGCCCTCCCAGTGTATCCCTCCGCGCTCAGAAAGTAGAACAAGGTCTGGCGCTGTGTGTCGCGTTTTGCAATCAGCTGTTTGCTGTTTACGTGGACAGGATCCAAGAGATGACATGAAGGTGCTATAATTACACCAGCATATCAGCTCGTGGTGCTGGTCTGGTGCATTCCTCTGTCGAAATGAGGGGGAAGTAATCATCCAACGATGACCAGACTCGATCGTGTAAGTGTGAACAGAGACGTACGTGCGTGCGTGCGTGCGTGCTCCCTATGTTGAGAATCCTATCTCCACACCTTGTCAGATGTTTCGCATATGTCCACGTGGCATTTCTGGCTGCAGGCAGCCCTTAGACCTTCAGGTGCTTGACTCATCTACATTTCTGGCCCGACACACTGACTCTCGTCAGTGGAAGGAAGGGCAAAGGGTGGGCGGATAACTTTCTAAAGGAATGAAAAACTGACTGAAGGATGAACATTAGGGTTGCGTTTGGAGTGCACTCATCTTCTCCACAAAAACTCTTTAGACATTGTAAAAAGGAAGTTGACTTTAGACACTTACCCCGCTCTTTAATCTTCCGATTCGTTTTTTCAGCGTTTGCTATATATCAATAGTTTAGCCGCGATCTTCCGAGACTAAACACCCTAGTTCAGCCGATGGCTCTGAAAATTAAAAACTGAAATTTCATTTTTTTTTTAAAGTTAATTGTCGTAATTAAGTCCCTTGAACTCTTTGTTGCCGATGTATACACGTGTACTGGAGCCAGACTCAGATATTCGTGACTCAGTATCACACATGCACTGAAATACTCCACCGGTGTCACTGCGAATGAGTGATAAATTAATTCCTCATTTGATGAACCGAGGAAATCACAAGTCGATCAGACAAAACCTGTCTCTTTAATGTCATTTTCTGACCGTTCAACGAGTTGGACGCTGAGCGTCCTTGACCCATCTTCAACCCTGAGCCCTTTTATTTCTAGCACTGCCAAGGTCTTTATGGCGAGGTACGCGCTGCAGCCAGAAAGTTTTTTTTTTTTCGTGTACCAGCAGCTGCCAACTGCTGGAAAATGGCAACAAAGTTAGGCGGCGGATGATTGATGCCATGCCCCTGTCAAGGACTGTTATCTCTCTCTCACACACACACACACACGAGCGCGCTCTCTCTCTCTCTCTTCCTTTTATCACACACACACACACACACACACCGTATACACACACTTCCATTCGATAACACTTTTAGTGTATTTTTTAAAATGTACAAAAATGTATATAAAAGAAAAATTGGTCTCGCTGGCTTGAGTGGTAATGGTGACAGTGTGGTTGTCACTTTAGTGACTTCCCATCAGCATAGTGCGAACCCGAAGTTCTTGGGCTCAGAGTTAGTTTTAGGGCGTAAACCCATAGAGTTAGACTTGGGGCACACACATAATACCTGCTGCAATGTTCTGCGCATCTTGCCGAATGGGAAACATAAGCCTCGGGGCAGTGGTCACGTGGGGGAGGGATATGATGTGAATATCACCACCCACGTTAACAAAATCCGGCAGGGAAGGGTACGTACGATCCTCACATGTTAGTCGGTTAAAGTCTCGCCACATGGCCCACGACCCCTCATCCTCGCTCTTCCCCGAACTAAAGCCTTCACGACGTGCGAATCAAATATTTATTGAACGGACAAATTATGTGAAACACGTACGACAGTTTGGCTCATCTAAAAGGGGTTCCAGTGCTATCGATAGTTCCAATGTTACAGTACTGTTGACTCCGGTGAAAACTCTCCTTGATTCTCACATCCATACGCTCATCAACTTTGCTCTGGCAGCTGATGCTGTCCCAGTTCTGAGACGGCACGTGGCTCCTACGACGACTGCTTGTTCACCCGACTTCAGTGTTTTACAGCAGACAGTGGTACCCGCCAGGATGAGCAATGCGGCCTAATCCGCTTGACCTCAGTGCTTGGGAGTGCGGGAGAATACACAGGTTTTCTCTTTTCTTCTCAAAACGGCGAATTCTTCTGCCGGCCGAGGCGTCGAACTTGTATCTCTCACTGGTAACCCAAGTTTTAGTTGTTAGTCCCAAGAGTTTTCACGACGGCAGCTGGCGGTCCTGACGATCCTCTCTCGCTGACTGTTCCCTTATGTCCAGGTTTTCTAACCCGGGTGGTCTGGTGGCACAATGGTTAGCGCCTGTCAATACAGTGGAGGTTGGCTGTCCTGGGTTCAGTTCTCGTCTCGGGCACGCTGTTCTTTCTCTGCATGTGGCATCGGTTTACAGGGCTGACTGCCTTGCCGTGATATAGCCTTAGTTGCTGGCTCAGCGTAAAACACCAATTCCCACCCAAGCGGTCCGACTTTCTCTCGAGTCTTCGTTCTCGTGGAATAAGTCTCGGTCTCGAAGAAACGTCCTTGGCAATGGAGAAAGGTGAAAGACGTGTTGACCTTTAACCAAGTACTTTGTTCGCACTGCTGTAATGCCGAGAAAAGTTCTTGCAAAGTTCTTGTTCTTTTATTTAACTTCATGTGCTCACATATATTTCATACAACCCAGGATACCACTGTACGACACACGCACCACGCATCCTTCAACCAATCATCAACTATCCAAGAGGAAGATCCCACCCAACTTGACCTGTGACTAGCCCTCGCCGTACCTACAGGTAGAGGGGTGGAGAAGAAAGACTAATTAATTCTTTCTCCGTTCCATGTCCCGCTAGCCAGGTGTGACAGCACTCGCATGTTTTCTCTCTGTCCGGCCATCAGGTGTAACCGTCGAGATGGTCCATGTACTACAGACATCAAGTACACCTCCACCTGGCATCTCTTCGCGCTTGGCTCGCTCTAGCCGTCTACTCTCCATAATTAACGAAGATCCTATACTTTTAATTGTCGGCGATTTTCGTGTCCCACTTAAAGTTACCACATGAGCTCTTTGCGGAGCTATTTTTGGGACACTATCTCATGATGGAGCAGGTGGTGGGAACCTTTTTTCCTCCAAGGGCCATTTCGATATTTATAACATCATTCGCGTGCCGTACAAAATTATCTACTTAAAGAACAAACCGAGCGCATTTTTTTCTTAATTATCGGGTTAAGTTCGTTTTAAAATAATAATTCCCAAAATATGAGGACATAATTCTGCTTGCTTTTAACATCGGCATTTTCACCTGCCACTAGGAAAGCGGGAACAAATTACTCTCCTGTACTGAAGAGTTCTCTTACGCAGTTACGCGCCCTGAGTATTTGTAACAGTGAGTGTGCATGTCTTCAAGTCAAATGTAAAAACATCACTCAGGTTGTTGTGTTCAAGAAGCGATTATTTTTTTGCCCAAAAAATGAAACAGCTGAATTAGGAATACAGCCCTATAGATTGGAACTTTATTTAGAAGCTTCGAATGAAGTTAAAAAAATAATTAAATGGTCCAAACTGAATTCATTCAACAGACTGGTAAGTCAATCAGATCAAAATTTAATGGGCAGTAATCACGGTCATTGCAGTCTATGTTGGATTTCCTTAACTAACTTCATCTGAGTGTCGAAGAGAACATTCAGCAACAGCACAATGTGTCCTGGTCAGTTTTCTTTTACCGACTATTGCATCTTTTCTCTTCGACTTCAGCTCGTGCAGACGGCGCTATTTTTAGAAATACTTCCTGTTTTCTCGACAAATCCAGGTGTGCTTAAGAGGAAAATATTAATATAAAATCGTTCATGCATCTTTGTCATATAATACCACCGGAATATGTTTTTGTGATACTTTGTGCTCTGTTTGCAGCGATTTTTGCTCAGCGATCAGACTGGGCTTTAAGAGTGTGATTACACTTTCACAACATGTACAGTCCAGCCTGCCTGGCACTGCTGTCCTCTGATTCACCAAAGTCAACCTTTTCGTAATAAGCTGCGCGAAAACTATGCTCTGCCACTATGAACAACATAGCGAAATAACTGTGTGGAGTCCGTAATTAATGTTTATAATTAAAAAGTTCTTAGAGGAGACAAACTATAGTTTAACAAAACCATTTTCCCTAATTTTTCCAAACTTGTCCAAATAGGCTGCGGGTAGCCGACGAGAAGCATACGTGGATGTACCATCATGCACTCGTCTATCCCATAATGGACATTCCTTGCTTGTGCCTCAAAACTGCTCCACCATAACTTTATATTATGCAAAATCACCTGTAGGTAGACACGCTTATCTTCAAATTTTTTCGTGGGATACAAATGCAAGTTAATTTTTTTCTAGTTTTGATATATGTATATGTAGCAACAAAAAAGGCATGTCAGTATAGGGCCAAAAGGAATGTTTTGTACACTAAGCTAAAAGGCCTGTTGGTGTGTTTGCTAATTTTTTATTCTATACACTGGGATAAAAGGGCTGCAGCTTTCTACGCCAAGTCAAACAGCAGAGCTGTGTCTTTGCTTGTGCAAAACTGTACAATACGACTGTATTAGAGCTGCCAAGGAAATGATTGTTGCAAGAATTTAAAAGTGGAGAGCGCCTGTGTCGTGTGATGGCTGCTGCACCAGGTCTGCATGCCACTCACCTGCACCAGGTCTGTGATCTTCAGGCCACTTACCTGCACCAGGTCTGGGATCTGCACGAGCCTTTTGGCTGCACCAGACGATTTCAAAAGACTGAGGATATATAATTATATATATATATACTCGTAAAGTGAAGTGACTTTTTTATTTGTTCTAGTAGGCTGGGGCACCCTGTCTACAGTCAGTAACAATTATGCTCACCTGGCTTGACGGGAGACAGAGGATGCTTTATTTGTGATGGAGGGGAGGGTTACCAGTTCTCATGCACATGGGAGACGACTGGAAAGAGTGTCGCAAGCTAAGGGAAATAATTATGCAAGGGAGCTAAGCAAGACACTGACAGCTGAGATCCGCGCACGACGAAACTTTGGTGCATGAGGGAAGGTAGCTAATCGGGTGGAGGAGACATGCCGACAGTCAAGAGCTGTACAATTGAGCTCGGGTTAATTGCAAGGCTAAGCAGGCACACATAACTCGGAGTACAATTACATAGCTGGGCAGACACGCATAATTCGGGTTCCTGAATGAATGAGTGAGCAGGCACACATAACTCCAGGTAATGAATGGACACCTGAGCTCCAGGCACGCATAGCTCACGGAACTACTTCCGGGGCTGAGACGTGCGGCTGGGAGAGGCATGCGCAGTTTAGGTCAGGACACGGGTGGGAGAGACATCAGTGGATGAGGAAACATCTGGAAAGGGCACACACAGCTCAGGACACAGCTGCAAGATGTATCACCAGATTAATACAAATCCGGGAGGCATAGTTGATACTTTAGATGCGGCATTGGATAGAAGACAGATGAGAGATTCACAATAAAAACGGATGGAAGAAGCATGGATTGAAACAAGTTTAGGAAATTCATGCATAGTTCAGGAAAACATCCAGAAGAGTCTTAACTTAGGACTCATCTGTGACAAGCATGCATAATAAAGAGTACAACTGCCCAGCTCAAGGAGGCAAAAGTCGCTCAAGAGGACAGATTATAAAAGGAATACTTACAGTTCAAGCCGAATCAAAAGTCCATATCTTTCTTTCTACCTTTCTCTCTTCGACATATTTCATTATTAATATCATCTTTCAAACAATCTGCTAGTAACGGTTGCAAAAGAGTCATAAATAGCGATGATGATGATGATGATGATGATGATGATTGATGATTGATGATTGATGATTATTGATGATGATGATGATGATGATGATGTCTTTCAGGCGCCAACACAGGTCTAGGGAAGGCCACAGCCGTGGAGCTGGCCAAGAGAGGGGCACGCCTGTATCTAGCCTGCCGGGACAAGGTCAAAGGTGAAGCCGTGGCTCGCGGAATCCGGAAGAAGACGGCCAATCAGAATGTCTTCGCCGCCCGCCTGGACCTGGCCAGCCTGCGCTCCATCAAGGAGTTTGCTGACGACTTCATCCAGAACGAGCCCAAACTCCACGTGATCATCAACAATGCAGGTGGGCGTGGCGCTGGCATGAAACGTGTTCACCTTTACTGCATGTTCACAGCCTCCTCGGCTGCTGCTGCTGAGGCAGTTAGCTGTTGTGGATATATATATATATATTCATGAGTACTTTACCGAACTGTAATGAGTTAGGGGCAGGTCTTGTATTGTTTCCTGTGTGAATGGTGTCTTGTGTTTGACGTCTTGTGTGCGTCATTTGTTCGTCGTCATTTTGGGAAAAGAATGACGTAAAAAGAAGAAGAAAGACGACGGTTCCATGGCCAGATAGAAAAGAGAGAGCAGCGAGTTCTTCATCTTCCATAAATCAACTAGAAATCTCTTCACCTTCATCCCCACCTACGGGGGGCTCGTCGAGCGTGGTGTATGTATGTAGTATGCGTCGTGCGTATGCAAGGTAAGTGTATGTGCGTCCTATTACACGAACCATATGAAGATTAAAGAGTGAAGAACCCCATAGTCTAATGGTCGTGGGGCCAGTGTAAGTGGCTCACAGTGTCCACGGCAGGGTATGCACAAGGCAGTTTCCAGCCTCATATCCCATCCCGTCACCTTTGACCTTCACCAATAAAGCAGGTGCTGCTCCACTTCTGGGCAGGGGGGGATTTTTTTCAGTGACAGTCCCAGAGGGTCTCGACTAGTCAACCGTCTGTTCCCAAAAGACTAACCACCAGCCTACAGCGCCTCCCCAGACATAGCAAAGGGGGAGTAATTCTGTCCAACGTGGAAATCTCTTGAAATGTGGTTCAGCGCCATCCTATTAAAGGTGGTCGCGAGGGGGGGGGAGCTAACAACCCTCGGTCATAGGATGTAAGCTGGTCTGTTCGCCAGAAATTGATTTACCTTTCCTCAGACCCAGCTCATGCAAGCAGCTGTAGCAGCGGAAGCCATCTTTGGCCTCATACTCAAGCATTCAGTCACTCAGCTGCAGTGATTTAGCTCTGTCCTCAAAAAAAAAAAACCTCATGAAATCCGTTGCTGCAGTAAAAGGTGATGTAGCTCTTTTATCTACAACCTGTGCATTCAGCAGCTGCAGGCAGATGGTTAAGAGGTACCTGAAGTGCTTGTTGTGCGCACCCTACTCTTGAGACTTCGCTTGTAATCAACGAATTCAATTCATCTCTTTGTCTCTACTTCTTTGCCTCTCTTATTTTCTCCAGTAATTCATCGACCACTTGTAGAAGATTTGGAACGAAACTAACCATTTTCTTCTCATATTCTGGTTACACGTCTGCTTCCGTTACAGAGCAAACTCAGCTGTCTCTTGCTGCCTCGTACATAAAATACAGCCTGTTGCTAACTTTCCTTGGATTCTCCCTCCTACCCTCTCTCTTTCTCTCTCCATCTTTCTTCTCTTTCTCCATAAAATCTATCTTATCTCTGTCTCTCTATCTCTGTCAATGTGATTCTCGCTGGTTTTCCTCTCTCTTCACTTTCACCTCCTCTTCTTCCTCGATTCCCTCTGTATTTTTATACTGTATTCAGCAGCTGTAGCCAGGCCCTCCACACCAAAATGAAATTCAAAGCATTTGTGACTCACTAGATTAGAGCAGTTTATACCTTGTTTTGAAGTAAACAAAGCGCATTGCTTACTTGTTTATTATGCCGCTTGCTCATCATCAGTTCCTGCATTCAGAAACAAACCAGAGCTCTTGCAGTAGACACTCCACTAAAATGCTTGGGTCTGTTAATTCTGCTGTCTATCATTCTGTGTCTATGTAAAACATACGGAGCTACGCAAAATGAGCATTGTCTAGTTACATAGAACTGACTAAGTGGTTGGTTGCTTAATTTCTTGCTATTTTAGTCGTTTAGTTGGCTGCTCTCTCTCTCTCTCTCTCTCTGGGAAGTCTATAAATAATCTTGAAGACTGCCTCTCCTTTTATTTCCTGAGGAAACCGTTTGTCAATAATAACTGGGCAATACATGTGATTGTTTACCTGTGACTCCCGGAATGTATAATTTATCCATCCGGCGATGCTACTGTTGATATGCTACTGTCTCTGTGTATTCTTGGTGATGTACATCTGCTTAAAATCCTGGCAGCAAAATGTCTTTCCTGTTCCTTTTATCTACCCTGGAGTGATGTCACACACCTTTACATGGATTAGTCCTATACAGCTTCCTCAACTTTGAAGTCTTTGGATGTTATGAGAAAACACAAATCGTCGATGAGTCGCTGAGCAGGAGAGAGAGAGAGTGAAAGAGGTACAAATCTATGTTTTTAAAAAAAACTCACTTTGCTCCTCGCTCGCCAGGCAAACCACATTGGAAATGTGATGCCCTCAATTGCTGAAGAGATATCATCACATACAACTTAACCTTATCGTAGTTAAATATCTGCCCGCTTTGTACTTTACAGTGGCCACAGTCACATCATCGCTTAGCGACTAAAACTTGGTTTCATGTAAAATCGGTTTCGTTGCTAAGTCGGACTTGGTGCTCATGCTCATGCTGTTTGGCCACTAACCCCTTTGGCTTGTGAGGTCTTGAAAATGAATCTCGAGTCTCCGGTGTGACGAGGCAAGTCGACTGTTGAGACCTCACCTAACGAACTCAGTATAAGGCCGACGATTTATTTTAAGCTCTCACATGAAATCCAGCTGACAAGTCAACCCCTTTCAAATCTGTCTGCACTTTAAGGACCTTCTCATGCATGCATGCATGCATGCATGCATGCATAACGGCAACTATGTCAGTGTTTGGCATATTTATCTTATATATATAGATAGATATCAAAACTACAGGTTTATGACGTTCTCCCTCCTTACAGTTTGTTCCCTAATTCTTCTTTGTATTTTCTATGTTTGTCTTTTATTACTTGTCTGCGTAGCTGTTTCCTCTTTCGTTCTTCGTATTCTGTGCATGTCTTCTTCGTGAGCGTGATTATGCGCAATATTAATCACACGTATTTTAAAATAATTGCAAAACTATTCACACGTGGCCAATATGTGTTCGTATAAGAAGCTTCTTTAGGTTCAGTCAAGCCCCCGTGGGCCCGGCTTCTCGTGCCGGGGGTGAACACCCAGCCTCTCTCTGGCTGGGTGACCAAGCTGGCCCACCCCTTTCCCTTAGGCTTTTCTCCTTTCTCCCTCACTGGCCCTTTCACCTTCATTCCTTTCTAAACAAACATCTCTCTATCACACTCCAGTTTTGCCTTCTCTATCTTCTGCCTACACTGGCCTTTCCCTATCATCTTCTCCAATCATGCCTTTCTTTCAATGCAGCTCTTTTCTCTGTGGCCTCCTTTAGGCCCCCTGTGTTTGCCGTGCAGGGCAACCCGTGACGGGGGAGGATGGGATCCTGGAGGTTGAGGTCCCTGGTGGGCTGCGGCCTACTATACCAACACACCTCTTTGGCCCGGACTTCTCCTAGACGGGAGGTTGGTGTGGCCCACACCAATCAATCGGCTGGTCGTGCATTGCCCTAGCTTCGCTAGAAGGCTGCGGCCGGGGTCAATCTGGTCTACACACTCTGTAGGCCAGAGTATATTCCTTATGTATCCCTGGTGCGACCCTGCTGGAAATGCCCTAAGTGGTACCGCTCGGTCGCATCCCCTTGTTGGACTCCATGGTGGGTGGGGAGCATAAGGAATGAAACAAATGAAATTCATTATGGCAAAAAAAAAATCAAATCTGGGGAAACGCATACGTGAGAATGAGTCTTCGGACAGTGAGGAAGAGGTTCGAGTGAATGTAAGAGTGAATGTTGAGGGGGCCTGGCCCCGCTTTCTTCTGGTTGAGGGTACAGAGCCGGCCCAGCCGCTCTCATCCCTTTCACCATTTGCAATTTCAAAGGGCTTCAAAAATATATCAACAGATTTCTCATCCATCAAACGTTTGCGCTCTGGACAGTATCTTGTACAGTGCGCAGACCAGAAGGCAAGTGAGGCCCTGCGCCGATGGGACGGAAAACGGTTCATTGACCGTCCTATTAAAGTAACTGCACATCGATCCCTCAACTCTTCCAAAGGGGTCATTCGTTGTCCTGACCTGGCTGGGATGTCGGAACCTGACATCAGGTCCGAACTGGCATACCAAGGGGTCACAGCAGTACAGAGGGTCACCCTAAAGAAGGATGGAAAATCTGTACCAACCAACACTCTTTTTCTCACTTTCTGCCTTCCTAAAATACCCGACACCATTGATGTTGGGTATTTGAAGGTAAAAGTCTCTCTTTTCATACCTTCTCCGTTGCGCTGCTTCAACTGCCAGCGTTATGGTCATGGGGCAAGCTTTTGCAAGTCCCAAGCCCGCTGCTTTCGTTGCGGTGGGACTGGCCATGCTGCAGCTGATTGCACTTCAAGCGCCAAATGCTGCAACTGTGATGGTGCCCACACGGCTTCTTCCAAAGACTGCCCAAAGTGGAAGGAAGAGGCAGCCATTCAGCGCGTACGCGCGGAATCTGGCGTTTCATACGCCGATGCTCGCCGTCGCGTTGTGGGTGGCCCATCTCCCACTGTAGGCTCCATTTCCTACTCTGCAGTCGTGGGAAAAGACCATCGAACTCTATTGCTATCCAGACGGACATGACATGGGTCTCTTCTGAGGGCCCTGTCCCAGTCAGACATGTTATGCCTCCTCCTCCTCCTCCTGCATGCAGTGGTGGCACCCAGTCATCACAAACAACACAAACACCTCAGACCACTCAGACCACACAAGCACAAACACCACAGGCCAAACAACCTTCACCAGTCAGACAAACTACACGCCCACAAGCACGTAACACAAAATCACCAAAAGGAAAAAACACTACACAACAGACAGACAAGAAAAACGCACAATCAAAACCTAAATCACCTGAAAAACCCACTACACACCACAGCACATCTGGGGCCACTACAGCAGCAACAGTAGTCCCTGTTTCAAATCGTTTTGCCACTCTTGGCGAGCAGGGGATGGATATAGATGAGCGGCGTTTTGCGTCGCCTTCTCCATCCCGCCGTCCCCTGCCTTCTTCACCTTTCCCCTCTTCTACCTCTGCTACTGTGAGGCGTTCAGCCTCTTTCCCTCACAGATAGCATGTCTACAATCCTTCAATGGAACTGTCGAGGGATCCGAGCAAACTTTGAAGAACTTCGATGCCTAGCATCTAGCTTCTCTCTTGATGTTATAGCTCTTCAGGAGACTCTTCTCCTACCTTCTACCACCTTTTCTTTTAAAGGCTTTCAGGTTTTGCGTCAGGACTCACAGACTGACGTCCCTTCAGGTGGGACTGCTCTTCTTCTCCGTTCCCACCTCTTGTTTAGCCAGATACCACTTTCCACTCCTCTTCAAGCAGTTGCTGCCCGGGTTACCTTGGGCAAAACTATCACTATCTGCAGTATCTATCTTCCTCCTTCTGCTCGGGTCTCCCGACAAGACCTTGAGGGTCTTCTGACCCAACTTCCTTCTCCCGTCCTTCTTTTAGGGGACTTTAATGGGCACCACCCCCTTTGGGGTGGAACTTCGAGTGACCCTAGGGGAGAGTTGTTGGGATCACTTTTTATGGAAAGTGATCTCTGCCTTTTGAACGATGGCTCCAACACCTTTTGCCGTCCATACTGTAGCACAGTGTCAGCAGTAGATCTATCAGTGGTCAGCCCAGCACTGTTACTAGATTTTAACTGGGCTGTACACGACGACCTGTGCGGCAGCGATCACTTTCCTATAATTTTAAAATTTTTAAGTACTCTGGAACGGGACAAAAATTTTTCTAATGGCGGGTGGAACCTGACTAAGGCAGACTGGCCTGCTTTCCAAGCCCTCTGCTCCACCCGCCTTTCTTCTACTTTAGATATCAACTTAGAAAAGTTCAGTAATGATAAAGAGCATCCTGTTAGAATTTTTACAAATATATTAACCGAGGTTGCTTCGAAAACAATACCGAAAAAGGGACACGGAATCAACATCTACGTGTCCCTTGGTTTACAGAGGAGTGTCGGATGGCTCAACACGACCGAAAGAAGGCTCAGCGCCTTGCCTTTCGCCATCCCACTCCAGAAAATGTGCTAAATTTTAAACGCAGCCGAGCATGAGCTCGATACATTTTTAAACAGAGTAGAAAGCTTGCGTGGCAGAGGTTTGTGTCCTCGTTATCATCCCGCACCACCTCCCAGGCAGTGTGGGCGGCCATAAGAAAGATTAAGGGAAAGTTTCAGGCGGGCTCAGTAGGCCACCTGCAGGTTGGAGACTCCATCCTCACAGAGGCACAGGATGTTGCAAACTCATTGGCATCCACCATTGCACAAAACTCTTCTTCTTCCCACTACTCTCCAGAATTTCAGCACCTGAAGTCTGTTCAGGAATCTTCTAGCTGTGACTTCTCTTCTAACAACTCTGAACAGTACAACCTACCCTTCTCTCTTGAAGAATTGCAGCAGGCCCTCCAGAAGTGCAATGACTCTGCACCTGGCCCAGACAACATTTCATATCAGCTGCTGACTCATCTTCCACAGGTCTCTCTCCGCCTCCTCCTAGATATCTTTAACTTTATCTGGGTGTCTGGCTGTTTCCCTCCCTCGTGGAGTGAGGCAGTCGTGGTGCCCATCCCAAAACCTGGTAAGGATCCCTCTGATCCCAACTCTTACCGTCCTATCGCCCTTACTAGTTGTCTGTGCAAAACTTTAGAACGCATGGTGAATGCCCGGCTCACGTGGCATCTTGAGTCTCATGGCCTCCTCTCCAACCTGCAGTGTGGCTTCAGAAAACACCACAGTACCACGGACCATCTGGTCCGTTTTGAAACTTTCCTTAGAGATGCATTTGTTAGCAAAGAACATGTGTTAGGGGTCTTTTTTGATTTGGAAAAGGCGTATGACACAACCTGGAAGCAAGGTATTCTGTTGGACCTTCATGCCCTTGGCTTCCGGGGTCGTATGCCTATCTTCATTGAAAACTTTCTATCTCACCGACTTTTTCAAGTTCGTGTAGGGTCTATTCTGTCTGCTCCTCAGGAACAGGAAATGGGCGTCCCACAGGGCAGCATCCTTTCACCAACTCTCTTCAACATTAAAATAGATGCTATCCTAAAATCTGTCTCTCCAGGTTTGGAGGCCTCGTTGTATGTAGATGACTTTGCTCTCTGCATCCGCTTCAGCTGTGCGTAAACGGTGTGCAGAAGTGGGTGACAGAAAATGGCTTCAAATTTTCTCCCACAAAGTCAGTATGCATCCACTTTTGTAAACTACGAGGCATGTTTCCAGACCCTTGTATTTCTGTCAACGGCACGGTACTCAAAGTAGTTCAGGAAGTAAAATTTCTTGGGGTCATCTTTGACCGTAAACTATCCTTTCTTCCTCATATCAGATCTCTACACCTTTCATGTCAGAAAGCCTTGGATGTTCTTCGAGTAGTTGGCCATGTCAGCTGGGGGGCGGACCGCACGGTCCTGCTTCGCCTGTATCGTGCCCTGGTCCGCTCCAAGCTAGACTATAGATCCATCATCTATGGCTCTGCTCGAGAGTCCTATCTCAAAATTCTTGATCCTATTCACCATCAAGGGCTCCGCATCTGTTTGGGTGCCTTTCGCACCACTCCTGTACATAGTTTGTACGCAGAAGCTGGTGAGCCTCCACTGTCCCTTCGCCGTCTGAAACTCATGCTCTCCTATGTCTGTCGCTTGAAGTCTCATCCTGAAAACCCTGCTTACCGTGCCGTCTTTGGACCACAGCGTGCTGCCCTGTATGCTATTCGTACCAAGGAACAAAAACCATTATCACTCCGTGTGGCACCTCATCTGCAAGCTGCCGGAGTAGATATCCAGCAGGTAGAGCCTCTCCCTCTACTGCCAACTCCTCCTTGGACTCTTCCTGTTCCAGAGATCCGTCTTGATCTTACAGCCTTTAAAAAGGGGGACACTAGTGACCTCATCTTTCTTCAACGCTTTCAGGAACTTCTTTCTGACTATCCTGGATTCTGCTGTATCTTTACAGATGGTTCCAAAGTTCCAAACGGTGGCCCTGTTGCTGCGGCAGCAGTTCCATCCTGCCAGCCGCAACGGGCCGCTTCAGCCCGACTTGCAGATGGCTGCTCTATCTTCACAGCGGAACTTCATGCCATCTTGCTAGCCTTGCAGCATGTTCACCGCTCTTCGGAGCACAACTTTTTGGTCATCTCTGACTCCCTTTCTGCCCTCCAAGCTCTTCTTTCCAGTTGTTTTGACCACCCTCTCTTGGTACAAATCCACAAAATCCATGGAATACTCATTCGCCGAAACAAAGATATTGTTTTCGTTTGGGCACCTGGCCACGCTGGTATTGCTGGCAACGTCCAAGCAGACCAGGCTGCCAGGGCCGCTTGCAAATTGTCTAGTCAGTTGAAATCGCTTGTATCATCTGACTGCAAATCTCTCTTCACGGCCTATGTTCAGTCACTGTGGCAACGCCACTGGGACACTCTGGGCCAAAACAAGCTACACGCCACCCTTCCCAATCTTTCTGACCGCCTACCTCCGTGCCGCCCTGTGCGACGGGAGGAGGTAGTCTTAACTAGACTGAGGTTAGGACACACCTATGTCACGCAATCGTATCTCTTACGAGGTGAACCACCACCTGTTTGCCCGTGGTGTACAGAAGTTTTAAATGTTAAACATGTATTAATTACTTGCCCTGAGCTCCAGAGTACCCGTCAGCGATTTTTCACAGCAGTTTCTGTGTCTGGTTTGTTTAGGTCCGTCCCATCGGCAGCAATTTTTGCATTTTTAAGAGGGATTGGACTCTTTCATAAAATTTAAGTTTTAAATTCCTGTTAGTTTTGGCTTATGGTTTTGGTTTGTTGACGGCCTTTTGGCCACAACAACCACTTTTATACTAGAATCACTCTTTTAAAAATTCTCTTGGTTGTGTTGTTTTTATTGGAATGGCACTGTTATATCTTTTTGAAGATCTCTGATGGAATTTTTGTCATAAATTTGTCTTTCATTGCCGTGATATAGCCTTAGTTGCTGGCACGGCGTTAAACCCTAACAAAAAAAAAAAAAAAAAAAAAAAAGGTTCAGTCAATCGATGTATGTCTCAATGTCTGCTAGCTGATCGATCATCGGCTGTGTGTCTGCAGCTTACTTGGGGCCCAAGGCGGCCACCGACGACGGGTTCGAGCGGAGTTTAGGGGTCAACCACCTGGGCCACGCCTACCTGACCCTGCTGCTGATGGACAAACTGAAGAAGTGTGCCCCCAGCCGCGTCATCAACGTCGTGTCCGACTCCTACGTGCGCGCGAAGATCGACTTCGATGATCTGCCCCTGGCGCGAGGTTACGACCCGTACAGCGCCTACGCCCGCAGCAAACTGGCCCAAACGCTCTTCAACCTGGAGTGTCACCGCCACTTCTTCTCCGGCTGTGTCTGGAACTTTGCTGTCCACCCTGGCACGTTTTTTCTTTATTTCCGGCTTCAGATTTGTTTCAAGTGTCTTTCTTTCTGTCATCACGACTTTCCTTGCTCTTTTTTCTGACATTTTTATTATTCAAACTTTCTTTCTTATTTACGTTCTCTTGGTCTTTTTTTCTCTTTCTTTCTTATGTTACTTTCTTCGTTCTTGTAATCTTATTTTTTTCCACCTGTCTCTCTTTCTTTATCCCTGATGAACACTTAGAGTCTTAGACAAACAGTATGCCTGTCAGTGTTACAGAAACGAACAGAACACTACACGGTCATTATCATGCACAGGCATTATCCAAACTATATATAAGAACTCAATACTTTGTCCAATAATCACAGGAAATTAATATTTGTCGAAGCTCTTTCCAAACGAATAACAACAATAAGAGATTTGTTTAGGCGTGAAGATTGGTGAGGAGGACAGACTCCCAGGTAAACAGGTAGGGGGGAGACAGACAGACACGGTGTCCCTGCAGCAAAGAAATAACTCACAAAAGAGTGGAAAGAAAGACGAAAAGAGCAAACTATAACAAACAAACTAAACTTTTTATAGGAACTATTTTATATAGGAAGTAAGACAGACAGGACGATGTTGTCTTATGAAGACCGTGCATCTGTGCAGGCCCGTGCTGCACGGACCTACTGCGCAATTACCCCGGCATGTACGGCAACTTGCTGCGCGTGGCGGCACGTGTGCTCTTCAAGTCGCCGGAGGAGGGCTGCCAGACTATCGTGTACTGCGCTGTGGCCGACGGCCTCCGCGACTTCTCTGGCAAACTCTTCGCTAACTGCAAGGTGGGAACTCATCCACCCACATTCCAGTTCTCCACTTCCCAGTCTCAACGTCACTTTTGTCAACCCACCCGCCCACGTACCCTGCCCACCCAAAGCTATCAGTGAATTCCCACTCGTATTCGCACATAACGACCCGTCTTCTGCGCTTCCCCATCTCCTTCTTAACCTTCTCTCTCTCTCTGATAACTAGATCTTAAAGTACTGTACTCATGCCAGTGAATCAGTGATTTTGAAATGATAAAACACCTTATTCTAATATTATTTTAACTTTGTAACTAGTTGACTATAATTATGTGGAGAGGCTGCCAACGTCACTTTATACTTTCAGTTCACTCTATTACAGGGCTGGCTGCCTTGCCGTGATATAGCCTTAGTTGCTGGCTCGGCATAAAAACCCAAATTCCTCCTCCTCCCCCCCCCCTCTCTCTACTACCTTCTCTATCAAAATAATGAGGATCTCAAGCTCAATATTCCCATGTTGAGAATTGACCTATTCAAGACGAGCCTGAAATATTCTAGAAGTGTTCTTTGGAACAATCTTCCCTCGGATCTCCGAAGAATGTAATCCAGTCTGTACAAATTCACAGTGGGACTCCCTACAACACCAATTCCGGTAAATTCAGTTTTAGGAAAATTGTTGGTCTCAGTTTATCATCGCTTCATTTTGTTTTCTTTTTGTCTAGGTTGTGAAGCTGAATGAAGTGGCGAGAGACAAACAGCTGGGCAAGCGTCTGTGGAACACCACCCTGCACCTCTGTGGTCTAGAGAACGAGTTCTTCACCTACCCCGACGACGAGGAAGCTGCGCAGCCCACAGAAAACGGGTCTCAGGTCATCAGCACGGAAGGTCCAATTACTGCGGAGTCTGACTCTGGGGTCACCGGCCCGGAGAAACGCAGTGCAGCACAGGTGTCTGCCTCTACTTCTAGTTAGAAGTGTGGTCTGTTCGCACAGCTACCCTCATATCAGCCAACTCATCAAACGAGTTGGTCGCCACGACTTTGTGCCTATTTCGTGAATAACCGGGAATAGTCGATCCACTTCAATTTCCGTCGAGTAGCTAAATTTTCTTTTTCTAGAATGGTAAATCCGCAAGTATTCCAAATGTTTCATCGGATGATGTATATGCGATGTAAAGAAAATCCCGTGTTTCACCTAGGGATCACACACACACACACACACACGCACGTGCGAAGTTTGGTCGATGGTTATCTGTTCATACCAATACCATTACTTTGACTCACTACATACAAAGAAAGATATATATATATATATATGCAGCAAAACAGAGTTAGTTTATCGCTACTAAACTTTCAAGACAGATATTTTTTTAATAAATGCAGACGTGCTTCACATATGAAATTCCCACTTAGCGCATTGAAAAAAATGTTTGCTTTGTTCAAACTGCTTTTACAGTTTAAAACGATTAATTTCTTTGAAAAAAAGTCACTAATTTAGGGTTTCTGAGTTTAATGTTATTGAAATACTTCAGCTTTACTCAAGCAATTTTATTCAATAGCGAAAATAACAAACAAGTCAGTTCTGAAAAGATTTTTGCCGAATATCAACCAATTCCCAGTATCCTGTGACGCAGGACAAATTATTTGAATATATGCAATTTGTATATACGGATTAGTACACAAAATCTATTTTTGTGAAAGATGTAATTCCCCCTACCCCCCCTTTTTTTTCTTTTTACAAGACCAGCTACTGTGAAGAAACAGTGAAATATTTTGATTAACCATATAGTGATGCATGCTAACTGCTTTAATAAATTGCTCATGCATAGTTTGGAGTATTTGTTAGCTCATGTACCGTCCTCTAGGTTTCCTCACATTTTTCCCCTTCTTGCGAGCTTCTTCCCGTTGCTGACGGTAATTGTCGACATGAAATGAGCAATGTCTTTATTAAAGAATGCCACTTAAAAAAGAAAATCCAGTCAAACTTTGGTTACATCCAAGTTGGGGGGGGGGGAGTACCAGATGACAGAAACAGAATCAAATTTTACGAAACAGCAGGCCATTGAAACAACTCCAAATATATGGGATTAACGCAGTCGAAACAATCTAAATTGTGGTTGCAGACTGACAAAAATTGTAACATGACGATTCCATCATGGCCTCACAGCTTATCTAAGCTCCTTGCAGCTTTATGTCAATGGTCAGATGACGAATAACAAATCGTGGAGCAGAAACGTATCGCAATGGGTATTTTTAATGCTCTAATCTTTTATTACCAGCAAGATTCTGCTCACTGGTCACTAATGTTGGGACATCTAACCGATGTCAGCTGTGTCCTGATCATTATGTTGGAAACTGTCATGTGTACGAGAGCTGTCTCTAGCAGGGAACTAAAAGTGGCAAATGCTGTTGTTGTTGTGCCAGGTGTAAATAAGAGGAAGATTATTTATTGTCATTGCTGGAATTGTCTGTGTTGGAGTATTTTAGTCAGCATGGAGGATTCTAAAGTTGGAATTTACTTGTTGCATGCAAATTACGCCATGGCGCCACAAGCAGATGTTAAATAAATTTTAAGAAAATGTACAACACATGAAAACAACCAGGCAAGGATTATCCATAAGCTCAATACAGCTTTCAACACAGGTTTGAGCTGTAAAATCACGTTGTATGGTACTTAAAACTGCTTTAGGTTCAGGTTTCAGTGTGAACCCTTATAATCATAACACTTAAATGGTTATGACTGGACAATATCTGTAGCCATATCATGATTTGAATTTATTTTGTAACTGCCTATTAGAGAGTAAGCTTTTAGCACTAGACTGGCAAGATTGCAATACTGATGTGTTCATGAACTGTGTGTGCTTGATGTGAAACGTTAATTTGTACAAGTCTGATCTAGCCTTAGATGAGGATTGATAAGTTCTAGCCACAAAGTGGAAGGTTGCTTAGCTTCGTTTTGCTGTAAAATCTCATTTCTAAAGTAGGTGGATTTCTAAATGCCTGATAGATCAATATTTGTTCAGTGTTGTTTCATTTGGAAATAAAGCTGTACAAAACTACCATATATGGAGGTTGGACCTTTACATTTTTTTATGAATCCATAACAAACCTCATGAGTTAACAGAATCAGCAGTGGCTGATTAAACACTTGTGGTTCAGCACCCTCACAGGTTTCAGCTGCATAACATTTGTGGAAATCCCACAGTTCTAAACTGACACCGTCTTAGCATTTACCCACAAATAAGACTTAATTCCCCAGACCAAGTAGGTGGTCTACTTAATGTTAAAAATCATGTTGGATCTAGTAGCAGGAAAAACTGTCGGGAAGCCTCTGCAATGTCACAATTCAAAGCTGGTATAGGGCAATAACTATTAAGCAATGGGTATGTAAAGGGCAGGAGAGGACTAGGTTCCTATACCACCATGCACATACCATGCTGTAGATCCAGTAAACAAGTACAGCCATTTACATTGTGGGACCCTACTCTTCTTTACTGTGAAAATGCATTTCTTACTCATCTTTCATGCTTAGACAATATGTATCACTGGATATGGCAGTCTGGCTTTATTCCGTGTTACATTTACATGTCACAAACAGCGTATGCAAAACAAACATTCGGTCTGGTCATTAAAGATACAAAAACAGTGAAAAAGATGTGTTTCAATTCGATCAAACATATTCACTCTTCAGTGATTCTGTCCCTTTGTTCAACCCCGGTTGGAAAATCCTTTCAGATCCTTTAAAAACTTGATTCAAAATTCATTCACAAAATCCAACATCAGCAACCACTGATTTAAAGGAACAGGCTAGATACAAAGTCGAAATATGCAGGCTTCATAATTTGCAACTTCTGACGAGAAACAGACCTGTCTGATGGTGTGTCTGAATGAAATACGAATGTTCTTAAACAGATCCCACACAATGCTTGAGGATTTAAACATTTTAAAGAGCAGAATAATTATTTCTATTATACCTCCACAACAAGGATATGAGGAGGCAATGTTATGGCACAGGCCACTCTACTTCTCTGCAAAAGATTTCAGATTCTTTAGAAATTCTACATATTTAGAATGCTCATAATTTGAGCTGAAGTCAATGAGCTGGTTGGCAAATTCATCATTAATACCCCGCTCATCCAGCATGTCCATAAGTAGATCGTAGAGATTCTGAAAGAAGGAACAGGTCTTCATTTAAAGAGACCATAATTTCAAACAGACTTTAAAAAAACAAGTAATTTACTATCCTAATCTGTATCTTTTTTTTTAAAAAAGCCAAAAGAATGAAAATCAAATATTATCTCTGGTCACTATGCTGGAATACACTGCTTTGGGAGAAGGGTAAAAAAATGTCTAAACTGACTCAAGTGTGTAGACATATTCTATGCAAGTTTTCTCCCTTTACACAACTTTTCAGCATTCCTGCAATTTTCCTTTTTAAGAACTGTGCCAAATGCCAGGTCAAAAGTTTATCTGCTTATTATGACACAGAAGTATGGTATATACAGTTAAAAGATATCTTGATAATTACCTACCCCTTCATAATTTATTTCTCAAACTTTCTGACCCCTTATCTAGTGATGTACCCATTTCCTACTGGTTAAGGAGGACTAATGGTTATACAAAATTTTTAAGCACTGACTTCTCTTAGTTATTCAAACAGTGAATCACTACAGAATGCAACAACCCATCCGCCTTAAATGTTGTAGTTAGCGGTTTAGGACCACCTACCCCATCCATGATGTCTGCTGACACAGAGTACACAGTCTCCGTCAACTCTCCTGTATGCAGCGCTACTTCTTGGATCTCAAAGTTATCCACTGTAATAATAATGATAGTAAAAGTTTCATATTATTGCCATCAGACTTAGTAGCCACTTTTAAAAAATATATTAATTACATTTAAAAATAAAAAATGGTCTTGGCCAGACACTGTCTCAACACTAAGGCCATACTAAGCAGGCTTGCATCTGACATTTTCTCTGCATTATTAAAGAAAAAACTTTTTAAAAGGGCTACAAGCAAAAAATAACTTCTTCCTCAGTTGCCAACAGCAAGTAAAATCATGACATCGACCATCAGAATTTCAAAAGACCAGATCAGTAACCAGTGAAAACTGTTTTTCTCCCTGCCATGACCTGCTTGGTAGATTTCAAATGGCCAAGACCTTATAAGCTGACCTATAGAGGTATCAGTACTACTCACCAATAGCTTCAGTGTCCTGAGATGTCTCCTGCTCCAGCTCTGAAGGCGGGACGAAGGAACAATGCAGAGACAGCGTGCGTCCATCTCCTTTAGTGATTTCTACTGTAAATGGTGGTCGAGACACCATCTGAAAACCACACAGTCATGCTAATAAATATGTATTAAGTGTCTACATATGTATTAAGTGTGAATAAAATTTACAGGAAAACCTGCTGCACTACTGCAATTGCAATGAAAAACATAACAGGTTCTTTACAACTTTATTTGCATACACACTTATGCATGAATAAAGCATTCTTTCACATTACTCAAGTGAATGCTTCTGATACTATGATGAGAAAAGACCTGGACAACAAAGTACCTCTGGTTCATTCTGTTGATCGTCGCCGTGCATAGATGCCTCAGCATCAACTGAACCATTTACTGTGAACTGGACCTTTATGCTGCAAGTGCAAGTACTGTAATTAGTTGAGGCACGTAATTTTAACAAGTAATTTTTCTCAAGTTATAGATCAATCATTGCTGGTTTATACATAGCTCAAGCTACGGCTCTTTCACTGACATCTGGATCTTGATAGTTTCCTCCCTAAAAGCATGTAGTTTCCTTCTTCTTTAAATGTTAGCCTGCATAAAAAAGTTTTATCAATCCAATTTTGCTTTCTTCCTATTTACTGACTGTGAAGAAAAACCACAAGCAATTAGTCTTGTGCTAGCAATGTACACTGAAAAGTAAAGCACTCG
This sequence comes from Marisa cornuarietis, assembly GCA_004794655.1. Taxonomy (NCBI): domain Eukaryota; kingdom Metazoa; phylum Mollusca; class Gastropoda; order Architaenioglossa; family Ampullariidae; genus Marisa; species Marisa cornuarietis. Next base: position 82,885 of record SMMW01000123.1, on the reverse strand, counting down.
CCATGCTGGCCTTGTAAATTAAAAGGTTGTGTGGCTACTTATTTAATTTTACCTAGTTTTCCAAGTTGCTCACTCGTGGATATTCAAAGTTACTTACATTTCATCACCACTCTTACGCGTCAAAGTTATGTCAGCGTCTGTTGTTTTGACTTCAAACCCATCCACACCCTTCACTTGCACTTGTTTCTTTCGTTCAGATTCCTCAAAGCTGATCTCTTTTTCCAAGAACTTGGACAACTCTTTATCAACTGCAACAACAATTTAAGATTACTTACTGAATTGCACAGTAGTAAGCTATAGTCTACATTATTGATATTTCATGAAACCCGAACTTCGTGATTATTTTTTTATAAGTACAAACATGTTCAAATGAAAGGCAAAATTACCCTCTGTCTGTAGTGCCCGTGGATAATTGCATGTCGAAGATTTGACCGCAGTCAATGTCGCTGATTTTTTGCGCAGAAATGGCACAAATAGAGAGCTACTGCTCTGTCGCACCCCCACATTTTGAATATGAGTGACAAATGTAAGAGGATTTTGCGTCAGACGCAAGCTGCTGGAGCCGAAGAAATATTTTGAAATTGCTGGCAACGAGTATCTCACACACCTGGCCATGTTCACCATGTGCTTCTCGTGGTGGCAGCAGTAAATGATCTTCAGCCTTACTTCCGCCCGTGCTTCCGCCGAGGGGAGAATCAATTGTTAACAAAAGCCTTTTATTAAATACGTTCGTAGGAATTAACAATTCCAGTTTTCTATACTTTATATGTTATTAATATCAAATATTATATCAACAAATATTGTCTAATTTTTAATTTTTTTATGTAGAACTGAGAATAATTGAAAAGATTATGAAATTTTGCGAAAAATAATAAGGTCAGGAACTGCTATTCTTACGAGAAAGTGCAGACAGCTTTCTTTTGAGAGCGAGGTGACGAAATAAAACATTTTGTTGCATGCAAGTTTAAACTTCAGTTTTACTGAAGAATAAGGACAGAGAAATTTATACTTAAAAACATTTATTGTTTTGTTATTCTGTAGTATTCTAACAGCATTTAGGTAATAATTCGGCTTAGTGCGATGACATACGTATATCAACATTTAGGTAGCAGCAAAAGTAAGAAAGTAAGTACAAACCCGCAATTCGTTACTTGCATTAATTGGAATATTCCTGCAAGCATCAGAAGCATAAATATGTGTACTTGTGCATTTTGTGTGTCACACCTGTGTACACCATCATTATGGGAAATAAACATAATGCTTTAGCAACACTATTATATTTCAAACTTTTTGTTGTTTTTATATTTCAGATTGCATTACCTGAATTTTCAGCGCAGTCTTTCAGTCCTCTTTTAACTTCTTTCACTGCTTAAGACCCAGCTAATGGCACAACTAGGGAAGACCCTGAGAATTTTCAGGATTGTAAACTTGAAAGGCGGTCTGCAGTTGCCAACCAGCACAAAGATACAGCCAGCAAGACCACAGGTATTTAAAACGTCCTACATTTGCTCTTCCTGTTTCTCAAAGCAGCAGCTCCTCGACAGGCTTAGCAGCTGGACCGCTACAAAGAGCACACATGTGAGCAGGTGTGCCTCTCTGAGAATACTGACCAGATGTAATGCCACAGTTGCAGGCATTCAGAAACAAGTTTCAGCTCTTGCAACCAAGCGACCAGCCAGGAAAAAAACTATACAACCATTGGATGAAGAAAAGGTGGGATGTTGTAATAGCCTTTTCTTTTAGTTTTCTCTTGGAATCTTCTAAGTATGTAGTGAGCAACTGTTTTTGATTGAAAAAATTTATTACAAGATGCAAATTCTTAAACATTGAGTAAATAACCCTCATACACTTAGGAGATACAACTTTTCAAACTTCACTGTTCATGTCTGTGCACAGAAGAAAGTCAAATCAATGATATATACTTTGTGCCCTCCCCTTGACTGTAACTTTCACAATGTCAAGTTATCCATGTCCTAATATGACATTTATCTCTGCCTGTAAAATGAACTATCTGTGTGGCATTATCATTTGTAAGACCTTATATTTCGTAAGCAGCAGATGGCATCTATTGTGACATCTATTGTGACATGATCCATATTTTTTCTAGGATATTGTAGACAGTGTGGTGGCTTATGCTGTGGCTGAAGAAATTGACTTGAATCAGCTGAGAAAAGGGTTACAGGAGCAAGGCCTTTATGACATCTGTGACTTGCCTGTTGGTAAGCGTTTGATTATTTTGGTTGTGGAATTTCTGCATGCCATACATCTCATGATCCACATGTCCCTTTCATCCAGTGTTTCTCATGTCCAAGATATCAGCGAATTATTGTTTTTTATAAGTGTAAAATGTTTAGAGATAATTAGGTCAGTGCACTAGATTCACTCTACATATGACTTTATTCATCTTGTAGGGTAGTTATAGTTGAAATATTCTAGATAATTGCTTCCTTGCTTACTTGCATGTACATAGCTAAATACACCTAAAATAAAGATACAGATATTGAAGACTGGTACAGATGACACGTGCAGAAATGTTGTGTGTAGTATATGGCATCACACTTGAGCGACTTATCTTAAGCTAGTTAAGGCTAAGACATTGCCTAGTGGTCTTATCAAAGTAGTTCACCATGGCAAGTCATGTGGAAGGCAGAAATGACTCATCCCCTATCCTTCGGCCGAAAGGTCACATACCGTGGACATAAGTTTTCCAGTTTCTGGCCTGAGCAAATGTTTTATTTCAAAGTCAAACACACTAACCACATAGCTACTAAACCTCCCATAAACAGATTAAATAAAGTAAATGAAGAGTTAGTGGAAGTAACTGTGTTATACAGAAAGAGAAGATGCTGCAAACGGGAAGACTACCTACCTGGGTGTGATATTTCATTTCTTTACTTTTGTTTTTTGCTTTCTTTGCATTATAATTTCTCTTTCAGTTAAATTTTTGTTCAGAGGCCTTTTATTATGATGAATATGATGATGAAGACATTTATTTCAATAAATTCCAGATGTCCAGGATGCAGTGCATGTCAAGGCAAAGTATGCTGTGGATGAGAAGCGACGGGAGGGCTTTTTCTTCAGGTGTTGATTCTGTCCTTATTCACTCTTCCAACACATTTGGTTGATAAACTTATATTTTTAAAGATTGTAAGGGACAATATTATAGCTATTTTTTAATTGGCTGTGAGAATAGAGACCATGAAACCTATTAATGCCAATTTAAAATATTCTTTGTGCCTCACATGGGAAACGGATGGCCGAGTGGTTAGAGCGCTGGCGTCCGAACCGAGAGTGCGCTGGTTCAATTCCCGATAAGCGCAGCAAACTTCCCCCAGTTGACCCAGCTGACGGGAATGGGTACCTGACTCCATAGAGGGTTGGGGAAGGTAAGGCAGCGAGGGAGAGGAGATTGGCACCACCCTCATGTAAAAGCTGGTCCCGAGAAAAGTGGGGTCTCTAACACCTCACTCCCCAATGACCTGAAAAGGTTATGGTATGACCTTTACCTTTTTTTTTTACATGTGGCTAAATAAGCTAATGACATGCATGCACAATCAACTTCAAGCATATACATGCATGCATTTATCTTGCATGCAAATCTTATACATATAGCAAAGAGTGGTAGTGAGGGAGACAGAAAGTGTGTGTGTTTGTGTGTGTGCTTGTGTTTTTGGTGATGGCTAAAACTAATCAAATTCACACCATTTGTCTGGTCACCACCAAATTTGACAGGAATATTCTTTTTACCTATGGTTTGTTTGTGAACTGTTGATTGGAGTACATATCCCCAAAGTATGCTTATTTTTCTTGCTTATTTTCATCATTCTATAATTTTACCGGCAGCTCCAAATGAAAAAAAATACTACTAAAATGTACACATAGTAAATTGTGCTAAAACTAGAGAACTATAAGCCTAATCAGCCATAATGATGGTGAGTAAATTTTGGACATAATTTGAGAGAGCCGCTGAGAATGAAAGACAGAAACAGTGAATTAAGCAGCAGAGGATAGGGAGGGGGAAAGAGCAAAGGAGGGGGAAGGCATTATTGCCAGTTGCCGAACTTTAACTGTCAACCTGTCAAGTAAAAAGAGAATGGCAAGAGTATATGTTTTCCATTATCATGCTACACAAATGCTGTATGTGAATAAACTTGACTGAAGTGAAGCGATAGGTCAAAAGCTGTCACTAAAATCATAGCTGGAAGAGTTGGTGGCAGAAATTAACCTTGGCAAAGTGTTAGTTGTAAAAACATGTTAAATTTTAGCAAATGTCTTCAATTATTTATTTTATACCTGTACCTGTCTTTACTTATTTTGCACAAATAGTAGTCTGTACTGTCATTTTTTACAAATTTGTTAATGAAATTTGGTTTTAAGTTCTCCTTGTTCACTAATAAATGTTCACTTTTTATGAAAACATAAAGTTTATGCATAATTGGACTTGACATTAGCTTTCTTTGGATCATTTCTTTCAGAGATGGGTCTGTGGTATTTTGGTCCATGCCAGAAGTAGAGGTAAATCCATTTACCATTTAGATACCTCTGATGTTATTTTATCTTTATGTTTGAGTGTTAGGTATAAAGGAAGACAAGGTCACTCTTTTGTCTGGTTTTACGCATGTTGCTGAAGGCAGGGAAGGGTTGAAAAAAAAGATAAAGTTCTTACGCAGAATTGAAACATACATGGAAAAGAAGGGGCCTCAGCTGCCATTGTTATTTTATTCCATTTCCCTTAAATGACAGATTGATTTGTGTGTTTTATAAAATATGTATGTGAAAGACAAAGCAGTATATTTTGTTTCAGAGAAGAGAAGTCCTGAAGTTTCTCCAAAAATATGCCACTGAGCCATATCCCGAAAGCCTTGTAATTCATGAAAGAGAAGAGATGGAACTGAAATCTATCAAGTAAATTTTTTTATTTTCAATGGTTTACTGGTTTCTCTAATTTTTTTTCTAAGGCAAAATGCAGGGAAATGGCAGGTGGGGCTTAAATGATAGATACTGATGTTATGAATCATTTCCACTCAAAATTGTGGGTTTACTAACAGTTGTGTCTAAAATGAAGCTGCATGCTATTTCTTGGACTCTGCCATGTTTTGTACTCTTTTGCAAGCAAAACAAATTGACCCTAATTTGTGACCATTTGACAAGAAAAGCATTTTCTCCACAGTCTTCTCCACTTCACTCAGTTCAGCTTAACTGTACTTTAGCTCAAATTTGCATGACATGATCCCTAGACCCAAGATATCAGTGTTATGATGACTACACTTGGAAAGGTGAAACGGAGTTCTTGTACCAAATGTATGATGTCATTCAATAACAAAACATAGCAGCCATACTGCCCTAGAGTAGTGCTTTAACGATGATCATAAGTAAATGATTGTTTTGCAACCTGAAATTTTGTATGTCAGTATCTGTCATTTAAATCTAAGTTGATATTTCCCTTGTTTTTACCTTTAAATCATTCTGTGTTGATTTTTCCATACATTTCATCTGAAGTTTTGGTGGATTTATACTTAAACTTCAGTTCACTAATCTCCTCAGGTAATTTAAAAATGCAGCGTTGTTTTTCGAAGAAGAGCATGTTTGATGGTCTCAAACTTTATTTTGAAAAAAGCTCTTTTGCTAGTCTGAAAGAAATGAGAACTGTGATGCTAATCACATTAAAAGGGTAACAGTTTTTCACAGGTGGCAAAATGCATGAGGAATGCCACAAAATGCATTAGCACTTAAGAATTTAATACCCTGCTTGATTATAACTAACAAGATTAGGGAAACAGAGTAATAAAGATTGTGTCATGTTGGAGAAGCTCAATCTTATCAGTCAGGTCAAGCTCAGAAGGCATTTGACGGGCTCCTGATGCACCACTAATTTTGTAAATAACTTATGAGAGCTTGATGAATCTGTTTTTTGTGGGTTTTTTTTAAATTAGAGGACCCACTTGCCTTGTAAGTGAAACGCTGCAGCTTAACGAGGAGTCTGATGAAGGGCATGCCACACTGGAAAAGTATGCATTCTCTAATGCCATTGCACAGTCGGTTAAACTGGGTATCTGGGAGGCATCTCTGAACAAATATGTTGACTCTATTGAAGTTGTTACTGAGGTTTGTATCAACTTTCCATTTATATAGGCTATTTATAGAGGGGGATATTTTGCACAATGGTAGTTATAAATTTTAATGCCATTTTCACTAATGTTGTCATCATCTTTATTACTTCTCATTTAATGCATTTCCTTACAGCAGGCAGTATCTTTGCATAAATAAATAAAATTGCAAGTTAAGGGTAGCAGTCTAACTAAGATTCTAGACCATTAAAAAGATAAGTGTTGAAGTTCAGAAATAGATTGCTATCATTATGCCTGCTACAGGCAGGGCAAGACTGAGATATCCATGTAAATGATCTTACAATCATCATGTCTACACTGAATATTATTTTACAGAACACATCTTTATTTCAGGTAAACTCACAAAGAATAAACAATTTGTAGATTGATAAAGGAATCTTTTATTACATAGGATCTGAGAGATGGAAGGAAAATCAGCATGTCACGTCGTGAAGTTTTGCGCAAGACTGGAGAACTTTTTGCCTTGAGGTACTTTTGACTATATGAGAGAGGAGATAAATGTACATGGTTAACATTCTTTCATAATAGTTAATGAGCATACATTTCAGTTTGGAATGTAAATGATAGTTGATGAATGTGTAAACTGAGTACAAGGAAAGTCTAATATTTGAAGGAAGGAATAAAAAGGTACCTATGAGTTGCATAAACGTCATTCACTGTTTTAATTTGGCTTTGATGTTTCACAGTGGATTATATTCTACAAACACAGGAGTTCTTATTTTTAGAGATATGATTTCACTTTTTGTGTGCTTGAACTTGAACGAGAAAAAAAATAGCCAGATGTGGTGGTAAAATAAATGTATGATCTATTGTATGCTTGATACTTGCACCCCTAGTGCATGGTGTTAATTTCAAAGAAACTTTATTAAATGCAGGCATCTGATCAATCTGAGTTCTGACCTGTTGGACACACCTGACTTTTATTGGAACAGGGCAGTCTATGAACCTCTATACCTCTCTGTCTATCAGCATCTGGCTGTCCATAGACGAACAAGGGCAAGTTATTCAAGTGCAGCTAATCTAATTTTAAATCAGTACAAGATGGAACTGTGTTGTCAGCATAACTCACTAAAGTCTTGATATTCCATAGACCTGCTTGTTTGTATAGCAAGTAATATAAAACACTCCTAAGCATTATCATAACTAGATTTTTTGCATTGTCTCTTTATTGCTTTAACACGATGAAGACAAGTCACTGAAGTGTGATGTCAGCCTCTTAACCATATAGATCTGTGCATGGTTTTTGAATCAGGTGATGCTAATAAAACCAATGTTAAAAAAATGATCTACATAACAAATAGGGACCAAATAAGTATTTGGCATCGTGGAGACCTGATCAACTCTTACATTATCACTTTTCCCTAGGTTTATTAACTGGTGATGTTTTTGTTTTGTTTTGTTTTGTTTTTTTGCTGTAGATCTTTTGTCTGTGGAAGTGGTCATTAGGGTTCATTTTCTACACAAGTACAGTGAAAGAAAATTCCTTATACAAAGATATGCAGACTACCATAATGAGATGTACTAATGACTCCTCATGACAGGTAATGAACGAAAAGCTAAGTCACTGCTGTGAACTGATGGACTTGTTAAGGAGCCACCTGAATGATGCACATCACACACGACTGGAAATCATGATCATTGTGCTTATCATGGTGGAGGTGAGTGCTGTTTGTTTTCTCTATAATTTAGCATGGTTCAAATGAGTTTGTTGTGGTTGTCTGTGCTATGAAAGTGCAGGCTCAGTTGCATCTGATTTACATCATCACCTTGTTTTTAATTTAAGTTTTATATTTTTAACCTTAAACAATGTTTCAGTCTATTATGGATTGCATTTTAATGTTTTATTTTGTTTAGTCGTATGTTTTCATGTAATTTTGTGAATGTGAATTCAATGAAAAAAAGTTTGAAGTGCCTTCACCTATTAATCTTGTTTCATACAAAACTGTACGAAACAAGATTGCCACACTTGTAGGACACCAGGAACTTCTATTGCCGCGTCCACCCATGTGCTCCCCACGCGCCACCCCCAACACTAGGTGCCAGTCAAGGGACGACTGACTGACAGACTGACTGACTGAGCTGTTAATCTTTTTGTCTTATTTCCTATAAATACAAGTATTATAGAAACAGAAAAGATTCGCTGCACCAAAATCCTTTTGGCAGCATTTGATGAGATAACAGTGTTTGGAGATGTGAATTCATCGGCTTTTTCCCTCATACCTGTCCCCAGATTTGAACCTCTGTTAATGGTTCACAAATTATTTTCATTTTTTCTAGTGTCATAAATGTTTATATTTTTTTTCCAGGTGGTCTTTGAGATCGTCCACTATATTGAACGCTACTTTGAAAGCAAAGCATGAGTCTTATCTGCCTGACAGCCCTAGTACATCTTCGCCAGAAGGAACAGAAAAGGGGCATCAGAGCCATTATGGTGGTGTCAGTGCTGCAGCATCCTGAAAGGAAGCTGAAAGTTCGCAGATCAGAATCACAATAACAAGATACTGCAAGCAGTTTGTTAATGAATGAACTGGAAATCCATTACAGACCTAGACATTAGAGAGTGCCAAGAGAACACCGCCCTACAGTACTTGTTAAAGGGCTTGGTGCCCTTCGTAAATGGAAGCAAATTATTTTGTTTCCTTGATTTAATGTTAATGTTTCTCTCAAAGAAATAGCTGCCCTTATTAATTGGTGCCCTAGAGGTGTTTATGATAGAGGAAGATGTAGGATATAAGAGGTACACAAACCGAGGGAAAACATTTAGTCTTTTTTGTTAGACTTAAACGATCTATGTGCACTTTTTCTTGCTTATGTATGCATACACATACATGTGTGTGCTTGTGTGTGTGCATGTGTGTGTGTGTGTGTGTGTATCATGTACACATTTGACAAGGAAGAGAGGTGTATCTGAATATTCTGATGTGTTTTTACTCTCTAAATTTACTCTTCAAAGAAAAAGGCCATTTTAACAGTGATAACCATAAAATGTGAAACGTGAAAAGAATTGATGTTCAGTAAATGTATACATGTGACTATAAGAAGACATTTTGCTTATGGTACATTAATTAATATTACAATGACAATGACCAACTTTATTAGTCCCAATGGGCAATTTAAACATGGGAAAGGTGCTTGGTTACTGTATATCAAGTTCTTCTTACAAAAACAAAAACAAAAATTCATTACAATGTGAAAAAAATTAACATTGGAAAAATATGAGTAAATGACATAATCTTAACTAACTTTCATCAAGGCCAGTCATATGCACACCTACAACACACACACACACACACATGCACTCACACATACATACACACCGCTAACAATTCATCTGTGATTGAGCAGCTTCAGATGCCCATTGCTCGGTGTTTATATTCCATTTGAGCTGGTAATCAAAAACAGTGCCTAAGTACCTGAAGGAGTTAACTGTTTTAACAGGTTTATGTATCACACTGGGAGCAACAAAACCATCTTTGATTTTCCTAAAGTTTTATTCATTTCTTTCGTTTTATCTACATCTACATTGTGGTATGTTTTTATTCATACTGTGCTACAGTTAATTCATTCAGGATGTCAGATTGTGCACATTGTTAATGTTCATCTTGGCAATGGCAACCTCTCTTGATTGACTTACCTGTTTTAAAACATGCTGTACATATGGAAGAATATATATATATTACCATTGCTTATCACAGTTTTGAAACATGCGTTGACATAACAATGGGCTTGACATCTCTAAACATAAAACAGCTCAAAATGTTTTTTTTAAGAAAGTGTTCTCACTAGCTTTTTAGGTGATTAGTAGCAATTGTCCATATTCACCCTGATCAAAAGTCCTCAGTGGATCAAGTGCTTGTTGAAAGGTAGCAGGCATTTTGTACTCTTCATACATGGAGAGGTGAATCTACCTAATTCCAGTTCTTGAGTTTAAAAAACTCTTTTGAACAGGTTATGGTCAAAATAAGATGCATCTACATAATGGATTTGTGTTCCACTTGGAAGCCATTAAGCATGCAACCCTGAAAAACAGACGTGCTTAAAATGTGTCAAGATTTGGACTATAGTCTATGGACTAGGAATAGTCAAGTATCTAATTCTATGTAAATGCATGTTTTTCCTCTGCTGCAAATGGGGAATTAGCAAAATGGTGCTATAAAGTTTTGAGGTTTTTTTGTGTTTCTGGAAGTTTTTGTTTTCTCTTTATGAGTGTTATAAGGGTAAGGACTTGGTAATAGAGGCTGGGTGCACAAAAAGGTGCTAGTCACTAGTTTAGTGGCTTTTCTGAATGGTTTGCATTAGCCTTTCAGCTAGAATTATGTATACAATCTGTCCCCAGGTCCTATAAAGTGAATGAGGGACAAGAGCCACGTGACCTTTTCCCACCAGTTTTATAATACAAATTTTGCCTTCACACAATCACAAAAATCATATAACAGTCTTTTATGAACAGATTTTTAAAACAAATTGAAATGGAAATCCTGGTGAGATGGGAGTTCGTGACTTAAACTGTTTCAGGCTGTTGGTCTGTTTACCTTACATCTTAGTCTGCAAACACAGGAGACTTCGACTTTGAAGTGAATCTTGTAAGTGTATTCATTTCTTCAATGCTAGATTTTAGGGTTTGTGCTTTCACCACTGTCACGTGCACTCTACAGTGACTTTCAGACGAGATCATAACACAACAACAGTTAAATTTAAAGATAAATATTATTGGAAAGAAGAAATAATAATTAACAACAAAAACTAAAATCTAAATTCAAGGTAAACACCCAAACCCAGTTCCCTTTCCAGTCAGGAATTCAATATGTTCATTTATAGTTCCATCTACAGTCAAATCCAATGTTCCTTCACTCCTGAAGGCGCAGTCCTCCCAAAACCAGTCTCTACAGAAGAAATCACAACACAAAGCACACACCACAGTCTCTGGTCCTGGCGCTGTCTTTTCCGAATTTAGGTACTTCTCAATCCCGACTGCCGACGGACACGCAGTTGATATCCAGAAGAACGAATAAGAAGAAACCCCCAAAAACCTCAACAAATTTTACTCTTAAGTCGGATCAGGACTTGTTACAAAAACCATGTCGGGTCAGGACTTGTTAGTTGTTACACAAACCAAGTCTGGTCAGGATTTGTACTCAAAGTCTGGTCAGGATTTTCCAACACACCGAGGAGACCGTCACGAGACCCGCTCTCGTCAAGGAGGAGACCAGCACACGACTATAAAGACAAAAGCACAACAAAACGCTCTTTTCATTCTTCTCGATTCTTTCCATCCCATCCTTTCAACAGCCCTTAATTAAACTGCCAGCCATCACAGGACTCGCACGCCGACACACACGCCGATCGCTAGCCTTAGTGCCTTACACACCTTCCCCCTCCTTCCCCATCCCTCTCTCAGTTAAAAAAACCAAAACAAAACAACAACAGGTTTGTGACAACCACACACAGCAAATTGGTTCAATCTTTAAAGTTTTTGGGTAAAAATTATTGTCCCAGAGATGTACAATAACCTCCAGTCTGCCCTTTAGTGTTGAAAATGTATGCCATAGTAAATAAGTATTTCATGATATAAAGTTGGTGCAAGAATCTACTGCCCTTAATCATGTCACCTCGAATGTGCATCTGTCCTCCAGACTCCATTCTTGATAATAATGGTGTAACTTGGGCAGAGCTGGCCCTAGGGGGGTTGCGGGGCCTTGGGCAAACAGAATTGCGGGGCCTTTGGAGGCAAAATCTCGGTAATCGCCGTTTCTCAATGCCAAATCCAAATCCTTGCAATGTTTGCTTAGTGCATTCAATATGATTGTGCGTAGTTATGAAACATTGTAAAGGAAGCTTAATATTCCGGCATAGTGCTCTAGTTGCTAGAAACGTTTCTTCAGAAATCTCAATGCTTGATCGACGATCCACAAGAAATACCCAACCCTGAAAGATTCTTCGGGTGTCCCCTGTGGTTCATCCATGACTTGATATTCAAATCGCCTCTTCCTTCGCCTAAGGCGGCGCTCTTTAAATACAGGTTCGATGTTCATTGTTGATGCTGTTTCTTTTGCGGTGATTATTGCTGACATAAATCCATTGTCTCTATACTTGATGAAGACATTTATAAGAGACTGCACGTGTTTAATGGCCACATCGAGTTGCATATTTGACGACTACAAGGTTTTGCTGACGGTGTTGACGGCAAACAGGATGTCGTACCACACAACGACGGCAACCAGAAATTCAAAATTCCCCAGCTCGTAGTTTGCAAGGCAACCAGCTTCACCTGCCACTTTTGGATCATTTGCCGTCTCACAAACGATTAGCAACGCATTTTGAATTTCAGCCGTTTGATAGGGTACGGCTTTCACGCTCTCCATGGGACATTCCCATCTTGTTTCTGTAAGAAACGGGACATAATCTTTTAATATCTCCCACTTGCCAGGACAACCTGCAAAGACACAGTATATTCTCTGCAACACACCGAAGAACGTCAAGGCTCGATGATCGCATTTCGCCATGTCCCCCAACAGAAGGTTAAGGTTGTGGCATCCACAGGGCATGTAAAAAGCACGGCGACTTATTTGCAGTATTCGAGCTTGAACACCTTGATGCTTACCTTTCATGTTTGCTCCATTATCATAGCCTCGACCTCTGCAGTCTTCGATTTGTTGCCCATGTTTTGGAAGTGTTTCAAGCAGAGTGCATGTCTGTCAACCCTTTGCCAGTGGAATCTTCGGCATGTAAAAAATTGATGAAGTCTTCTGACAGTTCTACATCCTTGTCACTCACATCGACAAATCGCAGCACTAAACTCATTTGTTCTTTATCACTCACGTCGGGAGTACAGTCAAGAGTAATTGAAAAATACTTTTGCTTTTTGTACCTTCTCTAATATCTTCTTCTGAGCCTCTGTCAAAAGTCAATTCGTCCCACGTATGGTCCATTTCATCCCAAGACAGAAAAGTCACATCGCCCAAGCCCAAAAGGTGAATTGATCACCGATGAAACAAGCAGTCCGAATCCGATCAGCGAAATCTCTGCATATAATAATAAGAGAAAAAGTTCACAATAAAATGATGACAAAATCATTTAGTTTAAAAGATCGTTTAGAAAGAAAAATCACGCGTATTTGCCATTGTATATTCGAATGGCTCTGTTTAAAATAGACAACTTTCGTATCAATATTGTTCGAACAATGTATGACTCTTTCGGTAATATTTGACGTTAATAACTATACTTGCTTCGTTGGCGATCGATTTGCCTTTAGGGCTTGCGACGATTTGATTTTTCTGTCTTGGGACGAACTGGACATACGTGTGACGAATTGACGTTTGGTGTGGGGCGAAATGACTGCTCGTATCAGTGGCGTAGGAACCGTGGGGTGGGGTGGGGGAGGGCAAGGCAGCTGCCCCCTCCAAAAAAGATACGGAGGAGGTATAAGAATTAATGTGAACATCTTTCTACGCCACTGCATAAAGTCTTGGAATGATGTACTCTAAATATTATCTATGTTGTATACTTGATTCTGTAAACACCTTGAACTGTCTTTGATAGTTGGGTAAGTTATTATTATCATCATCTCGGTTTACTGCCCGGATATAGCCATTTGCAGACTATTTCAGAAGTTGACTATCAATCTCGATAGTCGCGTAAGTGTTGCTACAATCGGCGATTTTCCCCCCTTCATCTTCAATTAAAGGGCAGCAAAGACCTTTTCTGCGTGTACTCGTATGCGCGATGCTCTGTATAGCTATCAGAACATTAAATTTAACCTGTATATATATATATAAGCTGTACTAATTACCCGGTGCATGATAGCAATGTCTGTCCCGCGGCTGCGCAGTGGAGGTTTCGAATGGTTAACTCACGAACTTGTATTACACGTCCGTGCATGGTTATCTGGACAGAAACTTTGTGAGATAGCTGAAATCGTACCGCGGACTATCGTAAACTCTCATGTCAAAGGAAGTGCAGAAAGTCGTAACAGTCCACTGTGGTCTTCATTTCTGTCCGAGGCGAACGCAAACACTTAACACATACATTCCCACTGCATAACATCTTTTTTTCACGCAGAAAACCCTTAATTAACATCATCATCATCATCATCATCATCATCATCATCATCATCACCATCATCATCATCATTGTGCCGTCTGGCACGTGAGGCGATAGCTAGGGACCTCCATCTGGGTCTGTCTGCTGCTGTTCTGGGGCTGCCTTTGTTCTTGATGTCCTTTTCGATGGATCGCCTCCACGTCTCTTTGGGCCTCCCGAAAACCCCCAGAAACAAAACAACCTATATACAAGTCTGAGGTTTGCCTATCACTGAAAAGAAGCTGGAGAACAGTAACAGCAGAACTAATCAGAATGAAAAAGCAGAAAATTCACCGTTTCAATACCGAAGTCTTAGATAGCAATTATCAAGATACAGAAATAGCGACATGATCAGATGTACTGAGGAGGGCAATTCTTGTCCACTTCTACCGGGCGGTGGTTGAGAGTGTACTGTCATTCTCTGTTACTGTCTGGTATGGCAGCGCCACCCAGAAACAGAAGGTCCTACTTGACCGGGTAGTACGTGCAGCTAGCCGCGTTGTAGGCCATAGGCTACCATCGGTGGGCACAGTCTACGCCCAGCACTGCTTAGGCAGGGCGCGTAAGATTGTGGCGGACATTTCCCACCCGGCAAATGGCCTTTTCTGCCGCATGCCCTCTGGACTTAGATATCGTCAGTTTCAGGCCAGAACATCTCCCTTGAGAAACAGCTTCTTTTCCAAGGCTGTTTCCTCACTTAACTCCATTGTGGCCCGAGCCAGACCCGATTGATCAACATGCCCCCTGGGGCTTGGGGATCAGTGTGTAGTCAGGCATATATTCTCACTCTTGCAAGAGACTGTGGGACTGCTCGATCGCAACCACTAGCATACCTAGTGAACGCAAGAGAGTGATTGTGTGAATGGGAGTGGGTCTACTGTGCGTATCTGTGTGTATGGGAGAGCTATTGTCGGTAAAATGTGGCCATTATCAAGTCAAGTTCCTCGTGCTATGTCACTTGGCAAATAAAAGGAATTATTATTATTATAAAAGGAATTATTAGTACAGGTTTCTCGTCTTCACTGAAGGTCCGTGTAGGCAGGCGTTCAAGTTGATTGTGGAGTAACCTCCCCTGAAAACTGCTCTTCAAACCTTAGGTAGCAAAAACGTTCGGAATGGAAAATGGCAGAGAAAGATGTTGTTCGGATAACTTTTAAGGAGATTGAAAGCATCGTCAGAAGTTCCAAGGATGGTAAGAACACAGTCAACAACCTTTATGCCTCTCAAGCTCTTTGCGTTAGTTTTTGTACTTTACTAGTGATTGCCTGGGAAATTGATATTGGGTCGTCAGTTGGCTCAAAGCACGAACTAGGGACATTCATTGGACTAACGGCCTCGGATGCAGTTAGCCAACCTGTGTTTCTGTGGTTACATGTACTCCATTTGCTTCGCCACGAAGTTGTTCTGAACAGCATTTCTGATTACCGTCACTTATGAACACTTGTGAAAGGACAGGTGATCAATGTATGTTATGAATATTGTTGGAACGCGCCAGGAATCCGCACCTTCACCACCTCACGCCATAGCTTAGAAATTTGTGTCTGCATACAAAGCTTTTATATAAATTAATTATCTATTGAAACTGCAAACTTAAAGGATTTCCTTTAGGCTTTCTTACAGATCTGTACATTTCATGATCACTTGATCTGTAGGATTAGGAAACATTCCTTCCAGCTGCTTTGTGCCAGAACAGTCATAACCCTCACATCAGTAAATGTGTAACTTCATCTTAACTTCGTGCAAAATAGTTTGTCATTATACCTGACATTATACAGTTCTTTCAAATGTTTCATGTAACTCATAATCGGGAGGAAAATGGTGCATATTTTGCTTTTGGATAGGGTAGAGTATTTGGGGGCCTGTCATTTCGTCACAAGACCATTTCGTACCACACCAAAAGTTAATTCGTAAAACGTATGTCCACTTCGTCCCACGTATGGTCCATTTCATCACAAGACAGAAAAGTCACAAGCCCAATCAGCAAAGTCTCTGCATATAATAATAAGAAAAAAGTCAAAATACAAGTTCACAATACAAATACAATAATGACAAAATCTTTAATGTAAAAGATTGTTTAAAAGAGAAAATTCAAGCGTATTTTCCATTGTAAGATTCGTTCTTGGGGTGCATATTGCCAAGCGACCATTTTGCTCAGTAACATGGTGACTACAATTATTCGTATGGCTCTGTTTAAAATAAGCAGCTGAGCTTGCGTATCTATATTGTTCGAACAACATATGGCTCTTTTAATAATATTTGACGTTAATAGCTACTTGTTACGTTGGTGCTCTATTCACCTTTTGGGCTTATGACGATTTGACTTTTCTGTCTTGTGACAAAATGGATCATACGTGGGTCGAAATGGTCTTGTGACGAGTTGACCTATGACTGAGTATTTGCTATAAACCCTAAAGAACAACATTTGAAACAGGAAGAAAGGCAGAGAAAGTACCACATACAGTTTTTACTTTTACTAACAATTAGTAAACTAGATAACTGGCTTGGGAGGTCAGGATACAGATTTTATGTATGAGGACTGATTTCTCCTCTGAACTCTTCTGTGATTTTTTTTCAAGTTTTGATCTACCACTTTTTTCAACTTATTCAGTTTAGTAATTTAATAATAATAATAATAATAATAGTGAAGATTTTTATAGCGCATATTCACACTCATAGAGAGCATGCTCTTAGCACTTAAAACGAGGAAGAGACGTGGACTAAGTAGATACAGAAGAAAGGGGACGAAAGAAAATGACAGTACTGACGAAACAGAAAACAAAAGGCATCAAGTAACAGGAACAGAGAAATATAGTGATTCTGCCGAGAAAGATGGGTAAAGTAGCAAGAGGGAAGGGGGGAGGGTGAGAAGGACGAGCATTGTGTAGACTGTGTTAGGAGTAATGCTCAAGGAAGAGGTGTGTTTACAGTTTCATAACAAATAATGAAATACTTGTACTGAGAATGTGATGTTTAGTCATTGTATAAAGTACTGCTGATGGTGCAACATATCTCACTCAGTGAGAATATCACATTAAAAAATACCTTAAATACCTTACAAAAATTATGTCATTACCAGTGGCATAAAACACATGATGTCGCTTTCCCTGCAAATTTTTGAAAGTAGAAGAGGGGTAGGGATGGTTAACAGGATTCTCACTCATATATTCAGATTTAAAACTGGCATTAATTATGACAACAATACCGCTAAGTTTCACTATTTCTACTGTTATTTCGCTTTTGCTGATGTGCATCTATCCAAAAACTTTGACTGAAATGGGTAATGTCTGGGACGCTAATTGAAAAGGCCGCAAGAGCCTTAATTTCGATTTGTGAACCTGACACTTACAAAGCAGCGTCATCAGCCGGGGAAACCTCTCACAATTTGAAATTGAAGCTCTTGCGCCCTTTTTAGCTGATTCTGTGGTGCTATCCACAGCTTGCAAGTCTGCCATTGTTATTGCTAATAAAGCGTCACACTTCGGGAATTCCGTGCGCTCGGGCTGCTTCGTCGAGTTAATCTTCGGACACCAGCACAATTACACTTTAACAAGTCCAATGTGGGTTGAATGTCCGATATTTTTAGGGTCTTGATTCAACATTTAAACGAATCTCAAAAGTTTGTATTTAGAGGTGAGAATCACTTTAACTGATCTAACTGGGACACTTTTTTTATTTTTTTTAATTTTTGTTGACACATGCACCCTTCATAGAACAATCTAAATCTACCAGTTACCTTTCATGCATTCACACTCATGCACAGAATACTCTAGACAATAAAAATAATGTCACAAGCATATGTCTAAGTGATTGAAAATTGCTGAACTGTAACAATACCACTCATTGTGTTTGCAGACTCGATTAAAGAGCATTGGGTGATAATTTACCTGTTTCTCATGAAGAGAAGATAACATTGCAGTGCATCTAGATGCTGTCTCTTGGGCTTTTTCTCTGATGTTGACAAAATTTGCTATGCCTAGATTTATACAATTTTGAGCCAAGCCAAGGGTGCATAATAAGTAATTTAAATAAAGATGTCCCAGAGCTAAATACATAAATTAGATTTTCCTGTAGACAAAAAGAATACTTCTGTATAGTTGGTTAGGATCAGAAAAACTGGATTTGCATAACAAACACAGCCACATCACCACACAATTGCATCTATGTGTTTTTCTTTTTTTTCTTTTTGAATGTGATTTGTATCATAATGACCAGAGCATTTACCAGATGATAGTGATATATTTGTGCCCTGTTATTGCTGCTACTGCACAAATGATTATACACAGATGAATGCATCTTCACATTTTTGTAGTTGTATGAATGCATGCACATGAACATAAACTTTCAGTGAAACAAGATCAGGATAACAACAAGTAGCTCTGTGTATCCGAAGACAGTAAGAGCAAACTGTTGGGACATTTAAACTTAAAGATGTCAGGTTATCATTGTACAAGCATTTCTCATGCTGTAAATCAAGACTTCTGAAATAAATTCATTTTATATTTATTTTATATATTTATAATTCTGTAAGTATGTATTTATATATGTATTTATAATTCTGTAAGTATGTATTTATGTATGTATTTATAATTCTATAAATATGTATTTATAATTCTAAAAGCATGCATTATGTTTTCCTCCAGATGGTCATAGGGAGCAAGGTAATCATGCTAAAGAAGGCAGATCCAGT
The DNA here is from genome assembly GCA_004794655.1 of Marisa cornuarietis. Taxonomy (NCBI): domain Eukaryota; kingdom Metazoa; phylum Mollusca; class Gastropoda; order Architaenioglossa; family Ampullariidae; genus Marisa; species Marisa cornuarietis. The sequence goes on along the minus strand of SMMW01000123.1, from coordinate 63,991 downwards.
AGGCGGCACAGAAGATCCAAACGTCCAGAACAAGCTATTTACCGGCCAGGGCAACTGCGATTAAGCAAGAAAGAGAAAGGATCACCATATGATGAAGAGGGAGTGAGTCTAGGCTATAAACAAGAGGAAGAGAACTGGGATTTGGATGCAGATACTGTTACAACAAAGGACTTTTCTGGCACAACAGATGAAGACAGCAGTCGTGACAGCAAAGAGAACAGTGTAGATAAAGAAATAGATGGGGTGAGAGAGAGTTTAAAACCTGTGTCATCTTCTAACTCTGCTGTGCAAAGAGACAAAGATAAAGGTGGGAAGAGAAGAGGAAAACGACCCGATATTCAGATCTACGTTCCAAAGGGCCGCCTACAGGAACAAGAGACTCATCATGAGGACGAGCATGAGGGAGAGAACAGCGGGTCTGTCGACTGGTCTGTGCCAGACAGTGAAAGAGTATGCGAGTCCCCAGTCTCCAAACCTTCCTTGGAATCTTCAGAAGGAATAGCCTCACCCATAAACAATGAACACAATAACAGTCCACGCAAAGTTGACTTGAATTCACGCTTTGGTGCCTTGCAAGTGACAGTGGTCGGGGAACGAGCGTCACTGACAAGCACTACACCTCAAGAAGGCAGCCTTCATAATCACACTGCGGAACTCAGCAAAAGATCTGGACAAAGACATAAACAGTATGCAGGTGGTTTTGGCTCAGACCGTAGTGGAAGAAAAGTCTGGGAAGACCAAAACCATGAGAGAATTAAAGGAAATGAGGCATTTGGTGATGGGGAGACACGAATTCAGGGTCTGGACATGCAGACAAAAGAAGAACAAAAGGGAAGTGTAAAAGAGAGAGGCGGACATGAATCTGGCAGATATTCTAAAGACAGGGAGGAGGCATCCTGGAGAGGCGGTTCCAGTCGAGGAGATGGTGATGTCATGAAGCATCAGGACCGGGAACACCATGGGAAGGTACGAGACGACTACAGGCCTGGCATGGGCAGGGGCCGCCAAAGACATCTTGGCTACCAGCGATCGAGTTCCAATGAATCGCTCACAAAATCTCTGGACATGGGACAGCGAGGGAGCCAGTGGCCAGATCGAACAACACAGCAAAGTGGCACTTTCCCACGAGCAAAAGGTGCAGGGAAGAATCGCCGTGTAAGTGGGGGTGCCAAAGAAGCAGTGGGAATGGAGCGGGGTCAAGGGACAAAACACTCATTCTCTGCCATGAGGCGTCAACGTGAGCGATCTGGCAGTGTGAGTAGTGACACCAGTGGTGGGAGTGACCTTAGCTGGGAGGATCTGGAGGCAGAGATGGAAGAATCAGCAGCTGACAAACCTGACTGGCATACTCAGGTAAAGCATACATAATCAGATAAAGCGTACTCATGTAAAGCATACACAAGCTTGTTGGGTGGATTTAGGCATGTGTGTGTGTGTCTGTGCAGATACGCATATTAGGCTACCTAATGTACATATTAGGTATTATGCAGAATTTACATTGTATGTTACTGTGATAAAAGATACATGAATATCTCAACACCTCTTAAAAGGTGAATAAAAAAGTATCTTGTATCTAGAAAGTGATACCTTTGCTTTAAAGATTTCTCTGATATGTCAGGAATGTTACATAGGAGAATGCTGCTTCAGTTTGTGCCATGAACCTAACTGGCAGAGGTGCTAAAATGTACTGAAATGCACATCATTCTGGTGGGGTTGGGAAATCAACCTTTTCTTTAGATAAGACATGACTTTATTTGTCCCAGAGGGCAATTAGAAGCAGCTTAATATGAAAATATAACAACAAACAATCCCATAACACATTCATATTCGCTTCACCAAACTGAAACAGACCCTCATGCAATCGGGATTCAGTTTTGCATATGATCTACATTCATTCATTCAGAAGTCATATAGCAGAAACAATAAAGGACAGGCTTGATCTGTTGGTCGTTCATTCAGGTACACAGAATCGGTGTCCTTATGGAAGTTGATGAAACTTTCTCAACGGGAGATGCCTGCTTAATGATTTGAATTAATAGTGCAGAAGTATATATATATATACTGGACTGTCATTGTGTAAATATTCTATTTTTAAAACAGGTTGAACAGCACCTGGAACAGGTGGCTCGGCAGGTACAAGACTCAACCCAGCGTCTGACAGACAATATTGATAACTGCTTTGATCCTCTTAACAAAACCACTGATGCCAATGACTGGCGGCCACGCCAGCAGCCCTCCAGTCAGTCAGGAGGCTTGAACCGCAATTTGTCTGCCTCCAGTGACCGCATCTTCTCGCAGGTAAAAAAAGTGACATTTACTTAAAGTATATTAATCTACCTTATCAGTAACTGACACGTGGTTAGAAAACATTAGATGTGGGGAAGCCTATAAAGTATACTTGTTATGTTGCCAATCCAGAGATTGTGTCACTAGATTTTAAGTTTTCTTACTATTTTACTTATCATCATTATCATTTTCATTGTCATTGCATCTCATTGTGATAACCCTTGGTATTGCCTAAAATGGTCATGATGTTAGCTCACTACCCACCATGGCTGTAGCAGACTATCAGGACTACACACGTATACAAAATCCAGGTTGTTATGTTTGTTCTTAGGAATACAGAGGACGAAGGAAAGACAGACGACGGCGAGGCTCAAGATCCAAAAACTCAAGCCGTGACTCCAGCATCCACAGTAACCCTCATGATGATGACACATGGCCATCAGAAGAAAAGAAGCCACCCCGCAGACGAAATCGCAGGCGGCACTCGTCAGCAGGACCCAGTGGCCGAGTGGGAACTGTTGAGGGTCAGCGAGCAGCAGAGAGCTTAAGAATTCTGGTGGGCAAGAACAAGGACAAACGACAAGTCATGGTGGATGGTAAAACAGGCAATGATGGGGATGGACAGCGGAGACAACGACAGTCCAGTGGATCCGAACCTCATAAGAAAATGGGTGAGCAGGCTCACAGGGAGAAGCGTGGAGAGCTTGGTGGTAGTGGTGGCAAAGGAAGGGGTCACCATGGACCTGACCGGTGGAAACATGAAGCAGGTCAAGGCTACAGCCGGCAGCACAGTGACGAGAGAAAGGGACCTTTTCATGCTCACCATAATCTTGACTCCAAGACTTTCAGCACTAGTGGTCAGCAGCAGCCAGGCAGGTATGCACCATCCCCAGGTGCGAGTTCAGACATTTCACATGCACCATCAGTACCTCGCACTGGAGGCCTGATAAAATTACCCTCAGAACCCCAGGCTGACAGGCCTTTTGATAGCCAGCCTACTTACAGCCAGGGAGGAGGCCACGGAGGTCAGGGTGGAGGCTTTCCTCAGGGTGCAGGGTTCCATCATTATCCACCTGCAGAAGAGTGGTTTCGGCGTGCTCCAGGTCAGGGGCATGCAGGGGCACCGGAGCGACGTCTGTATGACCCCAAGAACCCTAGCAAACCCATTGTGGTGCCAGATTCCCGCCCTTTGAAGTTCCACGATCCAGAGGAAACCCTGTCTCCGCAAGAGAGTTTCACTCCACCACCCATGGCTCACAGTCCAGGACCTGTAGGGTCGCCTGCTATGGGCCACACCTTCACCCCTTTCTTTCCTCCTCACCCAGGCTTCATGTACCCCCCTCCTCACATGCCCATGCCACACTATCCCACTTTCCCTCATCCTCCGCCACCTGCACATCCAATCTTCTATGGTTTCCAGCTACCTCGTGCCCCCATGGAAAATGGTTCCTTCCATGAAGAAGGATATTTCAGCAGGTAAGTTCAAAAGAAATGAACAGCATCTTTTGCCAGGGCTCTGTCTTTGGAAAAATATTCCACCTAGATTCATCTACCCCACTCCCAAGGAAGAAAACCTAACATGAGAACTGACATCTTCAGGCCTGGTGCATCTTTTTTTTTATAACTGTGCTGTCCAGAAATGCAGGAACAGAAATCATCCATTCTGAATGGTGTGTGTGTTCTATGTGTGTGTGTGTGTGTGTGATAGGTGCATACTTGATTTCCTTGTAATTTTTTTTTTATCTCTATATATATATATATTTGATATATGCTAATTGCCCACTTTTTTTTGTTTTGTTTTAGTTGAACTAGAGCATATTCCCATATTCAAATTGCCCACTGGTACAAATAAAGTTGGTCATTGTCACTTCACCACTTGAGTACAGAGTTTTAATGTGTATTCCCTCATGAACCATTATTACCTCCCATTTAGTGAATATGTGTGCTCTCAAGGGAGAAAGGGTAGGTCGTGAGCAATAGTTTTGGGAAGCAGTGTTCTCTTAGCAAAATAGCTTTCCGCAATGCTGTATCTTTAAGTTTTGCATTTAAATGGATGTTAATCATGGTAAGAATTCTGTTTCCAGGGAAGTTGAGCAAGTCTCGGGGATGTCACGAGCTCAGAGTCGTCTTATGGCTGAACAGATTCTAAGGGACACTGCACCACTTGATTGCCAGTTGGGCAACATCCTATCACGAGGGCAGCTAGGAGAGGATGGGGAACGTCGAGTCAAACAGCTCAGGTATTCAAGAGCACACAAGGAATTCCGTGTTGTTTTTTTTTTTTTTTTTTAAATAATTGTAAATGGTCTTTATGCCATTATCATTGCCGTCATCATGACTACTTCTTCATGATCACAGCCTCTCATCATCCTTCATATCAGTGTTTATTTGGATATTATAATCTTCAGAGCTTACAACATTGTCAGTAAATCCTTTGTAATTTTATCACGTAAATATGTTTCCCCAAAGTTTTCCCCAAACCACTTCTTGTCTATATACCTTGGTGAGGTGACCCTTGCCAAATGCTAGAAGTAAAAAGTTTGAAATTGATTTTTTTTTTAACTTTAGAGAGAGATTTATTTCTTCTGGTAGGCTTATCTAACTGTCTTTCTTTGAAGGTAAAATGCCCAAATAGCTATGCCACAAGTGATTCACTAATGTCTATAAAAGACTTTAAACCCATTTGCTTTTGCTGGTGTTTTCTAGTAGCCACCACTAGCTAACTTTACATCCGACACCTGCTCCAAGGCTGACCATAATAACGTGACTGTAACACTAAAGAATAATGAAATAATAATTCAGATAAAAATGCAGTTTTGTTTGTAAATGGTATTAAAGATTCCTTCGTGGCATTGTTTGTGATTAACTGTCAGTATCTAAAATCTGCTGTACCTTCTGTCAAGCTCTTTAAAGTAGAATACTTATCATGAAAAGAGTGTTATTTTAAAAGATGCTACTACTTACCTCCCTGCAACAGTTATTTATTATTATGCAGTTATGTGTCACTTAATGATGGAGATACATTCTGAAAAATAGGATTCATGTGTTGTGGTATGATGTTATGTCACTAGGAAATAGGAATAGGTCTTAAATTAAGGACCACACATTGTTTGCAATTTATTGTTTAAAGAATTGTTATGCAGTGTATGAGTGTTTTTGATGTAGACTAGATTTTTTTTTAAAATAATACCATGTACTGATCAAAATTAAAAATGTGTTCATAGACAAGAGCTCCAGAGGCGACTGGAGCGTGTGATCTTGCTAGATATTGACGTGGCCAATCAGCATGGAGTGGAACAGCAGCTCTGGAGATCGGTCTTTTACAATGTCATCGAGGGGCTGCGTCACCAGGTCACAGAAAATACTCCTAATGACTCACCTGTCAAAAACACCCTTACTGAAATACTTGATGAGGTAACTGTGGAGGCACATCGCATTTTCATAAGTGATACTAATAATAATAATGAAGATTGTGTATAGAGGGCTATTCCATTATGGCTTACAATGCTTTACAAAAATAACACATACTGAGATCAGAAAAGTGTACATAACAAAACAACATTCTGCATTATCTAACAACCAAGCACATGACTACTCACAAATTGTTAGCCAAAAGCATCAAGGAGCAAATACATCTTCTGTCACTGTTTAAATGCTGCCAGTGATACATGTAGTCTTGCTTGAATGTTTGTATGTGTTCCTGAATTATTTCTTTGTTGATTTGTGTGGGTATGCCTTTTATTTTTACAGTTCCTAACTTCTTCTTCGTATTATTAAGTGACCTCATTTATTCTAATTTTGTGGCATTTATTTGTTGAAGATGTAAGGGGATAGCTTCTAAGAGAGTTACAGGTTTGTTTGTTTTTTTGACAGATTTAAAAATGGTATATCTGTCTGCATGTCTTTGAGCTCTACTTTTAATTTTGCATCTAGGGTACTACATTCTATGAGGCTTTGCTGAACAAGCTTCAGGAAACTTATTCCTTCAACTTAGACTCTGTGCTGGAAGATGGGTCACATGGCATGGATGGAGCAGGAAGAGGGGTACGCCTGGCAGTGCTGAGTGCTCAACGTACTATGATGTTCCTGGGAGACATTGCTCGCTATCGCGAACAGGCCCTCCACTCAGCTAACTATGGAAAAGCCAGACAGTGAGTTTTTCTTTGCATAAGAATGTTTTGAATGTGTGTGTGTGTGTGTGGAATGATGGGTTTCTAGATTTAAGTAATATTATGTCCCAACATTTCTTTTGCACAAGAACCTGTGTGTTTTCTTATTGCTTTCATTTATTTCTGTGTTTAATTTTAGGGTATTGATTACAGTTTAGATTCATTGTTTCTCATCTTGCAATATTGCCATTGCATGGATGACTGTACCAACCATAGTAGCTTGACGTCTTAAACATTTGAAATTACATCAGACAAAGGAAAGAAGACTGTGAAGGTGTAGTTCCAGATTTATTTAGAAGTGTGGGAGAGGGGGCAGGGAATTGGTGTTTTAGGCAGAGCCAGCAACTAAGGCTATATCACGATAAGGCAGCCAGGCCTGTAAACAGATGCTAACCATTGTGCCACCGGGCCATCAGGATTTATTTGGGAACCCATAAGTGAGGTTGGAGGTCTAGACAAACAGAAACATGCAAAACTCATAGTAAGAGTCAAAGTAGGAAGATGGAACGACACATCGTTGGTGAAGATCTTTCTTCACTGCATCTAGATGTAAATGTATAAAGGGTGGTCAAAGAAAATTCAGTTTCCTTAACTGAATGCATTTAAAAATATTTTTTAAATGTCTATGGGCACCTCTTGAGAGTTAGTAAATGCCTTTCTAAGTTGGTAGTAAATTTCATTAATAGCTTGTAGTGCTGCATAAAATAATGTTTTGAAGTAACGAAGTAAAGCAAGTAATGTGGGCTATGCTTAATGCTTCAGCTGGTACATGCGGGCTCAGAAGCTCGCACCAAAAAATGGTCGGCCATACAACCAGTTGGCTATTCTGGCAGTGTACACGGTGAGTTGTGGGAATTTATTTGCTAAGTTGGCTTTGTTTAATCAGAACATTTTGGTTGTGTTGTCCCCAAGAAACAGATGCAGAAACATTGCATTATAGCAGTAACTGTCAGTCTTGAAATGTTTCAGAAGGGGGGTTTGCTGCAAATCAACAGTTTGACTTAAAGACATTTTGAAAATTTTCTGCTGAAGAACTGTCGTTGCTCTGTAGGGAAGGACTTACTTCCTTCCCGTGCAGAGTTACACAACTTGATTAAGATTGATTATGGCCAAAACTGTTCTTACTTGCAATTAGTTGCAATGTTATGTATCATGCTATTCTCTGTGTCCTTTTTTTAAAAAAAATGTATAAGAAGGAGTATTCCTAAATTATTTGTTCTGAAATGCTACATATTATCGCTTGTAGCAGTTATCACTGTGAAAGTAGTTTAAATTTGACTTTTCATCATCTTTTTTGTGATAAATTGCTGTTCTGCAGCGACGAAAGTTGGATGCAGTCTACTACTATCAGCGAAGCCTTGCAGCCAGTAATCCCATCCTCACTGCACGGGAGAGTCTGATGTCACTTTTTGATGAAGTGCGCCGCAAGGTACCATCATAAGATTTGGGGCATTTTTAAACTATACAGAGTTTTTCATTCAAATTTTATCTGCTGGCTAATTCTGGCAGTGTTGCACTATATTATAGTGTGTAGATATATATATAAAATATAGAATAATATAGTATTGTTTACATCTTCCTTGCACTGTAGATGACGCACATACCACAACTGATGTAGTAGATGTTAAACTCTGTTTACTACCATTACTTTACTGCTGTTGTAAATAATAATTTATCATTAATTGTTTTTCTTCAATGAGCACCCAATCATGATATTCAGCTTTTTTCAGTTTCATCTCTCGCTACTACAACACATACTTTCATGTTGAGCTTTTTTTTATTCTCCATTTCTTTTTTGTGGATTCTGTTACCATTGATTTTATATAGGAAGAAGCTGTGGAACAGAAGCGATTAGAAGAGGCAAGACGAAGACACAAACGACGACGTGCACGAGCTCAGGCACAGCCACGGGTTGAAGTATGGGTTGCTCCTGATGGCTCAAGTTCTCGAGATCCGTATGCTGACAGCAGTTCAGGAGATGATGATCTGACAAGCCTATCTGCAATCGAGGTGAATTACTATCAAGAGCATGTTTAAGCTTAATTTTATGCTTAGCTTATGTGCTCGTGGTGTATTATCTGGTCAGACCTTGGCAATAGTAAGCCCTTGACAGCCCATACAAGGGTAAAGTGTTGTAGCCTGATGGTTAGTGCTGGTGTAGCTCTCACAGACTTTTGATAATGATGAATGGATGTTAACAATGTGTGCCTTGCCCAAATGCTTTGTGCGAGTCTAGGTAATGTTGCCAAGAAACTTTAAACGGTCTTTTGTAGGATGTCTAGTCATTGTTTCCTGTACCACCTTAGATGCAGTTCATTCATGAAGTTTACGAAGAACGCATACATTTTATTCCAGCTGAACAAACGCTTTGTCCTCACTTTCCTGAATGTTCATGGAAAGCTTTTTACCAAAATCAAGTGAGTAATCAGTCTGGAGGCTGTCCGACCTGTAACTTATATTTTAGTACCTTTGGTATATTATTTATGTAGGGATGTGTGTGTTAAGAGAAGATATCTTAACATTTGTAGAGGAGTAATAATGTTGAGAAGTATTTGTCCAGTTATCAACAATAATTCCTAGTAAATTGAGAGGAATATCAGGCAGTTTGCTGTTGTGAGTCAGCATCTTACAGCTCAATTGGCTTTCATTTCTCCAGCTTTGAGGTCTTTGTTGAGAGTACAAGCCTTATGCTGCAGGAGTGGCGGCTGTTACTGCAGCACTCACCTGCTGTGGTGTCTGCCACTCGCCTGCTGCAGATTATGGCCATCAACATGTTTTCTGTGGACAACACCGCACTCAAAGGTAAGGATGGTGGAGGTGGGGGGAGCAACTTGTATGCGTATGTGACGTGACATGAGGATATGTGATGATATCGAGAATCCTGGTTTGGGGCTGATGTATTGGCTGCTTTTCTTATCCCAAAATGTTTGCCTTGTTAAGATTACTTTATAATGAGACTGGCAACAAACTTAAACATCAACATCCTCACACCATGTCAGTTTTCTGGCTAACAATTTGAAGGGTGAACAAAACATTGTGCACAAAGAATACATTAGTGTTGCCCTCCCAAATACATTTGTAAGCATATGTTATGTCTTCAAGACTATAAATATGTATCATGAATATGCCTTATCATAAATGGAAGTATTGAGATCTTTGCATCTGGCATGAATGTATACATTTCATGCGAAGATTGTAGGGAAATGGGGATTAAGTGTGAAAGAAAACAATTTGTTTCTCATATGAAGCAGAATTGGCAATGGTAACATCAGAATGCCTTTGGCATACATTTTAGGATCGGTTAAATGACATCAAATTAGTGCAGTATACCTTCTCCAGTAAATGACTTAAAAATTGAGAGAGGATAGTAAAAAGCATGTAAAATATCACAAAGAGATCTTCTGCAGATGAGAGACTTGAAGCCAGCTGCCGCTCATTGCTACAAGACCATGCTGTAGAGGTGGGGCTGGATATGTTTGGGATCCTTGTTGCTCGAATCACAGAGCTATTTGAATGCCACCTGTCAAGCAAGAGGGACATGTCATCACCGGAGCAGCTTAGTGATGACCTGCGGCAGTTTCTGCCGGGGGTGAAGGTATGGGTGGACTGGATGATGTGCCACTCATCACTGTGGAATCCACAACCCTCCATTCGCCCACCAGACATTGGGTAGGTGGTGCTGCAGGTCTGGCTGCTGTTAACGCATTCTAGCAGCATGGCAGTCAGATATTTCATAAGTTGCCTAATATTTAATTTTATAAAAAGTAAGAGCTAGGTAAGAGCTAGTCTAGCAAATTGATAGAAAATACTTATTAGGCAAATAAAACCATGTTGTTGAGACTGTACCAGATGACATGACTGTATGGTTTTATCCTGACTAGGTACCTCAGTTCCAGCTGTCCACTCCCAATTGGTCAGACCTGACCAATGAACAAGGAGAACACAAAATCAATCAACTCACCCCTACACCATCCCACCCTTGCCAGCTAGTGAGCTTTCAAGTTGGGATTGGACAGCTGGAATTGAGGCAGCTAGTCAAGATAACTCCATATAGTCATGTCATCTGGTGAGTACTCAAAAAAAGGAATTTTACCATCAAAAATGGTATTTTTGTGTTATTTTTATTTAGGAATAGCACAAACACTTTGTAATCAAGCCTGTTTTCATAGCCCACAGGTGGATGTTTGGCACAATATAGCCTGCTTGTGCAACACCCTGAAGCAGGTGGACACGAGCCATATTACTCTTTATCATGACAAGCGCGAGGGTGAGTTGTGCTTAGCTGCAGGCTAGTTTACAATGAAAATGATGTTTTGTTGTGCCATTTAGTGTTCAGAGAATCCTCTAAGCAAATTACAGAACCAATCATTGCACCAGTTAAATAATAATAATAATGTGAACTTATAAAGTGCAGCATCACGACCAAGATAGATCACACTCTCTGCACAGACCAATAATGATAAATGAAAGATAACAGACAGTGGAGGGTGAGATACGTATAGACACACTGAACAACATAAAGATAACAGACAGTGGACAGCGGAATAAGTATAGACACACTGAACAACATAAAGATGAGATACAAGAGTAGAGTGTAAAGCAGTGGATGAAAGTATGAAGGGATATAGATACTGTAAACAGTGAGATGAGGTCGTTACATGATGGTTAGCATAACAAACAGTATTGCAAGAGAGTTCAGAAATTCAGAGATAGTACTTTGTGAACAGATATGTTTTCAGAGAGAGTTTGAATGTAGCCTTGTAGTCCGAGTGGCGAATGTGATGTGGAAGAGAGTTCCACAGCTTAGCAGCACAGAGGGAGAACTTCAGTTGTCCGTATGTTAATAGCAGTTCTTAAAATTTTGACAACAGGCTGTGAACCATTAGTCCTTATGGAGGATTCAATGATGGCTGGATTTGTGCCGCTTCTCAGTGCTCCTGTAGACACGGTATTTGTGCGACCAGATCTCGATAAGGTGAGGCTGTTATTTCTTTGGTCTTTATGGATGTTTTTGTTTGGTTTGGGTTAGTTTGGTTGTATTTTGGTATTTAGATGATGAGAAATGATTATGTAAGGGGCTAAATTATGTTTCATCTGTTATATTTTTTCCTTTAGTGAGGTGTAGTGGATTTTTCTCTTTGTCCATTTTTATTTTAATCTTAACAAAAACAGAGTCAATTTTACATGAAATACCTCTTATTTAAAATATTGTACTTCATGCTAGAGAGTTCAGTCAACAGCATTGTAAAATATTATACAATCTTTCTGTAATAACATTATCTCAAACCAAAATGCTGCTTTTTCTGGCGCAGGAGTGTGCACAAGATTGCCTGCGTGTAGAGAAGATCGTCCTGTTTGGGGAATACCTCTGTGGTATTGAACCTCCAATGCTGGCGTTTGATGTGGAGAGAGGCCGCTACTACTCTGTGGCTCCTGCACCAGTCCGTTCAGAAGAAAAGCTTGATGCAAGCAATGAAGAAGCAAACACAGAGGTGAAGGAAGTTTTGGTATTCGTGATAGTGACCCTCTATCTCTTATATTCTTGTGTTGTTATTGAAAATGTCTTTAGATCTCTATTCTACTTTATTCTTGTCTCGATATTGAAAATTTCCTGCAAATTTCTATTCTGCTTTAGGTGCCTGTAAGTAAGCACACAACACACTAAAGATGACTCTAGACCTGCTTGGATGGATGAGTGTGCAAAAGAGGGAATGTATACATGTGTGTGTGTGCGTGCTAGGGTGGGTGGGTGTATGCATATGTATACGTGCATATACTTTAATACATACTATTAAGAGATACAATTCCAGTGTCCTTTAGATTATGCTAACAATGTTTTTCTTAAACTTGCTCGTGGACTGTTACTGCAAGCAGTCTGACGATGTTATTGTGGAGAGCGAGGAGTCTGGTGAAGATGGGGATGAGACAATACAGAAGCTGAAGGCCATGAAGGCAGAGCTGAGTCGCAAGATGGAGGACCAGGAGCGCAACAGAAACACGATACAGGTGAAGAGCTGGAGGCTGCATATTCCAATTTCAAATGCATTTGACAGCTGTGAAATTTACAATCATTTGACAGTTGTGAAGTTTACAATCTTTCCTGTTTTCCATTTTGAATAAATGTTAGAGAAGATATTACCCCCGTCTCTTATAGACATCCGTATACTATAAATGTTACAAATTAATGTGTTATTCTTTATGTCTTCACCATTCTTTCTTTTTTTTATGAAACAACTTCTTTATTGATAGCACTGTATTTGCAGAGTTTTTGGTTTTGTCGATTTCCCATTTGTTTGTAATATACTTTGGGCTCAAAAGAGTGGGGTAAAATCAAAGTCGTGCTTGTCTGCCTGTTTTTATGCATCAAGTCTGTTGTCTTTATCATCAGTTTGGATTGTATTTTTTTTAGAGCAAACATTTAAAATTATTCAGTTGATATTAGGTACAAATTTTTTTAAAGCCAAGAGAATTATTGTGGTCTGTGTCTGCAGACCATGCTAGATGAAAATCGACATGCCAAGTTGGAACTTGAAGTTCGACCACACTTTCTAGTGGCTGACACAAACTGCTTTATTGACCACCTGTCCCCTCTCCGCAACTTGCTGGCAGCTGGGTCTTATGTGCTAGTTGTGCCACTTGTAGGTAAGTTTACTGTTTGTTAGCAGATTCCTCTTTGCATCTTTTATTACTTGTCTGCACACTTGTTTATCCTTTCATCTTTCATGTGCTGTCAATGTATCATTTTTGTGTCAAGCGCCAAGACTATGCTCCTTTATTAGCGTGATCATGCACTACATAAAGCACACTTTTATTATTATTTATTATCATTTCTTTACTGCCAGAGATTTCACCCCTGTGCATACTTCTGTTGTGCTTGACGGTGAAGCAAGAAACAGGATGACTCCAAAAAATAATTATATTTTTCTTTTAAAAATCAGTTTTGTGTCTTAAATAAAAACCTGCAGGTGTTTTTTGATACAAAAAAGGTCTTTTGGGAATGGTAAATGTTATAGGTTGGTATCAGATCTTCATCTGCAAGATATAACAGTGTTTGATATGTGCCAGATGTTGGCTAGACATTGATGAAGTGTTAATTGTGGAAAGAGACAATAATAATATGATGCAGCCATTGAGCATGTCAGGTAGTAAAATTCAGGTAGTATGGTTTGTAACCTCAAATTTTTCATTTAATAAGAATCTCTGCTAACATTCTTTACTCTTTTTTTGAAGTGTTTCTTCCCCCCCCCCCCATAACAGTGGACTATTTTATAATTTATGCTGTTATTTTGATTGAAAAAAATTTTTTTATTACTATTTTTAAACAGTCTTAAATGAGCTGGATGGTCTGGCTAAGGGAAGTCGTCACGGCACAGGTAGAGATGGCAGCCGTGAGGAGGAGAGTCCAGAGCACAAGAGCATGGTAATGAGGCATGCTGGGCAGGCTCTTGTATTCCTTGAATCGGAGTTTAAAGCTAAGAACTCTCATTTACGTGTGCAGACTTCAAAGGGCTCAGTTCTAGAAACCTTGGCTTTTCGCAGCGAGGAAGCTGACAACACTGTAAGTAGTTGATGTGTTAATTTTCTCATTCCTCATTCAGTTTGCATATTTGTATTAAAGCACACATGTGCATGGCTACGTGTGTTCACTAAATTAGTAACTATTTAAGGTTATGTTACTTTTCGCTGCAAATGTGTACAAAAATCATGTGTGTGTACTTTAATTTTCACTTGTTTTGTTTTTATCTAGGATTTTTATTAAAAAAATTCTTGGTCTTTGGGTTAGAAGTGCAACGGTTTGTATCACTCATCACTGAGGAAAACGATATTTGTCATAAGGCGCTCTAATTTTTTTTCATGTCTGTTTGGACATCTCTGTATAATGACAATAATGTCACTTTTATCTTGATTTTCATGTCAGTTCAAAATTACCTCTCTATGTAAAATACATAATGACAATTCTCTAATGAGTTCGATGATGCTTTCAGCCCCTTATCTTTATATAAGGGAACATGAAGACAAACTTCTCCTAGCCCCCCACCCCCAAATTTTGACTGACTTTCATGTAGGTTTATAAGGTAAATCTTGCATTTCCCTGACTGTGTAGGGAAACAATGATGACCTCATCCTGTCCTGCTGTCTTCATTACTGTAAAGATATGGCCAGAGATTTCATGCCTCGTCATGGCAAAGGTGAGGCATCAGAAGTTCATTGTCAGAATAATTTCCCAGCATTTTATATCTGTGTTGGTCAAGAATCATGATCAGGGTGTTTTTGCAAATGTACAGCCAGATTTAATTCTCTCTCTTTCCCTTCCTGTTTCTTTCTTTATTTCTCTTTGTGGATGTATGTGTGCATATTTGCATGCTCAGACTATGCCTCTTTTCATAGATTCGCCTGTCAGACTTTTCCGGGATGTGGTGCTGTTGACTGACGACCGCAACCTACGTCTGAAAGCCCATACTTCAAATGTACCTGTAAAGGACGTGCCTGCATTTTGTCGATGGAGCAAAATCACTTGAACGGGACAGTCCACTCCAGCCAAATTTGAGTCAACTCTCACTGCCTCTTTGCAGATTGGCAGCAGCTGCTTTATGCATGCTTAGAGTTTTGAGCCACACCAGTATCAGTGTGGCTGAAGAAGGGAAGCGTGCGGTGAAACTCTTGATATGGCAGCTTTTAACACTTCGTTTTGATGTGTAAGCATCCGTGGGAGGTTTAGACTGAAGAAAGTAGAGTCGTTGTCTCATCAGACTCGGCATGAAATGCTGTATGTTCTCTTTCACAGTTTTCAAGGAGCTGTCAGCACCAAATTCTACAAATATTCTTTTACAGAAAAATAAACTTTTGTCCACTTTTATTCTTCTTTTGCTAAAGAAATGGTCTTGTAGAATATTTTATCTGATATGAAATAATACCCTTTCAATTACAGCAACAGAAAAACCACCAGCTTGATGCTGTACCTAATTTAAAGTCAAAACTTGGTATTAGAAGGGAAGGGGGTGGGGGTATCTAATGTTCCTCTCTCTGCTTTTATGACTCGACCTGTTAGTGTACATAGTCTGAAGACTTCCAGAATAAATTATTACACCTCATTTTGCAATATGAAGAGGAGGAACTTGAATGCAGGCATGTTGATTGGTGCATGGTATGTTCTTGGTGTTTTCATTATGCAGCGGTTGTAGTGTTCTTAATGGGAGAGACTGCAGGTGTCGGTGTCTGAACTTATATTTATGTTCATATGCTCGCACCACATCTACTTTTTAACATACACTTATTGTTCCAGAGTTGAGACCTCATTAATTTTTTCCACTTGCCGCTTTTGTCTAAGAATACTAATAATGTGAACTATTAGTTTACAAGTACTAATATGTCAACAAGTATTTGGTTTACGTGTATTTATTGTGGACAAATTATTTGCTTAGGAGTACTGATATATAAACTGACAGTCAACTGAGGCAGACTAGTATGGGAATTATTACTTGGTTGAATACTAATGTGTGAGTTTTCTGGCATACTAATTAAAAAAAAATAAGTTCACAAAAAACTAGCATTTGCTAGAGGACATGGTATCCCTTTAATTGTTTTGTCAAAATCAGAGGCTAAAATGTAACCAAGATGAATGACAGCAAAAGAAGTTGTCAGCGCTGTTTCATGTTGTAAGGAGCCATTTTTCAGTATCCCGACAATGACAGTTAATTTTGACAAAAAGTGATGGACATCCTCACAATACTGACAGTTGACAATAATACTAGTCTCTGCTCATTATTTTAATGCTTCATGTAGCCTTTTGAACTCTGTGAATTACTGACGACTTACTGCATAATTCGGACTGCCGTTGCATTAACCTGGAGTGACCAAAGGTCGCATGATGACAGTAGTAGCACACAGGGCTCAGTATGTTAAAATGGACTTGTTGAAACGAAGTAGTGGTTCAAGCAGTGGCACCCGAATGCATGCACACTAGGCAGTTTGATACCAGTATTATTAACCCAGTTAACCCTCAGTTACCGAGGTGTGTCGTGGTGTCATGGTTATCTAACTGTAGAGGCTGGGAAAAGTAAGACAGCAAGACTCTAGCACCTAGCTCCTCTATAATCATAAGGTCATGGGACTACCCCTTTGAAATGATTAATTGCTATTGTAAAGATTTAATGTCAGTTGTATTCTTGAAATAAAATAGTTTTAGTCATTGCATCTGATAACAGTTACTAGTAGTTACCATCACAAAAGAACTGTAATCTCACTGGTGATAGAGAACTGAGGTCTTGCATTTCTATATGGCATCTGACATCCCACAGTTTCCTACAGAATTGACATATGGTGACTATATGCATACACATCTTAGGTTGATGTTGATCTGAAGCACCATATTAGAAAATTAAGATGACAAGAGCAAGACATTAATAAACTGAAAAAGCTGCATTGGGTAAGGTGTAATCAAAAGTCACTCTGAATACAGTCTTAGCGCGGTAATCTTTGGCCAAAGACCAGAAATCTTTAACCCATTCAGTGCCAGCATGTTTCAGCAGATTTCTGATTTTGTTTCATGTGATGTCAGTGCAGTTCATAATGTGATCTAGGTGATGCAATGAAGAGAAACCGTATCTAATAATAACTAGTTGCTTTGAAAATCATTAACATATGAAAAAAAGATAATTAGACATGAAAAGCAGTTCATATCCATGGTAGACCATTAGCCATTTTATAGTCATGTGATCACAAAATGTTAAAAGCCTAGTAATTGAAGGTTGCCATGAAAGGCTAAATAGAAGAACTTTCACAGCTCAACCCACTGACACCCATCACCCTCCCGTACAAAAAAAAAGTGGTCATAAAACTAAACAAGGTTTTCTTTTTTTATAGTCAGATACATCATGAAATCTATATTTCATAAAAAATAGTCTCACATTTTGACTGGATGTTTCTTAGCCAATGTACGAAGTGTTGCATGGAGATTTTGTATTTTCCATTCATTTATGAGAGTCTTCACAAACGTTTTTCTTTAAGTGTAGACTGAATTAGCAGCCACCACCAGACACTGTCATGCAAATCACAGAGTTGCAGTGAAAATTAATTAAAATTAACTGTCTGCACAGCATGAAGACCTTATGTGCCTTACCCTAGTTACCTCAGTGTCAACCAAAATTATTGTTCGAAAAATGTGTTATGCAGCTGTTTCAGTCCCTTCAGCCTTCCAGTAGCTACTCGTATCTTTTGGTTTAGGTCATAAGGTCTTTGTCAACACTGTGCACTTTCTTTCAGGTGCATAGATATGCTACTTAATTAACATCTGTGTAACCCATCAACAGATGCTTCCCATGCTTTCGGCACTAGCCGCTCACAGGTGTCTTGAGAACACCACCATTAATTCTTGGCATTAGCCCTGCATTTTTTTCTGAGCTCAAAGTTTTATGTCTTTCTTTTGCATTTTAGGGACCACGCCTGTCAGACTTCAAGCTTTTCTTTAGTGATGAAGAGGGCTGTTTTTTTCTTTGATGTCCCAGAGCTTCTCTTCCAGTGTGGCTTCCTGAGGCCACATCGGTGTTGTGGGCAGAGCTGCAGGACCTGCGCAGGGGTCTGTGGGCCAGTCTCACATGGGTAAAATTTTATGTTGAAGATGTTAACCCTGAGTACTAATTGGGCTTAACACTGCATTAGGGGTCAAATCAGGTTTGGGTGATGCTTAGGGTTAACAGCTTTAATTTAAAATTCCATGCCCAGGTAATGTTTGGGGCTAATGCCAAGGAGCTAAATACCATCTGACATGATAAGCTCAAATGTTGCTTTTGACAAACTTCATTTTGTGGATAATTTGTTATTTTTGTAAAAATTGATGCTTACATGCATAGTGCACTATCAGCTTATGGACAGCATGTTTAAAAGCTGATTGTTTACGTTAGGTGGAAAAGAACGATGTTAAGCTAGGGAGGAAGGTGAGAAACACATGCAGTACGGGCAACCTTAGTGGTCATGCTTCACTCATTGCTTTCATCTGGCCAAACCAGTACCCTCACCTCCCTCTGCCAGATTGAATTCATTCTTTAATGCAGGATGGTGAAAGGTTTGGCCTTGAAGTACATCCTAGCCCTTAGGTAAATGGGAGGATATGGGGTGTCCTGTGTGAACAGTTTCCTGGTCATCTTCATTTCAATGGGGCTGACAGCCAAACAATAAAACAGAAGTCCAGGTGAGGAGCTTGATACCTGTTTTGAGATTTCGCACCATCTAAGTAATGATATGACTTCTGCCTTTAAACCCTTGTGATAAAGATATTGCTATTTTGATGATTGCTTCTGCTTCTTCTTCTAGTCTGGATGATTCTAGGCCAAATCTAGAACCTTACTGAGGTGCTCAATAGCTTAATACAGTGTCACCTTTGGCTGAGTATGTCATCATCATGGTCACGTGTAGCTCTACAGTTGGAATACCGTCATCTTGTTTTTTCCTGCAAAAGCAGAGGTTTATTTGGTCGTCTGAAAATAAAATCATCAAAATTAAGAAATAAACAGCTGTTCGTTGCCAGAATAAAAGGGAGAGTACAGTAGCACAGAAACATGATGCCGCACTGTTATGTTCTTTGTTTTCAGTGGTTTACAGCTACTGCTTGTGCATCCAGAGTTAATATGCCTCTATTTCTTTCTAATAAGTACATTAAGAGTTCTTAAGAAGTAACTTAAATTGCATCAGATGCTGATGAAGTGATTGAGAAGTAACTGAAACAGTTTCACATGCAGATGTACAGATGCAAAGCTGGAAATGATGCAGCTGCAGGTGACTCACATTGTACATTATCTAACTTTGATCTCATAAAATCCAGATTGTGTGAAAGCTATCCAGTTTGTTTCTCTCCAACAACCACCTGTGATTGCTGATCTAGTTTGCCACTGTTTTAATGTATGATTAAAATATACTTGACAAGGAATGAAATGTGGAAACAAAAGGAAGTGAAAGTATGTTCATTCCAATGGAATTACACATCTGGAGTCTGTAACGTGCCTGAGTCAAGATGTCCAGTTACTGGTGTGAAAAGACTAGAATGATTACTGTCTCCCATGACAGCTAAACTGTGTTGTCAGTACACAGAAATGCATGTATACTTGTTTGAATCAGGTCTTCTTCAGGAAAACAAAAGACTTTCTGTGGTTCTTTTATTTACATTTTTACCATAGGGATTTTTGTTCAAACACCTGATGTTTGTCGTTTTAAATATGATCTTTGTATGATGAACTCAAAATTCATTTTTTTCTAGAAAGTAAATGTAAACATTAGAACATAGATCCATAGTTGCCTCAGAACAGTAATTCCATAATATTAACAGCAACCCTTTACGCATGACAAGACGCTAACGTTAATTCAGAAAGACAGAAGTATAAAATGAAGATAGTTCTTTTGTACGTAATTAGACAGGGTTACGCTTTCCTTACCGGCAAATGGGAAGATATCTTCTGATTGTATATAACCATTATGCAGTACTTATTCATTATCCTGATAATTCTGCAGGGCAGCATCAAAACAGCTGTTGATAGCAAACAAAAGATTTGTAAATATGTAATGGGATGTGGTGTCAAAGGAAGCTGTGGTACATCTACAACATGCTGTTGTTTGCAAACCTTTTGCGTATTTTTAGAAGCAAAGGGTGTGATTTAGAATTCAAAGGCTGTGAACACAGCATTCTTTTTATCCTATTTTAGGGTGGGTTTTTTTAGAAGTCATTTTTCATCTGTAATTTTTAATTCAATGGTGAGTAAGAAGACTGTGATTACATAATTGTTCAGTGGAGATTTAATATATTGGATATTTTAGGAGCGATCCCCTGAAAACAAGTATATTTGATGTTCATTTACGTATTATCAGAAGTTTTATTCCCTTTTTTCTCTATTTTATGCTGGCTTTTGCAAATTTTTATGACTTCTCATCAAATTTTTCTTTAACAAACAGCTGAACTATCTCATTGCCACGGGGAACAAAATTCTGTTGCATTGGGTACAGATGGCTCCTTGATGAGCAGAAATAATCCATTTGACTGTTTGAACATTTTCATGAATCAGCAAATGTGTTAAGAGTGGGACTGGTTGGGCATTTTCCAGACTCTATATATTTGGTGGAGAGGAAAATATATCAGCAGACAGTGTAGCTGCAAAACAGATTTACCATGCTCAAGTCCCCGTCTGTATACAAATGCAGAAATAAAAAGTGTGTTTTGACGTATAACCCCCTGCCTGTTTTAAATCAGGATTTCATCTCATTTGACCACACTTTTTTTTTAGCTATAGAATGTGTGATCTTTCAGTGAGATTAGTCCAACAATACTTTCACACACAACCAGTTATAGAGAAGTGAACTGGCATTTATATGTGCATGCTGCTCTCAGATGAGATGCACAAGTCTTCTTTGACAAAAAGATTTATTCTCATGATCTTCAATAGATTTTGTAGAAGCATTGAAATTTTATACCTCTCTTCAGTATATTCATATTTTTCTATAAACCAGTTTTAGACTTTCCTCTTCAGTGTTGCAGACCTTATTACTAGGATGCCTAGCTTTTCTTTTGTCAGTTTTTTTTTCACTTTGGTTCTGAAATAAACTGTACAATAAGTATTTTCACTTGGTGATCATGATTAGTGATTTTTGTATAATTGGGTGGGGATTGGAAAATGTTTTTTGTTGGTTGTATTTGATCTGAAAGTCTGATCAGGTGACAGAAACCATATTTGTTCCCAAAGAACTTTTCAGTGTGATGGGTTGTCTCAGATGAGCTTTTGGTGCAGTTGTTCTTATTTATAGTTCTGATCTGGCTTTTTCTCACAAGTTTGTTTCTGCAGCTGATCTACAGCTGTCCGCTTAGATGCTACTCTGAATTTATAGGCTGCTGAAATAAGTAACTGGATTTTGTGATTGTTTCTAGAGGACTGGGTGTCTTGACTGTTGCTGTTTCACAGGTTTTTTTCCCCAAACTGTGATTCACTACTTCCTTCTTTTCGTTTTGCTCACCTTTGTGACAACAGCTTTTTTTTCATCCACCAGCTGACAGTTGGAAATTGCCGACACCCACCATGGATGCAGCTTAGCTGCTTTTGCTAGCAGGACTGTTGAAATTTTCCAGAAAACTTAGGTTATCAAGACTGTATCCTGAGTTAAAAAAAACAAATTGAGAAAAAAATTTTTTATTAAAAGACTGCTGCTCCTAAACAAAGAAGGCCACAGTGCTTACTCCATGAAGTGTACTGCATTTGGTCATGTCCCTGTGCGATATTTAACACAAGAATGAAATCAATTAGGTGGATTAGAAATTTTTTAAATAGTGTCCGTGGCAAAAGCATGTTAATATAAATGTGTGGATAGTGATCCAAGTGACTATTTTTCTGGTTGCCATGTCATTGTGTGAAATTGTTGAATAAATGGTCGGCTTGATATGTCTTATGATTTTTTTTTTCTTCAGAAATTGTGAGTGGTGTTGGCATCAGTGGTGTTGGACACCCAACTCACACAAATGTGGTTTTAGGCTTTTCTTTTCCAGTGATTTTGAGCTCACATCACAAATATTACCAAATGTGTTAAAAGTCCTACAAATAAACTCAGACAAATTTGGACGCCACTTTTTGCTTCCTTGGCCCCAGTATCTGGAATGCCTTTTACTTCATAGTGTCCACCCTTGAAGCATCCGAGGCTGACCTTATTACCTACTGTTTTGACAAATACAGTACTTTCAGTAACTAATATTCTCCATTTCCCACCATCTCTTATTCCCTCCACACCACTTCGCTCTTGTGCGACTATTTGTTGTGCTGCTCATACATCCAGCTCATTGCCAAGCAGGAGAATCTGTTATGCAAGTGGTTTTCATATTGTAATTGAAGTCTGTTTACCAATTTTAGTTATTACTGACACCAAATTTAAATCATGTTAGATATATTTTTTGTTCTAAATAGACCTTTTTCATTTCTGATCTTTTTTCTGCTGTAAGGTCTATTTTCAACCTGTTAAAAATCAATACACTGACATTTGTTTGTTCAAGCAAGTCTGTAGCTTTTTTCACAAAGAAAGTTGACTTTCCCTTCACGTTGAGATTTCTGCACCACAGAGTGTGGGAGCATTTACTTCACTGCTATGGCCAAACTAATGTGTTGGCTGTTGACAAAAAGTCAAAAGTCACCACTGTTGTGAGCTAGACCTACTAGACATACTAGACCTCTGTGACCAAAGGAGGGCCTTGAAGAGAGAAAAGAAAAGCAAACCAGAAGCAGCAACCAAATACAAAGAAGTGAATTGTGCCATTAAGAAAGGGATGAAGGCAGCTAGAGAGAGCTGGATCGAGAAGCAGTGCCAGGACATAGAGGTTGGAATGGCACGAGGTGACAGCAAAAAGGCCTACCAACTTCTAAAGACCCTCACTAAGACAGACCAGCAAAAGATCTCAGTCATCGAAGACAGCAATGGTCACCTTCTCACAGAAGGCAATGCTGTACTCAACCGATGGACAGAATACTGCAAGGACCTGTACAATTACCAGCTGAAGACCGACGCCAACATTCTCCAAAACAACCAGACTAGAGACAGCGAACCTGCAGACCTACCAGTCCTACGGGAAGAGGTCGAAAAAGCTGTACATAGTCTGAAGGGAGGAAAGTCACCAGGCGTTGATAATGTACCAGCTGAGCTGCTCAAGCAGGGTGGGGAAGCAACTACAAAAGCCCTAACTGTTCTGTGCCAAAGAGTCTGGGAGTGCAAGGAATGGCCCAGAGAATGGACGCAGTCACTAATCATTCCCCTCCCAAAGAAAGGAAACAGCAAACAGTGTCAGAACTACAGAACAATAAGCCTTATCAGTCACCCAAGTAAAGTCATGCTGAAGGTCATACAGAACCGCATCAGAACCACCGCAGAAGAGCTGCTAGCAGAAGAACAGGCTGGCTTCAGACCACGTAGAAGCACAGTTGAGCAGATCTTCAACTGTCGTCTTCTTATAGAAAAGCATCTGCAGCATCAGCGGGACCTTTACCACAACTTCATTGACTTTAAGAAGGCATTTGACAGAGTCTGGCACGAGGGGCTATGGCATGTGATGCGGAAATTCAACATTGAAGAAGGGCTTGTCCAAGTCGTTGAAGCGTTGTATAACAGCTCAACGAGTACAGTTTTGCTTAACAACCAAATAGGAGCTTACTTTCGTACCACAGTAGGGGTACGTCAAGGATGTCCCCTATCACCCGTGTTGTTTAATATATTCTTGGAGAACATCATGCTTGAAGCTCTTCATGACCACCATACCTCCATTTCAATCGGTGGAAGACCAATCTGCAACCTACGCTTTGCAGATGATATAGATCTGTTAGCAGGTACAAACAAGGAACTGCAAGACCTCACCAATAGACTGACAGACAGCTCAAACGCATATGGAATGGAGACAAGCACAGAAAAGAGCAAAGTTATGATCAATG
Source organism: Marisa cornuarietis (assembly GCA_004794655.1). NCBI lineage: Eukaryota > Metazoa > Mollusca > Gastropoda > Architaenioglossa > Ampullariidae > Marisa > Marisa cornuarietis. The sequence goes on along the minus strand of SMMW01000123.1, from coordinate 40,098 downwards.
GCAACGGCAAAGCAGAGATCTATATGAACGGGGTACAGCTCGAAGAGGTAAGCAGCTTCAAGTACTTGGGAGCCACTCTCTCCAAGGACGGCAGCTCCACGCAAGATATCCGCATCAGGATCGCAACAGCAACAGCAGCAATGGCTAGGCTAGATAGGATCTGGCATAGCCACAAGATAAGGTTCACTACCAAGTACAGGCTATACAAATCCCTGGTAGTGCCGATCCTGCTCTACGGATGCGACACGTGGACTCTACTCGCCGAAACAGAAAGGAGAATCCAGGCATTCGAGCACAAGTGTCTGAGGAGGCTGCTCCGGATCTCATACAAAGAACACAAAACCAACGACTTTGTAAGAAACAAGATTGCCACACTGGTAGGACACCAGGAACCTCTACTATCAACAGTCAAGCGACGTAAGCTGGTCTTCTTTGGCCATGTAACCCGGCACGACACCTTGTCGAAGACTATCCTTCAAGGCACCTTGGAGGGTGGCCGACGCCGCGGTGGTCAGAGAAAGAACTGGCTTACGAACGTCAAAGACTGGACTGGTCGTCCTGTACAGGACCTGCTGACTATTGCCCAAAACAGGCAAGAGTGGCGGGCCCTATCAGCTGCCGCGTCTATCCATGTGCTCCCCCCAACGCCAGGTGCCAGGCAAGGGGCGACTGACTGACTGACTGACCACTGTTGTGAGCAATGATAGATGTATGAGCTGTGAAAACTGAACTTCAGATTATTTGTAGTGAAAAACAGCTCTGTCTCACCAACTCCACCTTGGTGAATATGATAGTCACATTTTTTTTCTCAAAAATTACCCCCAGCATGGCCCATCCTGTTTTTGTCACTACCTTTGCCCCCCCCCCTCACCAAAACTAAGTTGAAGTAAGTTGAGGCTGTAGTTTAAAGTAATAGTAAAATAATAAATCAGAAAAACAAAACAAGTGCGTATCACTATGGTATGCAGATCAACGAACTGCAAAACAAAGTAGCCGTTAAAAATTGAATTCTACATGACTTTCATGCATTTTAATTGTTCACATTCTAAAATCCTCTCAAGCTCAACACATCCTAGTGGTCACGAGCATCCTGCAGAGAAAATCTTATTGGACCATTTCTGCACAACTCTACTTTTCCATCAAATACTTGGCTCCAATTAAAAAAAAAAAAATGAAGGGAAAACATTATATTTTAATGCAATACTTTCAAAAAATACCAAATAATTCATACTGAATATACATTCTGAAAAAAGCTCTCCTATAAAAAAAAACAGATTCATGATCTGCAAAGTGAAGGGAACATTATAAACATTCACTGAGTTAACATTCTTTCAAAAGTCTGAATAACAACAGCATGAAAGCGCTCCTATTTAAAAAAAAAACAGATTCGTGATCTGCAAAATGAAGGGAACATTTTATTATTTCCTGATGATCATAAACATCCACTGAGAGTTAACAGTCTTTCAGAAATACTATTTCATAATTATAACATACAGATGAAGAAACTGGTTACAGATTTAAACCTTAATGAACCAGTGAAAACACTGAGACTTAATTAAAAAAAAATTACCATGTCAACTAGTTTAATGGAACATTAAAGTCACAATTCTTCAGGTGATGACTTGAAGGCATCGAACTTTGCAATGGTATCCAATTTTTAAAGACATTTGGTGAATGAGAAGCAAACTATACTCTGTAGCCATCCAGGTCCCATAAGAATGAATGCCCCATCCTTAAGTGGGCGCGACCATGCTTACGTTTTCAAAAGCATGCTATAAGAGGAAAGGCTCAAACTTTGCGATGTACGTTTTCAAGTAATGATACATAAGAATTTTCTGCATCATTTTATTTTTATTTATGATTAATAGATCATAAGCCTCCCACTGTAGAAAGTTACAGACTGCATGCTGGTGGAGGACTATGGATGAAAAGCCACTAACTTATCTAAGTCCCAAGATTCACCCACAATGGCGAGAAAAGAGAGGTGGTCACACTGATTGTACAGTAATCATCATCAGGCACAGCTGGTGTGCCGCAGACACACAATTATTACGCAGCAACTCACCTTTTCATTGCACAAAATCAAGCCATCTTGATGCTCATTTCTTTAAGCAGACTTGCAAACACACAATGGACAATAATCTCTCGTTATGTACTCATGCCTCATGGTCTATTTTGATTTTTTTCCTGTAACAGCATCTTGATAATGACTAGCAGAGAAAAAGAACATGCTCAAGATAACACAGCGCTTTCAAATGAATGCAACAGCTGAAGACCAGATGGAAAATAGGGCTGAGATCATGTAGCTGACACAATTCTGTTGTTCAGCAATGTTGCTGGCATATCATTCACAATTTAGGAGCTGGCCAGGTCTTATTGGATGCAAGACTTTGGTGGGAAATCACACCGATGCCCTGAAGTGGCAGGAATAGCTGATTAAAGATGCTGGTATGGGTGAATCTGAAAGATTTCTCTTGAGGCAACAGGTCTTCATCTTATTCCAAAAAATCCATCACATAGCCTTCCTCCCTCCCCAATACCAAAAGGCTCTGTAGAAGGCATGTCAAACTGAACATTTTCTGACTGTGAGCTTAAAGACAACAAGAAATAGTTCCATAATGAAGCAAACTTGCCATGTGTATGCTGCATCCAAAACAGCTCAAACAGAATTGGAACTGCCAGCCCCCAAAAGATGAGGAAAGAGATCCGAGTTGTTTTTGGAGGACAAAGTAAACAGCACAACCTGACCAATACAAACTGCACAGCACAAGCGTGCTCTCCCAAACTGCACACTGGTGCCACTCAAGAGATAATATGATTTAAAGAAATCTGAGGTGGGGAAAAGAAAGAACCCCATCACCCTTTAAACTATGTGGTCAAGTAACAAACACAGGAATGTATGTGAGGGGACCGTGAGAGTGCAGGGAGGTAGGGAAACTGGAACAAATAAGTCATTATTGTACATTCCAATGAGGATCTATCAACCTTACTATATACAGACCAATGCATTAAGCAAGAAAATCTGAGCAAAAATGAACATTAATACCAATTAAAATAGTTTATCACAAAGCACACATGGTGACAAACAGCTTTCAAAGAAATATCAACTGTAACAAAATTACAGTATCATTGCAATATAAATAGCATGCATGTTCAGTATTCTCCCCACACAGGCTACTAAAGTAACTGATAAAACTTACCAAACAAAACCCTCCAAGGCAAAAAGAAAAGGCAGTGAAAAAGCAACATCCTGTTTGCTCTGAGTATGAACTACATATTTCTTCAGAATATGAATGTGACTAGGAATATTTGGCAGAAAACCTCAATTTCAGTGAAGCAGCTCCTAAGAACACTATATACCCTGGCAAACATAGCGGCATGTTCAGTCCTCCTCAGTGTTCTTACACTGGACTCTTTTTTTTTTACCCTTGTTAAGTATCTGGGAGAAAGCTTAAATACTAGAGTAAAACTCGCTGTCCTGTTTGTGCAAGGAATCAAACCAGTCATCTGACAACAGCTATGATAAAGGGACAAGAAGCGTCAGGTGTGCTGCAGGTGGTACTGTAGGTCCCTTCCTACGGAAACATACAGAAACAATGAGGTGGACAGGCTGGCCAAAAACCATCCAAAAAGGGAAAAGTCAAACTGCTATTATCAGGGCATTAATGCCTTGCTCAATGAATTTTCAAATGTTTTACACGTGTTTCACTCGCTCTTTCATTGGTGGCGCTTACAACATGACCAATCATCTTTCAAGTTCTATCACCTTTGCATGATGTGAGAAGAAATCTAATAAACAAAAGGTGAAAAGAGAACAAAATTAAACCAATCATTTGCACTGTGTTTACAGTTTCCTTAAACTAATCTTGCCTTTGCCCTAGTTTGTTTTCACAGTTAAAGCATGCTCCCCTTTCCTGTCAATAAACTTAAATTTGCCATATGCTGATACTGTCAATATTGACCGGATGTACAGGAAGCTGATGTCTGGCTGTTACAGTCATCTACAGCAAAGGATGCAACTATGTTCATCCACAATGCAAAATAAAGATAATCAACGAAACAAAATCTCATATCAATGGGCTCACAATTCAAACTTGATGAAATACTGGCAATAGAGTACTAAATAAAATCAATTTGAGATAACGCAGCATATATTTTGAAACAGGATCCCACAATTAAAAATATCTTTTAGTGCATGTATGTGCACGTACATGCATGCATCCACATGAACACACAGTGAGACCTGCACACTTTTGGGAGCACCAGTCTTTTAAAAAAAAAAGCTTGAAACTATGTGGTTTGATTTCTTGAATAAATTAATCTTGATAGACAACAGCCAAAATTGATAGTTAAAAACCCTCATACACACAACTACACATTATGCACATGCATACATACACATGCATGCACACCTGTATACACAGATGAAACAGAGATCTGGTATCATATTCTCCATACACAATAATAATTAAAGAAAATCATGGAAAGAGTTGGATAAAACATTGGCAGATTGTTATAAGAAGTCAACAGGTTACAACACAAGTGACTGTTTACAAAAGAAACACGAGAGAATTATCCTGCTTTGCGCACAGGCAGGATACATGGATCCTGTTAATGCATAAAGGATACATGATTTTTTTTTTTTTGCAAACCATCTATCAATAGGTAAATCTGTACAAAACGACAGCTTCTTTTTAACCTGCAGATGTGACAAATGACACTGGACTTCACACTGTCATAGTTAGTTCACAGACTGAGTATGGAAACAAAGACTAGTCTTCCTTTGCCAGTGATACCAGAATGGCTCCATCTGCAATGCTTCTAAAAGAACAGTACAGGCGACTAAAAAGAGATACTAGAGAAAGAAGAACAAAACCTGAGGGCACTAAGGCTTTCATAAAGTGGGGTGGGAAAACTGCATCCCAGTAAATTTATTGCTGACAAGAAAGCAATTCAAAGAAATCTAAATCCTTCAAATGTCCGTACGATGCACAAAGGATATAAAAGTCTGATTAAAACAAACCACCTGGTTAAATAGTAGCAAAATAAAGAGATCCACAATAAACGGTGGACAAATGAAAAGAATGTCGTCATAAAGCTTACACTAGGAAAACAAGTGCTTTTACTCAATTTATTCTGCTTTAAATGATTACAAAGCACAGATTACTGTAACTTCCAAACTATGCAAAGATTCTCCACCAATCTACTTCTTGAGTGGCATGTTTATCAGCAACAAACTTTCTTTCGCTTAAATCGCATGTATGCAGCAAGCTGCACAATCATCAACCTGAAATAACCCACCGACTTCCACAAACATAAATTCACTTCAGTTCACAAAAGAACATTTCCCATGTAAGAGACTTGACTTCTCCCAACACCTCTTATTCTATCACTCCCTAAAAATGAAACAAAAACTTACTAAAGCAATTAAAACTTAATCCATGCTAAATTTCTTAAAAATACAGAAAACTACAAATTCTTGGGCCTGCCACATGAAACAAAACTTGTGGAGATGCAATTATGCATTTACTCACATATGCCTAAAGAAAACGCAATGTATCTTCAACACAGCTGCTACACAACTTTATACATTAATGTACATAACAATATGTATCTCAGCCATGGAACAACTTTAAAAACACACATTCACACTTTTTTCCATCTACATCACCATCAGTCTGGTTATGGAGGTCTAGACAATAGGAATTGTAATAATAGGTTATGCTTGTTTCTCAGTTGCCATGACAGCTTTGGCAGCATCTCTATTTCCCTGTGGAGTAATTCTTGATGGGTAGTCCTAGCAGAAAGCCCATCAACACAAGCTAACTTGATAAAAAGATTGTAGAAATTCATTTGGTCCATGCCTATTTTGCTGACCTTCTATAAAAAAAAAATTCTACATCTGAATAATTTATCTAAAATGTATGGTTCAATTACAAGTTACAAAGTCATCAATAGCTGTGACTGGGAAAATCGTTTTCATGGGAATGGGAGAGGTCATCTGCAGGCAACTGCCCAAGATACCCGTACTTTTAATTATAATAAATCCTCAGTTAAAAGCAGAACTTCTTCGGACTGTAGGAAGAGACTGGTTTTGGCCGTGTGAGGGAAGGTATGAGTACACGCGGTGCTGACAACAAGTTGTTGTGATCTCCACCCCGCCTTTTGTTGGTAGGCAATTAGGGAAGACTGACTGCGCACAAAAGTCTGCATCGTGGGTACTCTACCTTCCCTCGCCAGGATGAAACCATTTTAAAAACTAACCCACAAAAAGTTCCACCTTTGAGAATTCCATCTTGTCAATGGAGACAACAAAAAAAAAGAAGCCTAGATACAGGTACTCTTCGTCTTGCACTCTTCATCTTTTTTGCAGTTTCAACATCTGGCTACAGGTATCTGGAGCAGTGCTTTCTTTGCCAAATATATCTTTATCACAAATGCACATGTGTAGAGGTGCAAAGCAGACTGGACTTCTTGTCAAGAGTGCACAGCAACCAGATCAACCTTTCCTGCATACACTTTGTAGATTGCTGTCATATGGATTGTAGATGGGCACCACTAACAAAATAACACTGGGGAGAGAAAACGACAATGAAATAAGAAGTGTAAAGCATATTAAAGCTCTCCTTTTTTCCTTGTAGTTTGTACTCCAGATACACCCTCAAATACACTAAGCCATTTTTTTCTCTGGATAAAGGATGACACAAAATAATGAACATATGATCTTCACATAAAATGGTTCAAGAATCTGCAGGGATTTTCATTATGAATCCAGGGTCAGGGATGAATGAAGCATACCTGTAAGAAAAAGATCTTTATCGTTCTTGCAAACACAATCTTTAAAAATAAATCAGACATGGTCTGAACCAGGTTTTCATTTCTGAATTTGGACCATAGCTGTTTTAATAGAACAATGCTTAGTCCTGAATAAACTCTTCTTGCAAACTACTGCACAGTAGACTGGCGTTACTTAAGAGAACTGACTGTTTCATGCCTGCAACACTTCATAGGCTGCCGCTGTTGGCATGTCCATTTCTTGCAGTGTTCCTATTAGTGCATATACTCCCCTGTGCAGTGCTCCTGTTCCCACATCACTCACATTACTAGTTTTGTGCCATTTTTACTATTATTGTAAGCCAATGCCTGTGAAGTAGTCTTGCTGTCATGCCCATTCTCTTGTACAGCACTTCTTTTGGCATGTATTTTCTTCTTTTCTTTTGTTGCTTGTTTTATACCAGTTGAGTCATTTTTCCAAACCAATGTCAAAGTAAGCAAATAAGTAAACATTTCAAAACAATTACACCTCTTGTTCAATTTCACTTTTCACAGGCAAATATCTGGAGTTTCTTCATTTACGGCACACTTTTCATGGGAAATTGTCATGTGAGCAGGTATGGAGCGGGCAAATGAGTACTAGTCATCAAACACAAGTTTTTTTAAAACCCAAATCTCACACAGGATCATAGCACACATCCACGCATAAGCTTATCAAATGCTTATGAATGAAGAACGCCAAACATTAGCACTGCGCTGCCATCTAATCTTTGCTGTTTTTGATGACTTTGGTGACGTTGATAACGTCTGCTTTCTCCAGGGCATGCTGAACACGACACCGGCGCTTGTGATAGGACTGTGCCATGGAGTTGATAATGGACAGAATGAAGTAAAACACCATCACCAGCACCACCTTCTCAAAGATGAAGGACAGTAGGCTACCATCCTGCAAGACAGGAAAACAAGGCTTCACTGTGGTATGCTCAGCAAATTATCAGGTCAACGGTTACCAGCCACCAAAGCACATTACTCTGGGGAACATGAAGATGTAGACTTCCCCACCCTCAACCAACGAAGACACGAACCCATGTAAATACACACACACAAATTTCTCAGCTACCCTCACCCCCTTACATAAAGCATCATCTTTTTTTCACGATACCAGTAAATCATGGTGGTAAAGTGTTGGATGGGCCTTGTGTTTGTGTTTTACCCCCCATGTGTGAATGCTAGCATCACATGGATGACCAATGACCAGGCATCTGTATGCCTCTGTGAATGCCAACATCACATTGACAACCACAATAATAAAATCAACTGGTGTTTTCACATAGGGGGGTGGCGGTGGTGGTTGGGGGAGGTGGGGAATGACTTACCGAGTCAGTTCCTCCACCACCTGGCTTGTGATGCAGTTTGAGCCTCTGTTTCTCCAGCCAATCACGAAAGGGAGTTTGAAGGGACTCCCCCACCCTAGGTAGAGCACTTCAAACAAATAATAATTAAAAAAATCCATAAATTTGTCACAAGGCTTCTATGTTTTCCCAGTGAATTTGCCACCGGTTTGATTATGACTGAACAGGGAAATACTTCTATCATATGAAGGTCCACATTCTTTGGCCTCTTTTCCTTTACAGAAAATGACATGGTCTATATCTTGTCTCCTTCCCAGTTCCTTGCAGTGAAAATGAACCATCTTGCTATCAACACTAAAAACTGTTAAAGATTTGTCATTACCAGTAGATGAATGTGACAGTTATATCTATATTATTACGGCTTGTAAAGTATTGAAGGCCGGTTGTGTGTGCTTACCCCATAAGCTGTATGACCTTCTCAACATGATGGACACTGAAGAGGAAGATAACAAACAGTTTCTGAAAAGATAAAAAGAAAAACAAATAGCATGAAATCAAGTCTTTTTTCCCACATAACATGCCAAATACTTGCATACACTTTAGGAAGAAAAACTGTGGTACTGAAAGCATACAAACCTGTATATGCATTTTTATGATGGCCTTTCCAATGAGCGTTGCCCCAAAAAAGGTCCAGAAAGGGATCAAGAAATGACCACAGGTGATGCCAGCCAAGTCAAAGAGAGGATTTGGTATCTGTTGTATAAAACTGTGGCAATCAATACTAACACAGAGGTGGCATGGTGCAGGTGTAAAAGGTTGGTATTAAATACTGATATTACTACCTAGACTACGTGCTTTGTGACTGATCGACAATTAGTATGTGAACAAAATTACCATGGCTTTAAGGTGAGAAATGCATGAGAATACTGTAGAAAATGTGAAGAATGCCTTGGGATAGAATCACAGAAAAGAGAGATACAAAATTTGAGAATAAAACAGGAATTTCAATGAAACAGTAAATAGTACTACTTACAGAAGCACAGGCCAGAATGCCGAAGAACCCAACCTTCTGTACCATGTTGTGAATGTACAGTTTGGCTTTCTCCATTATACCCTGCACATTAAATCATTTGCCACTAAAATTTCTGTCATAACTTCATTTCAAAAGATGTACAGATAAAAAAAGAAAAAGCAACATAAAAAAAGCATAAAAAAATATTGTTGACAGAAGAATGGAGAAGACAAAGTGTCACAGTTTCATGGCTAAGCAAGGAAGACACCCCATCCAATATTATTACAGGACTACAAAAGTTACTTCTGTCCAAGACTATTAGTATCAGATCTACCAGCTCTTCAGGATGTTCTTTTTTCTCGTGTATCAGCTCTTCAATTTCCTCAAAGTCATCGTCTTCAAGCCCAGCACCAGACAGGCGAGCTGCCCGGGCCATGAAGTACGGTGGCAGCTCCCCAATGGCTGTGCCTGCACCCTGCAATGACAAGATGTTTGTACTGAAAGTAAGCACCACAGATGTAGGGAGTCCACAGAAAAGTACAGTCTTCTAATGGTAACCATGTCTTTCCTACAACAATTATGTTTACATTCGCTAACAGGTACATTTATACAGAAATGAAATTCTGCAAGTGAAACATGCAATGCTATAAATTTCTAACTTCATGACAGTGTACACAGTTCATGCTTACTATGATGTCTACAGCCCATGGTTACTTAACTGCACACAGTTCAGGCTACAAGGTCAAGATTGCATGCTCACTTATGAGGTATATACAATCTTCACACCCCTCTGTCCCAATGCAATATATTTCATTCACAATCCTGCCTAAACAAATGGAATGAGGTCCATTTTCGTGCAACTTCCATTTCTGCTTTCTCTCTCTGAAAAGTCTAAAGTACAGGACACCATCGGCAATGACAAATACTGAACCTGATGGGTACTCAATAAGCAATCACACTATTTGCTGCTATATGGTCTAGAAGAAAAGTGTACAAGTACTGAACAGAGTCAACCTGCTGGATACTTACAAACAAACATACCACTAGATTGTATATGTTCTAGTAGAAAAGTTGCAAACTGTCTCAAATACACACACACTACTAATAAACATGTAATAAACATCACCATGCTGTTATTGCCTAACAAATGAAACTCACCCACATGATGGCTTCCATGCGTACTTTACTCATGATTGTCCACATCGACACACGCTCATCCTCCTTCTCCGGACACACCAACCTGGGTTAAATATAGCATAATTATCATTCATAACACAGGGTTAGGCACCAAAGCCAATCATGCATCAAAGAGTTAACAAGTAACTGTATTTTTCAAATTATTAATTAGAGCATATTCACAGTTTAAAAAATGCTGAATCCTGACTTTAGTGATATGAATTGCCTTTTTCTAGGACAGCAGTTGTCACTTCTTGTTTGATATTTAATTTTTGCTTTATTTTGCATCCTAATTTTGCTTCTGAATGCAAAAGCTGAAAAAGAGGAATTCTGTTTTGAATTAGCTAGTACCTAAAAGTTTAAGTCATTACTTTTTGCTAGATTTAAAAAGCAATGCAAAATCAAAGGACTGATTTAAAATTAAGAGGGGGAAAAAAAAGCCATCCATGGAGAGGATAATCTCATCAAATAACAGTGCTAAAAGGACAGCAGCCACAATCATCTCGTCATTTTTATAGCTCACTGCACAGTTACTTTAGTGGTAACTGTAAAATGAGAATGTTAAACAAAATTATCTGTTCAAGCAAATATTTTGAGTTGATATCAATTAATAAAGAAGTGAAAACCTATTCTGGAAAGAACATTATATCTAATAGCTAACTCAGCACTGTAATGTCAGCTTAGAATGCCTATGATGACCTTTGTAAAAATACGCACATGGAAGTAATAAAAAAGATATTTTCATTAAATACAACAGCAAGGTAAAAAAAAAATGCTTTGCCACTTTAAATTTAAGAAAAGTATGTGATAAAACCAAGCTGAAAGTTGTTTTTGTTGTGTAAATTGTCTTTCTTTGACACTTTCCAGTGTGACATGATAGTTGCACAAAGATACAAGCTCTTCAAAAGTCAATATTTACACCTATGAATATATATAGAGGTAAAAACTTAAGAAATTGTGGTTGACACACTCCCGGCTGTCCCATTATCTGTAACTTTGACAGTGTTACAGTAGTTTAATTATGTGCTCACTCATTTGGATATGGAGGTTCAGGAAAATCCACAGATTTGCATTCATAGGCTGCCAAAGTCACACTGGCAATATGAGGACCCTGCAGCAAACAACAATTTATGAGGCAAACCAGCCAGTTTAACATCTTGTCAGGCTAGCCATCTAGTCTCTAACTAGTCACATATCCTGTCGGAAAGCAGCAGTGATTAAATGGACCACAACAACAGTCTCTTTTTTCTACTTTATTTCTTAAATAAAAGAATGGTTAAGTAATAAAATATGGTGATGGTCATTGTGAGATTCTTCCTTCTATTCATGGTAGAAGAGATACAGAACATCAAATAAATCTGACTACTTGATTTCATGTCAAAATACTTATCAACAATTAGGTTTGAAAAAATTTTGAAGTCTGCAGCCAAGCATGCTTAGTCCATAACTGCTATAGTTAACTGACATTTTCACTAAATCTATGCAAAGTGCCACCAGTCATTTTTCCTTTATTTCTGACAACACACTTCCTTTCTCAGTCAGAATTGTGTTTAATAGCCATTAGGACTGCCTGGTTATCGATCTTTCATTAAAAAAACACAAAAAAAACTAAACCACTAAAATGCTGGAGATCATCTTGAGGATACTCACCAAGTACAAGAGGAATGTATGGAGACCAGTTCCCAGCCCAACTGACGAGAGAATTCCCAAACCAACCCAGTACCCATACCACAGCAGTTTCTTCTGAATGGCAGAGATCACCTGAGTACAAGAAAAACAGATTTGGTAGCCCACATGATTAGTGGTTTGGCCAAGTGAGAAACCAAGGTTTGTAAATTGGTGACCTAGTTCAGGCTTGTAAACAGGTGACTGACCAGAAAATATTATAGAAATAGAGATCTGAACCTGGGATCCATGATTGTTTTGATAAAATTGTTAAAGAATGGCTTTCGTTGCTTTCAGATATCGGTAGATATAGGCGATATAAAACTAACCTGTAAATTTTAGCCTCCAAAACCCATCCATTAATTAATTATCCGCTAAGATTCGCACCTACGATCAACAAGCACCACTAACAGCATACTACGTCACGCTAGTGGACCATTCACAGCATTGGCAGCCGTCAACACTAAACAGAGAGAGAGAGAAAATGAGAGACAGCCTGCATTTCTCGTGCTAACGTAGCAATTTTTCAGAAACACGAGAAATACAAAGTTTCAGCATCCGAATAATACGAAATGTTGCTCATTCTCTCTCTCTGTTGGTGTTGACGAATGCCAATGTTGTGAACGGTGCACTAGTGAGGCGTAGCACACTATTAGCGGGGCTCGTTGATCGCAGGTGCGAATCTTGTACTTTTGCTAGCGGATAATTAATTAATAGACGAGTTCTGGAGCTGCGCTGCAATTTACAGGTTGTGTTCATATCACCTATATCTACCAATATCTACAAAAATTGCAACCCATTCAGGTTGGTCTTTAATGGATTGCTATATGCACTATGTGTAAAATTAAGATATTTAAAAAGGTGGCGTGGGAAGGGGAATCATCTGATATACTGATATAGATGATAATGTTCACGTCATCCTCCCATATACTCACAGTTTGATGTTGTCCCTCAAGATTATAGATAAGATATGCAATGCTCATCACGACTAGTGAGAGGGTAACTGTCTTCTTTCTCCTCCATAGCCTAAAAAATGACAAAGCACTGCCATGAATAACTGAAAACCAGCCTCTCTTATTTGACCAGCCTGGGTTGAAGGCTCAACAAGATCACCAGTTCAGTAAATAAATTTCTGAAATAACGAGTGGATGCAAACACACAAACCCATGTTGCTCTCTCTAGATATAAAAATATATTAAAAATATACATTCATACACATATATAATTATATATAGTTCATATCAATTTGTGAATGTGGTACACTGAGTTGGGCTTCTTGAAAACCACAGAAAATATCCCCAAACTTTAAATCTCAACAACTTTTGGCAATTTGCACACTAGTACAAGACAAAAAACAAAACAATCCAAACAGACTTTACCAGATTTGAAACAATGGACGAAAGAGTTGATAATGGTGAAAAAAACAACAGAACTTGGTGACTATTAGTGAAGAAAGGATGAAGAATGTTTTAGCATGACCCTGTGTATGAGAAAACAGATGCTGATTTTGTTTTCTTTCATGATGTTCCTAAGAACCCTTGAGGGTGAAAGGAATAAAAACATCATGAATCTTGTATCTAAAATTGTAAATGTGAGCTATATTGTACTTAACTGAATTTTCACTCTAATAAATGAACTTTATGTTTTCCAGGTTCGACAAAACTTTGAACATCACCCCATGCCCTAAACTTAATGAGTGACCAAAAACCAAAAACCAAAAATAAATAAATAAATAAAAACAAACAAACAAACAAACAAACAGACTGAAATTAACCTTATGCACAGTGCTTGAGCCAGAAATCCAGCTTCCAGGGAGAAATAATGCAGAGTGGACAAAGGCTGCCTCCATAGGACAAGTTGTTCCCGCTCTTGACGCTCCATTTCCACAATCTTCTTCACCTTGCTAAAGTCGTCAGCCTCTGTGTGTTGTGACTTGTGGACTCCATTTGACTCTGAAGTGCCACGCTGCCTCACGGTAGCCATCTTATGGTTCTTGTTGAAGTTTCTCAAGCGACTGACCTGGTCAAGAGACAATTACTGTGACGTGTAAGACGTACACCAAAATATCTAAGGACAGATGATAAGGTTAATTACACAACAAATCATAAGTGCCATTAGTTTTGCTTTACTATGAGCAAACTATAACAGATGACTAGCTAAACATCACCACCACATAAAAACAGCCCAATATGCACACTATATGCACAGTAACTCCTTGCAATGGAGATCTATTTTCAATCTTTCGGTACAGGAAAAAACTGTTCCTTTTATTCTTCTAACTAGTACTCTTGCTTCATTTGGAAAGCTCAGCAAGAGGAAAATTAGATGCATTCACTTATTGACATACCCCGTGAAAATGTTTTTTCAATACACTGGGTTTACAAAACGAAAAAGTGAAATGCACAAATAACATGCTGGGGTATGTTCAGTGTAAATGACAGTCATAACCATCTACCCTAGCTGCAAACCTATTATTGCCATTATGCCTTTTTGACTGTCCCACACTTTGCAGTTACGCCAGTGTCAACCTGCAATTCTCAAATACCAACATGGCTGTCACATAAAAATATTGGCAGCCATGTGAATGTTATGATTAGTATAAACAATGGTGGTTAATGGCAACCAACAATTAAATCTTATTTGCAAGACTGTGAATGTGGGTACATGTTAGGGTAAAGAGGTCTACAGTGACTGAAATGTCCATCATACTCAGGGGTGCTAAGACAAATTTTAATAAATCATAAGGCCAAGCTTTGTTTCATGGAAGTGACACAAATTTTGTTGCTCTTAAAGAGACCTGTTTTTGCTCAAAGTGACACCATCCATATGTTAATAAGCTTCACGTCATGCAACAGCTGAGAACTTCTGATAAGTTTTAAATACCATGGAGGACAGGAACGGGTGTTGTGTATGTGCATGGGCATGTGTGTAGGCAGGAACATGGGAGTTCCATGTGCTCTTAATAGCATCAAGTTCAAGTCAGCAGAAAAAATGCACATTTATTCATTTACACTGCAGGGGAAATACACCACTTTTTCAACTTTTTATAAAAAAAATATATTAAAATATTATACTGTGAAAATGGAAGTGATGGAGATTGAAAAGAAAAAAATTTTGGTACACCCACCTCTTGCTGACCTGGTTTCCCAGTTTACTTTAAAACAGTCTGTGCAAAGAGAAAGAGAACCAACATTTTCTAAACCAATATTTTTCACACAAATCATAACAACAGCAAACATGCACAAACATTTTCAAAAGATAACACAGATACCACAGTTCATATGCAAGAGTAACAGAAAATGCAGCAGTTGACAAATGTTAATTTGCAACATCTTCAAACCTTCAACTGCAAAGCAATCATGATTGTAATAATATTCATGCCAGCATGTCAGATCAAATACACAAAAACCACAGGTGCTCAAACCACACAGAAAGCAAGGGCAAAGAGACATTTCTTGATCTTCAGAGCTACTTATTAAATGTTACCTTTCCACTTTTACGAAAGTTAGAAAACTGATGCTAGTGCTAATGAACCAAGTAATTTTTATTATCAGTGTTTAGGAGTTGTCAGAAATTTTCCTGGCTTATTATCATCTTGGTTAACAAATAATCAAGTAGCTTGGTGGCAACACTGTTTATATTCATCAAAGTTGTCAATATTAACTGCTATTAACACTATAAATGAGAGACAGCAAATTAAATGATGGATCATAACTTCTTGCTTTGACTATTTAACTTAATATTTTTTTGCTTTTATATAGTTATAATGATCACCTGACTATAATAAAATTTGCACACAGCCTTCATGCAATAAGTTACGATACTTTCTTTTTTCCCCTGTGTAAACAGCCAAATTAAACAACGATGCTTCACTCACTCACAGAATGTGCAAAATGTCACATGTGCAGTATGATCAAGTTAACTTGCCAAACACCAGTTGTCATCACCAAAGTAAACCTGTTAGGTCATCCTTGTCTAAAACATGATGAGTTATGAAAAGCATATACCACACTGGATTCCAGATTACTGAGTGAGCTCTATGGCTGTCCCTGGTGGTATAAAAGCCTCACAGCCATGCATTTTAATTATAAAGCAGTGACAATACACAAGGCTTTGTGTTACACATGAATAAAAATAATAATTATATCAGTGTATTAAAAAGCAGACTGTGTACAAGTCAGGACAAAATGTAACATTGCACTACAATTCAAGTGCTACCAGTGCCATAGCGCACAAGAATTCAAACTGATATAATCTTTTGGTTGATAATAGCACATCTGATCACTGTAGAACAATATCATACAGTCTCTGTCACATGTTCACCAAATCCATAATAATTAGTGTATCTTGGGTTTGAATCTCTGCTCTGAAACAACTCTCTCTGAATGTGACACCTGTTTACATGGCTGAGTATCGACGGTTTTCTCCAGCACCCTAATTTCCTTCACTTTGTGAGCGAGAGAGGGGTAGAGAGCGAGAGAGTTATATTTTAAACGATGATCTGTAAGACGCATTTGATGCCTACTAATGTGCCCGTGCGACATCATGTAAGTGCCCAGATTCCGCTTTCGTTATTTCTCATTCGAAAAGATCTTGACGTCCTATCATGAGCGGTGTATTCAGGTCTAGTACTATCAGTTTGTATAAAATGATAATGCATATTTTTGTACGCAGCATAAAGTGAGGTGACGTGATAAAACTGACTTGCAGTGTTGTTCTGATTCGTTCCCTGTCCTAACACTCTTTGCTTTTACAATTTGCAAAACATGTTTCTGTCTAATCTATCGTCAACTAATAATCCCTTCCATATGCTTTCGACGTAAGGAAAGACATCCCCACCTCATGAAGAGCATTGGAGCACTGACACACCCACGCCGCCAAAAAAAAAAAAAAAAAAATCCCATTATCACATTCATTCCACTCGCAATCCATAGAACATACCAGCACAGACTTCCGTCCTTTAGTGGACAGACCTCTTTCTTTCAAAAGGATCCTTAGCTGTATTACAGTCTGGCTGGTCAGTTCTTTCTCGCAGAGTTCACGGTTCATCATCGCCAGTAATATCGCATTGTCAAATCATCCTCAAAGAAAATGAAACGTGGATTGAAAACCGACGATCGTTATGGTGGCCTCAAACAGAGCTGTCCCCGAAACCACATGCTCAAAAAAGCCGCAGTTGTCCACACCGGGTGTTGAACTTGAAAAAAGTCTGATAGAAAATTAGTAAAGAAAGAAATATTTTAATGCATTGTTTTAATATAATTATATAGATAATTGAGATAGGCTTTCAGTGGTCTCTCGCTTCGTGGCAGCTCTGTTCGGTTCGGTTACTACTTCTAAGAGTGCTTTCCCTTGGTGCGGTGTTGGGAAGATGGCAACTTGGCGGCGGCTGCTGCTAAGGTCACTTTCATTTTCACAGTGGTCTGCGATTTACATACGACGTTTTTATGGTAGGTACAATAAGTAACATAGGAAAACCTTTTAATATTATAAATATTATTCAGCTGCTTAAAACACTCCTGTTAGCTGATGAAATGGATATCTAGGTACAGAATGCGTTTCCGTCTTTGCATGTCCGTGGGTATGTGCGCAGCAGGCAGGATCAAGCTACTTGTTTCATCGGTGATCGATTCGCCTTTTGGGCTTGAGGCGAATTGACTTTTCTGTCTTGGGACGAAATGGACCTACGTGGGACGAATTGACTTTTGGTGTGGGACGAAATGGTCTTGGGGCGAAATGACCAGCCTCCTCTCACACAAATGATATGAGATGCACATATAAATCAATTTCAAATTAGGCTTTTTATACATTAAGTTCTTGAGAAGTTAAGTTCATATCTGATGATATTTATGTCACAACTGTGTAGTAAGATGCACATAAGGCTTGTTTCTGAACTAAAGCATGGTGCAACCCTGAAAAGAATAAAGAATTTGTCTACATGCACCCAAACAAAAGTTGCTAGAACTATCCAGTGATCAAGTTGACAAGTGGTTGCATATGCTTTTTATAAGGGTCAAAAGACAATATTTTTATGAATCCTGTTTGTTGTATATTTGGAGAACTCACCTCCTAACCATTGTGAAAAATAGGCAAATTTCAATTATTTATATTTTTGCTTACAAATATCACAAATGTTTTTAATAATTGAACAGTCTTGCAAAGCTGTCATCAAAGCATAAAACATTGTGCATGTTGTTATACTGGAAAAGAAAGTGGTAAATTATGATTGTTTATAGTCAGAACAGAAAAATATTCAAAAAATATATACTGTGTCAAATGGCAGGTTCTTACAACAGCAAGTTTGATCTGGTGGTGATAGGAGGTGGATCAGGGGGCTTGGCCTGCTCAAAAGAAGGTCTGTATATATACATATACAGTGTACCACTTACATATACAGTTTTCATTTAAAATGAAATAAATATGTCTACTGCTTCTGTGCTATTTAAACCATTTACAATGGTAGGTTTATTTAAAAGGATTCATTACTGCAACAATTCTTTTTATTAATTGTAAATTAAGCATTAAGATATAATCTAGCATGAAAGTCTCTAGTGATGTGCATTCTACAGCACATCAATGACAAATTTCTGTTTCCCATGTGCAGCTGCAGAACTTGGCCGGAGAGTTGCTGTATTAGACTTCGTAAAACCTTCTTCTCAAGGTAAGACAATGCTTTTAATGCTGAAAAAAACAAAAAGAAAAAAATATGAAACATGTTTTGTCACAAGGCCCAGCAGGAAGCCATACACAGAGCCACCAATGAAGAATTTTTTTTCAGAAAGAGGCTATGAACAATGTTAAAGAGGTTGTAAAAGATATGATTTATTGCTCTTTGGCAAAAAAAGACATTAAAATACTGTTGGGCAGGAGGCCTGATCAGCAGTCCAAATTTTACAAGATACAATACAACTTTATTTATCCCCAAAGGGCAATTCAAGTGTTGCTAAAAATAATCAAGTACTGTTTCAACATCAATGCAGAAAAACTGGTATCAGAAGAATTGGCAGGCTTTAGATAAGGCAGGAACACAGTTTATCAACTGTTTCATCAACTGAAAAACATCAAAGCAAAGTCATGGTTAACGGCAACAACAGAGCAGAGATCTAGATGAACTTTCCAAAGATGGCAGCTCTGTGACAAGCATCCCTATCAAGATTGCTGCATTAACAGCAGCAATGGTCAGACTGGACAGCATATGGTGCAGCAATACCATCATGTTTACTGTCAAGTGCAGACTCTAGGACAGTCCTTTGTAGCTCTAATCCTTCTGTTCATATGGGAGATGTGGACTGATACTGAGAGGAGAATCCAACCATTCAAGACCAAATGCCTAAGAGGGTAGGGTTTGACACAGAGGGGGAAAGAAGAGGAGCTGACTTGCAAACAAAGAAGTTGGGTTCTCATTCCCATCAGGACATGCTCACCATCAAGACAAGTCTATGTGGTGAGCCTTCTATGCTGCTCCGTCTGTCCAGTTGTTCTCCCTCACAACCAGCATAACCGTTTGTTAACTGGTGCCAGTCAAAGGATGAACACAGCATATGAATTAATGGACAGCAAATTACCATATGACGCATTTGGAAGAAACTAAATAATTTCCTTTTTCATTGCAGACATATTAGATTTCTCTTTGACCTTTCTTGGAGAAAGATTAGACATGTTCTGCCCGTGAGCTTCTCACTCCCACCGCTGATCTTCTAAGGTCTTTTCATTTTTTGTCGTTACCACAGGTAACCCCCTCGTCCCACTTACCCAGAAAGGAAAATTTTATTGATGGTGGTGAGAAAGGGAGATAATTTTGTAGTTGGGTAAAAGACAAGGATGGTTGCTATACTAACTATGCACATTAATTTGGATGAAAAGGGTGACAGTTTTTCACAGGTGGTGCACTTAGCAGGTGGCAAAAGAAGTGCTACTGTTTTTGTGCTACTGAACTTGCTTGTAAATTTTCTACATATGTAGGGACCAAATGGGGACTGGGTGGAACATGTGTGAATGTTGGCTGCATTCCCAAAAAGCTGATGCATCAGGCAGCTGTCTTGGGCCACGCCATAGCTGATGCCAGGAGTTATGGGTGGGATGTGCCTGATGCTGTTGGCTTTTCATGGTGGGTGACTTTTAATCACTTTCATGATAGGTCATAACAATTATATATTTAATCAATTTATTTGTGACTTTCTCCATTGGTCATTTTTTTCTGAAGAGAGGTATCTGCATGGTATCTTTTTATTTTTAGTACAAATTTGTCAGCATGTGGTCTGTTATTTTGTCTTGATAGTAGAGTTGTGTTCTAGTTTTAAATGTACACTACTACTACTAATATGTTGGTAAAACCAGAGAAATCCCCCCCTCCCTGTTTGCTGGTTTGGTATGTTGTTTGCTGTTGTTTATATATTATTCCCTAATCAAAATTGCTTCATTACCTTGGTGTGCACAAAAGCCTGATTCCCTAAAACATAAAATAAGTTATTATATAATTATCTGTTTGAAAGCAAAGTCATTGCATGATATTTATTTATTGCGAACCTGTACTGAAAATATAATTAAAATGTTTGGCAGGGAAAGGCTCACAGCAGGAGTACAGGACTATGTAAAGTCATTGAACTGGGGTTACAGAGTTCAGTTGAAAGACAAGTAAGTGTCAGGGGCTTGTGTTTTTGGCATGCTGAGTTACTTTTTGTTGCAGTCAATGTTTGTGTGATAGAACATTAAGTTGAAAGCATCCCTGCTGTAATTGAGCAGGTCAGCTGCTGCAAGATTTGAACAGCATTATGATGCAGCAGAGAGAAATAAGTTGTTTTCTGATTGCAGATGTTTTACTCCACAGTTCTAATGGTCACAATATTTAACTTGGAACAATGTTTTGAAAGGTACTTGCTGAATTTGTTTCTTCCTAGGAAAGTGGAGTACCTAAATGCTTATGGAACCTTGGTGGACAAGCACACAGTCAAGGTTGTCAATGCCAAGGGCAAAGAGGTAACCTTTAGAGAACAGCAGAAGTACTTTGATTACCGTCATAGTCATGGTTCTCTGAAATGTTAAAATTGGGAAGATAGCCAGTCAAGAAACATGCAACCGAATACGCGTTATTTGTCATCATCAGTTCTGATGCACACAGTCTGTGCTTCTTTAAAGTGAATGTCAGTTTTGAAATGCTTGTATTCACTGCGTTAAAGGTCATCCACAAACAAATAATGTCACGTGTTTTTTAGTTTAATCCTGAAAATCATTTTATTCCTGTTCTGGAAAGACTTGACGTTGCATGATCATATTGTTGTTCAAATTTTATCTCATGTTTATTCTTGTCTTTTTGGTGTCATCCTATATTTGCTTTGACTCCTTCCCCTGATGTTTGTTCAGTAGTTTATGGTCTGCGTATGGTTTCTTTTGAGTAATTAAGTGTACCTTGCTGCACAGTATAATTGGGGAAGCACCTCAAGAAACAGAAACATTTGACATATTATCATCCTTTGTCTTTCATCAACAGCAAATACTCACAGCTGATAACATAGTGATTGCAGTTGGAGGTCGCCCACATATACCTGAGGTTAGAAGTTTATATAATAATAATAATAATAATAGTGAAGATTTTTATAGCGCATATTCACGCTCATAGAGAGCATGCTCTTAGCTCTTAAAACGAGGAAGAGACGTGGACTAAGTAGATACAAAACAAAGGGGGCGAAAGAAAACGACAGTACTGACGACGAAACAGAAAACAAAAGGCATCAAGTAACAGAAACAGAGAAATATAGTGATTCTGCGAGAAAGATGGGTAAAGTAGCAAGAGGGAAGGGGGGGGGGGTTAAGAAGGACGAGCATTGTGTGGACTGTGTTAGGAGTAATGCTCAAGGAAGAGGTGCGTTTTCAGTGCAGATTTGAAAGATTCAGTTGTAGGAAGGTGGCGGATGTGGAAAGGGAGAGAGTTCCATTGTTTTGCAGCACAGTAGCCAAAAGTCCTGTGACCATATGTTGTTGTTCTGGTGACAGGAACAGTTAGGATACGGTCGTCAGACGAAGAGCATAGTTGTCTGGACAGAGAGTAAGGGATGAGAAGTTCAGAGAAATAGTCAGGACAGGAGCCAGCAAAGAAATTAAAACACAGCACAGACAGTTTGTACTGAATGCGAGAATGGATGGGTAGCCAGTGTAGAAAACGAAGGAGAGGAGTGACATGGTCCCGTTTCCTTGCTCTAAGCACCAGACGCGCAGCAGAGTTCTGTACTCTCTGGAGTCTCTGAATGAGGTAGTCGGGGCAGCCTGCCAGCAAGGAGTTGCAGTAGTTGCATAATTATATGAAATAATTAACAGATTGGAGAATGTAGGACTGGCATATCTTTGTCATGGTCTGTACCTCAGTGTATAAAAGAATTAAGTCATGAAATGTCTGACCACTTAAGCGAAACTTATTTTTTGTTTGCAACATTTTTTGTAAATTGAAAGAAATGTGTCTTGAGAAGTTTAAACTTTTCATAATATCATTTATTTAATTGCCCATTCACAGATACCTGGTGCACTAGAGCATGCTATAACTAGTGATGACATATTCTGGAAGTCAGAACCACCTGGTAAAACGTAAGTAATTTGTTGTAAATAACTCACTTCTTCTTAGATTTGTTAACACTTTTAAAATTTGATTGCTTGATCTGTCTGAACCATACCTGCTGATCTTTCATTTAATGATGATGATCATGATGATAAGAATAATAAGACAAAGAAAAATAAGAAAAATATTGTTTTCTTTTAAGTTTTACATATGTAGGTAATAGTTTATTCTTTGTTACCAGATTGATGACTAAGACAGAAGTGAAATACCTACCAATTTATTAAGTCAGTGAAATTGTAGTAAAACTTGTACAAAAGAATCCCCCTCTCAAAAAAAAAAGAAGAAGTAAAGAGTAATGCATGTAGGAGAATTTCTGTTGAAGCATATGTCAGATTTCTAAAATGTTCTTGAACATAAACTTTGTTTAGTGCCTGTATTTTATTTTGTGTGTTTCAGATTATGTATAGGGGGAAGTTGTATCCTTACTAATGTTACATAATGCAAGGCAGTAAAATATTGTAGCATAACTTTGCTGTCCACACCAAAACACCAGTATGCATGCTTTTGGGATAGTTTGGGCTCATAAATAAACTGTATCTTAATGGTTATCAATCAACACAAAGTGTGTTGCATTTTCTTCCAATTGTTTCCTTTCTAACTGTTATAAAAATATTATTACATTATATTTTATAAAGAATAAGTTGAATATTTTGTGCACTTCTAAGTATAGCTTATTAAACAGTTAAAGAAGTGCCAAGACATTTAATGTAGATGAATATATATATATATATGCACAACCATGCACATGATATGTGCATAGATTCTGTGTTTTGGACCATCTGATTACCCGCCAGCGGCTACTTGTGAATACTGCTAATGTTAAAGGTGATAATAAAATGCCTTATTCCTTAACATTAGGAATGCAGATATAGCGCTTGAGACAGCAGGTATTTTGACTGGTCTTGGGTTTGATACTACTGTGATGGTACGATCTATATGTCTACGAAACTTTGATCAGGTCTGCAGCTTGTACATAGGCCCAGTTCTGCATGCGTGCATGTTTTCACTTGCATGTTTTGTTTTCTTTATAGTGCAAAAGGGTTTAATTGTCAAATAGCCATGAATATGACAAATGTCCTAAAAGATGTAATATAAAGCAGTTTTCTGATGATGAAATAGCTAATTGAACATAGACTTTTTTATTCCTGTCATCCATATAAATCTTGACTGAACCGATGCTCAGTAAATAGTTTTTAAGTTCTTTGTCTAACTGGCTTTGCCTATGCTTATGCATATGAGAATGCATATATGCATTTTATATTATATTACAGGGGCTATTTCTTGATTCTATTATTTGGTTCTTTATGCTGCTTACTTATCTTGATAATATATTATATTAATATTAAAGGTTATTTTTATAGCGCCATATCCCAGCCCTAAGAGCAGGCTCATGGCGCTTTACAAATAATACAAATGATACTAATTATAACAACAATAATCATGATAGGGAGAAATTGAAGAAACCAACCAAGACGACAGGAAAGAAAAAGGGAGAACGCATAGAAACGGGAATAATAATACAAAATTGTAGTGCTATCTGATAAATAACTTCAAGAATACGGTACTTCATTATTTTGACAATCATCAATCTGTTAAATGATGAGCCAGGTGATTGGTTATTGGACAGAAGTAGTGAATTGAAGATGTGTGTTTTCAGCAAATGTCCAGGTTAGTTACAGACCATATGAAAAAGGAAGGAACTAGGTTTTTATGGAAATCAAACCCTTTGAAGATAGAGAAGAGGAGCAATGGAAGACTGCTTGTAACATATTCAGATGCAGAAGGTAGCAATCAGCAAGAAGAATTTGACACCGTCATTGTGGCAACAGGTCAGAGGTTTTCATTGTTGACAAATGGTACTTTTTGTTTTTTGGCCTGTATATGTTTGTTTGACCAAACTGAGTTTTGTTTTTTAAACATCTATATAAGAATCTTCACATGTGTTATATATGTGTATGAGAATATTTACGTGTGGTATACGTGTTTAAGAATGTTTACATATAATATGCATGTGTATAAAAATGTTTACATGTGGTATTAGTCATTGGCTGTGTCAGATGCACTGAGCATTGATATACTCTTAACATTTTTAATTTCAGGTCGAAGAGCATCAACTAAATCCCTGAATCTGGAATCTGTTGGTGTTGAACTGCTTTCTGGAAAAGTCATTGGTGGTTTTGAGAATGACAATGAGAAATCTTCTGTTCCAAACATTTATGCCATTGGAGATGTTTTACATGTAATCCAAATTATTTCTTTTGTAGAAGTAGTTTAATTTAGTTGACCCCAATTAAATGGTGGAAAAATTTGGTATTACAAATTTCACAGTAGTATTTATTTGCTGTTGTGTTGTTGTTTACCTATTTTTCTGTCACACTTGGAGGCCAGCTCTCGAGATAAAACTGGCAGTCATCAGCAAAACATCCATAAGGTCCACATTGCTTGGTGTTGAGAAGCAACAGCCAGACTGGTACCCTTGGTTTCTGAAGGCACCTACACTTTTGTAGGAGATGCTTCATGGTTTGCTCTGCATCCCCACAGGAGCACTTCTGGGATGACACCACATATAGTTTACAGTAAAAGGGGTACTTTAGTCTGTTGTGCCTTGTTTTGAGGCAGAAAAATGTCACCTGGTCTAATCTTGAGAGGTGATAGTAGCTGTCTGGTGGCTAGGGTGGTCTGTGTAAAACCTTGATGATGGACTTTATCTATGTTAGGCTGACCTTGTTTTCATCCTGCTTTTCTTCAGCCCCTATTTTTGCCAGAATTTAGGAGATTTGTTGTGAAACCTTATTCATATTATCATAAAGCTAAATTTTTTCTCTGCCAGGGTGGACCAGAACTGACACCAGTGGCTATCAAGGCAGGAAAGTTGTTAGCACATCGACTTTTTGGAGAAGAAAAAAGGCAGATGGACTATAGCAAGGTAGAATGATCTTACAGGACGATGACTCAAACTTGTAAGATGGACTACAGTAAGGTAGTATGACCTTAGAGTAACAATACTCAGACATATAAAGTAGACTACAGTAAGGCAGAATGGTCTTACAGGACAATGACTCAAACGTTTAAGATGGACTACAGTAAGGTAGTATGATCTTACAGGACAATGACTTAAATGTGTAAGGTGGACTACAGTAAGGTAAAATGATCTTCTAGGACAATGCCTGTTAGGTGAGGGGACTTCACTCACCCAAATATTACCGTACGGTAAAGTGATCTTATGCACATTTATACAGGGAAATGACTCAGGCTTGTAAGAAAACTCAGCCAGCAGGAGGCAGTTTGTATCTTTGTCATAGTTGTTCTTGTCAGATGAGTGAATCAATTGGTGAATTAAAATGCTGTTTTGCCAATGGAGTGTGTAAAGGATATAATGAGAGCACATTATACTCAGATTACAGGGGAGTTACGATGCAGTGAAATGTCTCTGGTTGTTTAAAGAATTTTTTTTGTTCAGAAATGTTGTGGATTTCTGCCACTGCAGATTGAGTTTGTATTCCCACATGTTTCACAGGTGTGACAGGTTCACAGATTCACACCTTCTTCTGTTTTCATATCTATCCACCTGATGGTTCATGCTCTGTTTTTACAAAGAAAGAATTAAAACTATAAATGGTATTTTGAACAGGTGCCTACAACTGTGTTCACTCCATTGGAATATGGCTGTGTGGGATTGTCTGAGCAAGATGCTCTTCTGAAATATGGTGAAGACTTTCTTGAGGTATGGAGATTGCATATTAGCCATTAATCTGTTATAACAAATAATGACTGGCTTGAAGCCAGAATTTTCAGAGACATCCTCCATTTTTTTAAATATAAGCATGGTAGAATACAAGAGTAGCCATCCTAACTTATTCTGCAATTAGATGTGTAATATTACTTGTGTTTTACAGACTACCAAAATATTGTCTTGGATGGACTCAGCACCAAATTGTTTCCCATTTCAAAATCTTTTGCGAAGTGTCAGATTTCAAGAAGATTATAATGTGTTTTTTTTTAAAAGAATCTTTTTATTGTGCGGAGGGGAAGGGAACATTGGGTACTGACAAATTTGTAATGTTCACCTGTGACTAAACTGTGAGTGAGCATCAAAATCTACTGTGAGACAACGGTATCAGCAAATATTTATGTAGCGCTAGATCCCTGAAACTAAGCTCGGAGTGCATACAGCACAGCATAGAACACATGGAGAGATGTGGATCATGCAGATCTGTTTGTTACATGTGCGCTGTGTCCCAGAAGCTTTTGAGAGCAAAAAGATCATGTCATGAATTTTGCTTTTATGTATGCTGTATATTGCTACCACTCTGTTCAAGCAGCTTTGTCAGAAATTTGGAAGAGTTTTGGTTTTTGTGCAAAACATGCATGCTACATTTCCAGATCTACCATGCTTTCTACAAACCACTAGAGTACACTGTTCCAGGCAGAGATGCTGCAGAATGTTACATCAAGGTAAACTCTAGAATGTTACATCAAATATATTCTAGAATATTATGTCAAAATAAACCTTATGATATTGCATAGAATTAAGCTCTTTGAAAAACTTTTTCTTCTTTTGTGCATATGTGTTCTGTGTGGAACACTCGGGTTCTGTGATAATGCTGTGACTAGAGGTCATCATTTCTTGTCTTAAAGTGCCATTCTGAAGTTGATCATCACTTCATAGACATTTGTGCCATACTTAATACGCTGTGTGTGCATATATGTTTATATATATCTAAGTATGTGTTTTTTGCATGTGTGCGTGTTTGCGCATGTGTGTGTGTGTGTGTGTACATGCACATGTTTTTGTGTGCATGCGCGAAGGGCTCAGAGAGAGATCATGTGTGCACACTCACTTGCACATCAGAAGTAGATGTTCAATTAGGGCAATGGTTTAGTAATAATCTTGTCTGCAGGTTATATGCCACAGACACAAACCGCAACAGGTCTTGGGGATCCATCTCATTGGACCTAATGCAGGAGAGATTATCCAGGGTTTTGCTGTTGCACTAAGGTCTGTTGGTTGTCCTGTCTCTGTATAGGACTGTTTATCAATTCCTTATTCGTTCAATGTACATTCATATACCATCTTTGTTTATACATGCACACACACACATATATATATATATACACATACATATGCAATCAAACATTTGCGTGTACATGTGCAAAAAGATGTTGACAAGTACTTGTGAGTACATCAGCTACAACATGAAGTGACAGTGGTGAGATCACAAATATAGAATGTATATAGTGCCATAGAAAAGTTTGTACAGCTGGTAGCAATGCCATTGTTCAAGGTGAAACATGTCGATAAGTCTTAATCTTGGTTCATCCCTAGGTGCAAGTTGTCCTTTGCCCAGCTCGTGCAAACGGTTGGCATACATCCAACCAGTGCAGAGGAACTGGTTAAACTGCGCATCACTAAAAGATCGGGCCTTGACCCCACTGTCACGGGTTGCTGAGGCTAAGAAGACATCTCTGCTGTGCCTTTTCCTGACTGATGCAGACCTGAAGACATTGAATGTCAAGTCTGAAGGTGTGAGAAAGTGATTTTTGCATGACACGTGTGCTGTGACATGTTGTTTTGGTGGTCTGGAGATGCCAGAAAGATCCAGAGACTAGATTTCATAAAGTGTGTGTGTGTGTGTGTGCGTGCATGAATGTGCTTGTGGTGACATCAGAAATAGAGAGGGATGCAGTAGGGTTGAATGTGGCTGTGCTTAAGTGGTTGCTGCAGTCAAGAAGAAAAAGCAGAGATGTCATAGACACATTTTTTTTAAATAGGGAATCTGGAGGCAGCTTTCCTGAGTTTCTTTTAAGGTTGTCTCTGCCACCCTGGTTACAAGATGAGTTTGTTCTTACAAAACTAAAGTGGTCGCTAGTGAAAGCTTTGGTTATGCATTACACCCAGCTTTTTGCTGTTTTTGATCATTTGGTATTGGAGTAGGCCAGTGGCTTGATTTCTTTCGTACATGAGGATATGAGAGACTCAGCAAAGCAGCCTGATGGTTTGACTGCAATGACGGCTTGGCCCCAAACTGTCAGAGGGCAAGACCTGATGATCCAGTCAGCCTGTTTCCCTACCATCTAGTACCATGTTTTCATTGTCGTCTGTGGAATCGTCTGTTTCCTTTTGATGCATTTTTCATTTAAGACTTTTTATTTAGGTCATCTGTAATATGATTTTTAAAATATCTGAACCTTTGCTTCATTTTCTCCATTTTCTTTATTGCTTTTCTCCATCTTCTGCTATTCTCTTTATTGCTTTTCTCCATCTTCTGCTATTCTCTTTTTTGATAAAATGTGTGAAGTACTGTCCTCTTTCAATGTTTTTTTTTTCTCTTTTCTCAGCTTTTCCTTTTCTTAATTCTATCACCTTCATGCTTATGACTCATAAAGTGCACAGCAATAGAACAAGTCATTCTCATCATTTGCTGTTTATGTTAAACTTCTCAAGAGGAAGTCTTGAAAGATGTTTAAGTCGACTGTTTAAGTAGATGATTGCATTGTTGTTTTAGACTTTAGAGAGAAGTATATGCTTCCATCATCAAGTCAGATTCCAAGTGTACTATCACTTGGCAAGTTAATGAATTCTTCTTCTTCTATGAGTAATGATCTGCAAAAAGACTTTCATGTTAAAGCTGATGCCTTAAGGTCTTTTGTACAAGTACCATTACTTGTACAATGGGTGTGGCATAAGGGGTGACATAAGGCTTTGGTGGATGTACTTTTTTTTATTGAACTCATATCTGTTGGCTGCTCAGTTCAGTTATCATCTTATTTGCTATTGCTGTTTACATACGGTAACCAGCAGCACTGTAGAACTATTTTCATGAAGTTGGAATCCCTGAAGGGAAAAAAGATAAGCAAAAATACAATACAATCACCCGCATTGACCGGGGACCGGGGGCATAGACTACTCAGACAAACACTGTCAGTGCTGGCTGCTGTCACCGAAGTCAAAGGTCTGTGAAATTTTTGAGTTGTGCATGGGACTGCTTAGCTGAAAGAGAGTTGTCAGTGAACCCTTCTGGTTACATTCCCCAACAAAATCATAAATAATAAAATGTCAAGAAAACAAAAACGCAGGGAAATGATTTGAATAGCTGTTTTCTTGGGAGAAAAAAAAGGTTCTAAAATCTGAAGAAAATGCTATTCTTAACAACTCAGTCAATTTGACTTTGAGGAAGTGAATCTTCTGGCATAAGAAACAAACGGTGCAGCTGGATCAATGGCTTAGGCATTACTCCAGTTCAATGTTTGCACCGCATGAAGGCAGTTACTTACGTGACCTTAGACTTGAATGTGACGATGATGATAAGATTTTTGGTTTGCTGCATGCTGCGGCCTTATGACATATTCTGGTCCAAGTTTAATGTAAACTTGAGTGATATTTATACACTTTGGCCCTTTGTGCCTTTTCAACAGAATTGTTTTATTGACAGCGTGTTCACTTATTGCAATAAATTGCTGGTCCGTGACGTGTGTAGTAGTGTCTGTGTTATTTCTGCCAGATGATAACAGTTGAAATGTAAAATCCTGTAAGAGTTGTTGATTTTTTTCATTTTGTTAAACGCTCACATAGGACTAAAATCTGAAATGCACTGGTGATGCTTAACATGGTATTTCTTTGTCTTCATTCATGAATCTAGTTCATGTTTACCTCAATGTCACTCGTTTGCTGACGCATATGTTCCTTGTATCGTTGGCTGGTCTGTACTCTTTCGACAATGACAATGACCAACTTTATTTGTCCCAGTGGGCAATTTGATTATGGGAATGTGCTCTAGTTCAACAATGAAAAAAAAAAATAAATAAATAATTGAAAAATGAAGAAAAAAAAGAAAGATGTGGGCAAGTAGCATGTATCATATATATATATATATATAAATTACAAGGAAATCAAGTATGCACCTACAACATCACACACACAGCGCATAGAGCTTGCATCCACAGCTTTACAAATTCAGTTAATAATATTTATTATTTATTGTTATCTTCACATGTGCAAAGCGACCGCTAGCCTAGAGGTAAACTGCTTGTTAACAAGATGGTGAGAGTCGTAGGTTGTGGGTTCCTATCTCATCACACACGCTTTCTATTTGGACTTGATGACCTTAAAAGGGGGGAATTCAGTGCCATCAGATAAACGATATATGATGGATGCACGTATATTGCATGTACTTTAGCCTCACAGTTAATGACAGATGCCTAACTCCTCGGAAGGAGTAAAAGGCTCCACCACCTGTTGCCTTGGTTGCTGCAGTCTCTACAGGTTCACATTCCACATTACGACTGACATGAAAAACCCGCTAAATTTTAAATCTGTTTACCAGTCTGTGAATAGCAGGAAGCCAT
Organism: Marisa cornuarietis; assembly: GCA_004794655.1. Lineage (NCBI taxonomy): Eukaryota > Metazoa > Mollusca > Gastropoda > Architaenioglossa > Ampullariidae > Marisa > Marisa cornuarietis. The sequence goes on along the minus strand of SMMW01000123.1, from coordinate 9,167 downwards.
AAAAGTATTTTAATTCGTAGTTTAAAGGATGAATATTCTTTTTTTCCCTCAATACATTTTTCGCCAGACGAAGTCACAAGTCCTTCCTCCGTCATGATCATCGCTCATGCCCCTCATTGCCGGTCAAAGGTTCATCTGATTAACCTTACAAAACATTACGATTAATGATGGATACCTGACAATCAGAAAAGGTAAAAGGCCCTTACACCGCATGTAAAGCATTTCCAGGAATACCACTTCGTAGGGAATCTTTGTCAAGTAACATGAAAAAAAAACTTTTGTCTAGGTAAAACTTTTGGTAGGCATATAATAATGGCAGCTCAATTTTAAAAAAAACCTACAAATAAGATCTAAGCATAAAATATTTTACATTATGACTTAATACCAAACCAGGCGCTCTTTTACAGTTAACTGCATCTAGTTTAGTACCATATGCTAATTCGCAAAATATAAGCAAAATATCCCCGTCGGTCTGGGCTACGCAAACCTTCAAACATCCACGTGCATTGAGTTGAAAATATTTCACTATCGATAAAAACATTAATACACTTGCGATGTGAAGGTTGCACCCAATGGGAGAGCCGAGAGCCAAATTCTGTGTGTACTGTAGGGTGGGAATATTGGTACCTTGAAAATGAGTTTGAAGTGATGGCTGTCGGGTGGCGAGGGGACTGCATGGTGTACAGACGAGACTGAGCAAAGTCCACTTGCACGTCACACCGGTGACTTGAGACTTAGTCAAGACCTCGTATCCAACCTAGTCGAGAAGACTTGATGGAGATACTTGATACAGTGATGCAGTGAGCACTTCTCTCTCTCTCTCGGGCAGTCCGGTGGCGCATGGGTTAGCCGTTAGCGCATGTCACCAATAGTGAGGATTGGTTCCCCGGGGATCATATCTCGTCTCGGGCTTGCTGCTTTTTTTCTCTCTCTCTGCATGTGGCACCTGTATACAGGGCCAGCTGTTTTGCTGTGAGAGAACCTTAGCTGCTGGCTCATTGTAAAACACCAGTGCCTCCTCTGTGTGTGTGTGTGTGTGTGTGTGTGTGCGTGCGCGCGCGCGCTTATTTTCAAACTGTGCTCCATACAAAAACTCTGCTGGTATGCGATTATTGGTATGGGAAACGGGCCGTGTCTTCTCTTAAGATACTTTTAGTGTTTGAATAATCTTATTTGTTCACAATATTTAAGCCAAGTGAGCAGTCCAGAAGAAACTTAATTACTTAAACGGAACACGTGTACCCCAACAAAGGCGGTGGGCAAGAGAAGGCGTAGTAATCAAAACGAAGAGAAAATTGAATGCATCGTTGCCAGATTCATTTTGTTTGGGTATGTTAGTAAATTGGAAACGTAGCAACTGCACGATACAACCAAGGACTGTTTCTTTCCTTCTTTTGAACGGCTCACGGAATGTTGGGCCAAACCTTTGCATTAGCACCAGCTGGGAGGTAACTTGATATCCTGAGCATCGACTAATTGCCGGCACTTCCCACGTTCCACCCGCCTAGAGTCTCACAGGAAGGGTGGCACGAACAGAGACAGTCGTCTCTGTAAATTTGAGGATCTTGATATCATGTCAGCCGTCACAGTCTTCCTGGTAAAGACTATTTTGGAGATGGTTGCTGGATCAAGACTCGCCCGGACCTGTTCCCGGAAAACAAACGTTTGTCCCACCAGCTTATTGAACTATTAGGGAAGCTAAAAGGCGGTGGAAGGAAAGGGGCTGTTGGAACCTCTTACAGTTTACTGCCCCTGCAAGAGTCTAGGACCTTTCACCTATTTGTATCTCTTTGTTTCTGACCAATACATTATGTTAGTATATTTCATGACATGCAGTTTCGATGTAATAGGCTGTGGTAATGGTTTACCTGATTTGTACGTAGCACAAGTTGGTTTCCTGATTTATTTGTTAGGGGAGTGCTTCGACATCGTGGTGATTTTGCACTGGAAGGAAGAGGGAGGGACCTGAGTACCCAGGGGGAAAAAGATGACGATTATGTCTGTGAGCAGGCGTCCTATCCAGATATATATATATATGGGTGTGTTCCCCGAAACGAGAACTAAACTTTCGATTCGCCAGACTTGTACTGCAATTTCCGTTGGCTCTAACCCTGAACAATAGGAGAAGAGGCAACTGCGCTGACTGCTTACTTTAGGACAACATTGTCTTCTTAGTGTCCGGTGTCTGCGTTGGTTGTCGAAAACAGTATCAACAACGATGATGATGTTATCATCCCCTCGATCTATTTAAGCATCCTGCAATTTGACTACCGATGACCTAAAAACTTCAAATGGCAAATAGCATATTGTTTCATGATCTTTCTTGTAGCCACGGACAACAAAATAACCTCTTCGAGAACGATAAACGGACACCCTGTCTTGGTCCTCATGGACGGGAAGCTAGGCTGACGACAGGTGTAAAATAACCGCGGTCTGACACGCCCCTGTTGACATTTCACATCACCCACCCGACTTCACAACCACCTGGATTCCACCTTCACAAAGTGACATCATAAAGTCTTTACAAATGTCTTTATGTTGGTTTGTGTGGAGGCGTGACTCCTTCCATAGGACAGTCATCGAACTTTTGCCTTTTTCTTCTTCTTGTAATCAGTAATGTATGTTTCTTTCTCTATATTCTTTAGTATCTTTTTTTTGTCATGAGAAGTCTCAATTTCTGGTTTACCTACCTTTGCGGGAGTGTATAAATATCAACACCGACCGATCTGTGGGCAAATTGCGGGGAATGTTTGCGTGATTAAAATCGAAGAGACCAGCCCCGTAGAGACTAGTCACTACTCACATGATAAGCATGTCAAGGGACACGACAGCTGAAGGACTTGGGCTGCTCCTCTGTTTCACAGGTAAGTCAGCCGATCAAATGAGCCGCCATCACATGACAGCGACCATCAGCACACCTCGACCTCGACATTACAGAATCTTAGAGCTCAGGTGCGAGGACTGCTGGATATGAATATAAAGGAGTTTGTTCGAGTTCACTTGAAATTATTTACCATTACTGTCTACTTATAATTTATGATAGCAAAACGTACGTGCGTGTGTGTGTGTGTGTGTGAGTGTTTACGCGCGCTTGTTAGCGCACCTGCGTGCGTATGTAAATTCACATTCACTATATGAGGTACCCATGGGGCTTTTTTAAAGAGCTGCCTGACTACAGTTTATTTTTCAACAACAACAACAAAAATACAAAGAAATCGAGTGGCTGGAGGATGGGTTATGTAGAATCAAAGATAACTTGTCTGAAGCTCATTGTTTCAAAGATTTCAGTACTGTTGCAAATAGTACAGCATAAACATTTTGTTTAGGACTGCCTATATTTTGAAATATTGTCAAGTGTTTCCTCGATCTACAAAATATTGTAACATAGAGAGATTTTTTAAAAAGCGTTTTGTTTGAGTTACTATTGTTTGAAACTATGTTTTAGGCGTTTCAAATATAAAATATAAGTAAGGACATTAAAAATATAAATATTGTAAAAATGTTGCTCTTGTCTAAACATTTCTCGATTAGCAAAGAAAGACGAATACCGAAACATTTTCGGATCTGAATAGAAAGCGGAAATTGTTAACCGAATTTCCTCAAGACCACTTTTTGTGAAGAATGTTAAATTGTTTCTCTTAGGTGTAAACTTTCTGGGGAAAGATATACTGTCAAATTATTATTTTCTTTTTAGTGGTCGCCATGGCAGCAGGAGGAGAGTTTTGTGTCATGTGTTACTACACGAACTGGGCTCAGTACAGGCCGGGGGAGGGTCAGTTCCTCCCAGAACACATCTCCCCCAACCTGTGTACGCACATAATCTACGCCTTCGGTAACATCAACCCATCGCAGCTCTTGCTCGAGAAGTCGGAGGAGAACGATCTCAGTAAGCTTCCTTTCCATCTGAATGTGTCCATCCCATCATAAATCATTGTGATAGGTAGTTAGAAACTTTACGAAGCTGAGTGTCAATCATTCATTGAAACATCTTCGTCTTAATTTAGACTTACCTCATTTCACAGGAACTGTTAAATTCAGGGCTTCTGCTAAGGCTAAATTCTTTGGGGTCACAGGGACCCCTTCTTCAGATTTCTAGTCTCCCAGACTAACACTAAGGGGTCCCTTTACATTTACAATGTGAAAAAAATCACAGGTACTAGATGGAACAGGGCATGATGATGTGGGTTCACGATCTTCATTATCTTGCTGTTTGTCTTCACCCTCACTTTCTTCCCGTTTCTGAGACGATGATTTTAACCACGCTGTCAACGACATCTTGGAAATAGGTTAATGGAACTCTTTCGGTAAGGGGGAAAAAAACACTCAGTGCAAGGGAAGTTACTCTCACCTTGTAGCAGACGACAATAGATTGGGCTACGATGTCAGACACTACATTTACCCAATTTTGTATCTGTTCTTCGCCCAAATTTGAAGGGGTCCCCTGGGACCCCATTGACGAAAATGGAAGGGGTCCTCCGAACTTTTAATGCGTACTGTACGCAATTTTTTGCTTTAGCAAAAGCCCTGTTAAATTAAAAAAAAATCTGGTCAGTAAATGTGTTCGAGGAAGAGTTTTCTGCGAGATTGACAACGACTTTAATAAAATTAAATTAATATTTAACTTGATATTGAAAGTTAACGTTTCTCTTAAAACTATTTCCCCCTGGAAGACATGTATACCCGCATTGTGGCCCTGAAGAGCCAGAACCCTGGACTGAGGGCGCTGCTGGCTGTGGGTGGAGCGGGTCGCTCTATTGATGCCTTCCGCGCCGCCTGTGAGACACCCGCCACCCGTACCACCTTCGCCAGGAATGTCATCTCCTTCTTGAGGGCTCAGCGGCTGGACGGGCTGGATGTTGACTGGGAGTACCCGGAGGGCTACAAGAGCAAGTTTACCCTTCTGCTGGCTGTGAGTTTGGGGAAGGGCTGGTCATTTTTCTTTTAACTGGCGCTTGTACCCCAAGCAGTGCTTTCTTTAATTTTTGTTGTCGCTCTTGCTATTATTATTTTTTTCTTTCTTCATCATGCAGTAATGGGAAGCTTGACCCAGACTGTTTGCAGATATAAACAGGTTTTGTTTCCTTCAAATCGAGGATTTAAGTCCAATCTCGATTGCTATAGTCATAGTGTAGTAAACTGGGGAAATCATATTCTGACTTATGATGCAGACCGACACACACACACACACACACACACACACACACAACACACACACACACAACACACACACACACACACACACACACACACACACACAGGTGAATATTGTATCTGTATCTTCAGGCACTTCGTTCTGCCTTCGACAACGAAATCGTTGCCACTGGAAGGCACAAGCTTCTGCTGACAGCTGCAGTGGCCGCGTCCAGGTACAAAATGCAGCAGAGCTACGAGGTGGACCAAATACATGTGTAAGTGACACTGACTGACTTTTCCTACCACACGTAGACTGATGTGTAAGTGACACTGACTGACTTTTCCTACCACACGTAGACTGATGTGTAAGTGACACTGACTGACTTTTCCTACCACATGTAGACTGATGTGGAAGTGACACTGACTGACTTTTCCTACCACACGTAGACTGATGTGTAAGTGACACTGACTGACTTTTCCTACCACATGTAGACTGATGTGGAAGTGACACTGACTGACTTTTCCTACCACACGTAGACTGATGTGTAAGTGACACTGACTGACTTTTCCTACCACATGTAGACTGATGTGGAAGTGACACTGACTGACTTTTCCTACCACATGTAGACTGATGTGGAAGTGACACTGACTGACTTTTCCTACCACACGTAGACTGATGTGTAAGTGACACTGACTGACTTTTCCTACCACATGTAGACTAGGACATAGAGAATTTGGTAGTCGTGGCTGCATGACGGTGCGTGAGCGCTCGCGTATGTCATGTTGTGGGTGAGGGGATGAGAGAGAGAGAGAGAAAGAGAGAGAGAAAGAGAGAGAAAAAGAGAAATTTCTTCCCCTTTCTTCGACGTCAGTCGTCGATCTCTACTGAGGTGTGCCTTGAACACATTAATTTTTCTACATCCAGAAAGTTTTTTTAAATAACCATTTCATAGAACACATTTGTATCAATATTACAACATGTTTTTTTTAAATTAAAGATGAAAAATAAATAGATTTATAAAAATGGTACGAAAAGGAATTCTAGGAACAGTTTGTAAGGGCACAGCGCCCTCACGTACCTCAGTTACGTCACTAGCGTCACGTGACCGCCTACAGGTACCTGGACTACGTCGGCGTAATGTCCTACGACTACCACGGACATTCCTGGAGCACAGCGCTTGGCCACAACAGTCCGCTCTACGCCCCCAGCACCGACACCACCGCCTTCAGCCAGGTGACCGGCCATTTGCAGACTCACGGCACACGTCCATCATTCATGCTTCCCTTCCTTCTCTCTCTCTCTGTCTGACAGAAGAGTAACAATTCCACAAAGCACCCTGGGAAACTTTCCCACTAGTTCTGCTAGCTTAGTGGGAAAGTTCCTTCTAGTGATGATTTCGCATTGTTTTTTTTTTAAGAGTTAAATAACTAAAGTCCACTTTCAGTCTGACTGTTGATGTCAGACAGGAGGTGAGGCACAGCTTGTATGACCCTGTATAGTGGCATGGCGGCATAGAGCGAGGGCACACAATACAGCAACAAACAGATTGTCAAAAATCGGAAATAGAGGAACTCTTGGCAGCATGTGAACAAGGGCTACTGCGAGTCATTTTAGGTGTGCTGGGGCTCATTCGTTACCCTAGTGTGATGTGTGCTGTGTGTAGGATGTGTTATTAGGAACTACATTGACTAGCGAGTGTATTACGACTTGTGTGATGTGTGCTGTGTGTAGGATGTGTTATTAGGAACTACATTGACTAGGGAGTGTATTACGACTAGTGTGATGTGTGCTGTGTGTAGGATGTGTTATTAGGAACTACATTGACTAGGGAGTGTATTACGACTAGTGTGATGTGTGCTGTGTGTAGGATGTGTTATTAGGAACTACATTGACTAGGGAGTGTATTACGACTAGTGTGATGTGTGCTGTGTGTAGGATGTGTTATTAGGAACTACATTGACTAGGGAGTGTATTACGACTAGTGTGATGTGTGCTGTGTGTAGGATGTGTTATTAGGAACTACATTGACTAGGGAGTGTATTACGACTAGTGTGATGTGTGCTGTGTGTAGGATGTGTTATTAGGAACTACATTGACTAGGGAGTGTATTACGACTAGTGTGATGTGTGCTGTGTGTAGGATGTGTTATTAGGAACTACATTGACTAGGGAGTGTATTACGACTAGTGTGATGTGTGTAGGATGTGTTATTAGGAACTACATTGACTAGGGAGTGTATTACGACTAGTGTGATGTGTGCTGTGTGTAGGATGTGTTATTAGGAACTACATTGACTAGGGAGTGTATTACGACTAGTGTGATGTGTGTAGGATGTGTTATTAGGAACTACATTGACTAGGGAGTGTATTACGACTAGTGTGATGTGTGCTGTGTGTAGGATGTGTTATTAGGAACTACATTGACTAGGGAGTGTATTACGACTAGTGTGATGTGTGCTGTGTGTAGGATGTGTTATTAGGGACTACATTGACTAGGGAGTGTATTACGACTAGTGTGATGTGTGCTGTGTGTAGGATGTGTTATTAGGGACTACATTGACTAGGGAGTGTATTACGACTAGTGTGATGTGTGTTGTGTGTAGGATGTTATTAGGGACTACATTGACTAGCGAGTGTATTACGACTTGTGTGACGTGTGCTGTGTGTAGGATGTTATTAGGGACTACATTGACTAGCGAGTGTATTACGACTAGTGTGATGTGTGCTGTGTGTAGGATGTGTTATTAGGGACTACATTGACTAGGGAGTGTATTACGACTTGTGTGACGTGTGCTGTGTGTAGGATGTTATTAGGGACTACATTGACTAGCGAGTGTATTACGACTAGTGTGATGTGTGCTGTGTGTAGGATGTGTAATTAGGGACTACATTGACTAGGGAGTGTATTACGACTAGTGTGATGTGTGCTGTGTGTAGGATGTGTTATTAGGGACTACATTGACTAGCGAGTGTATTAGTGTGCTGTGTGTAGGATGTGTTATTAGGGACTACATTGACTAGGGAGTGTATTACGACTAATGTGATGTGTGCTGTGTGTAGGATGTGTTATTAGGGACTACATTGACTAGGGAGTGTATTACGACTTGTGTGACGTGTGCTGTGTGTAGGATGTTATTAGGGACTACATTGACTAGCGAGTGTATTACGACTAGTGTGATGTGTGCTGTGTGTAGGATGTGTTATTAGGAACTACATTGACTAGGGAGTGTATTACGACTTGTGTGACGTGTGTTGTGTGTATTATGTATTATTAGGAACTACATTGACTAGGGAGTGTATTACGACTAGTGTGATGTGTGCTGTGTGTAGGATGTGTTATTAGGAACTACATTGACTAGGGAGTGTATTACGACTAGTGTGATGTGTGCTGTGTGTAGGATGTGTTATTAGGAACTACATTGACTAGGGAGTGTATTACGACTAGTGTGATGTGTGCTGTGTGTAGGATGTGTTATTAGGAACTACATTGACTAGGGAGTGTATTACGACTAGTGTGATGTGTGCTGTGTGTAGGATGTGTTATTAGGAACTACATTGACTAGGGAGTGTATTACGACTAGTGTGATGTGTGCTGTGTGTAGGATGTGTTATTAGGGACTACATTGACTAGGGAGTGTATTACGACTAGTGTGATGTGTGCTGTGTGTAGGATGTGTTATTGTGACTAGGGAGTGTATTGTGTGTAGGATGTGTTATTAGGAACTACATTGACTAGGGAGTGTATTACGACTAGTGTGATGTGTGCTGTGTGTAGGATGTGTTGTGTAGGATGTGTTATTAGGGACTACATTGACTAGGGAGTGTATTACGACTAGTGTGATGTGTGTTATTAGGAACTACATTGACTAGCGAGTGCATTACGACTAGTGTGATGTGTGATGTGTGTAGGATGTGTTATTAGGAACTACATTAACTAGGGAGTGTATTACGACTAGTGTGATGTGTGCTGTGTGTAGGATGTGTTATTAGGAACTACATTGACTAGGGAGTGTGTTACGACTAGTGTGATGTGTG